>JAZKJV010009123.1:0-484482 GCA_037367405.1 Ottelia alismoides
TCCCAACCAGGCCTCCACCTCTTACCGCCAGGTGAACCACATCCAGGCGGAGCCGGTTCCATTGTTGCAGTACCATCCAGAGCAACCGCCATCTCAGGAGACTCAGATGGTGGTTTATCAGCCGGAGCAGCCACTGGCAGTTCTTCCTCCACCCTCCTTCGAGCAGGAACCGTTGATGGAAGTCAACGGGATTTGGTATGACCGATACCCGCAGCCAGCGATTCGCAGGGACCACCCCGGATTCCATTGGGGTAATGGTGGATCCACATCCCAACAGCATTCTCCTGCTCAAGGACAGCAGAGCGGCCAGCTACAGCAGCAACACCAGCAGCCCCAGTACAACCAGCCCCAGCAATACTACAGTGGTCCTCGTCCCGCCTATCAGGGACAGCAGTGGAGGCCGCGCCAGCAGCCTCAGCAATCTTATCACCAACCTCCCCCTCATTTCCAGCAGCAGCAGCCCCATGTCCAGCAGGGACAGACATCCGGTTCTCAGGGTCCAGCCTACGAGAACCCAGCCCTTGACGATCTTGCCCGCTTGCTATCTGAACAGCGAGCATCCTTCAGGCAAGAAATGGATGAGTTCCGGCAGGAGATGCGGGACATTATCAAAGGAAAGGCCGCCATACCAGCTCAGATCGAACCAAACCCTAATAATTACAAAAGAAAATCTGAGCAGGTAGAGTTTACAGAGGACACCTCTCCTAGTGATCATTTGAGTGACATGTCTTATTCCTATTATGATGCTGATTTTGTTACTACTAGGAGCGGTAGGATGCCAGCCGGCGGCGCCTCTTCTGAGCGACAGCCCAATGCAGAATCAGGAGCGCCAGAGGAGCAGAGGAGCGGTGCTGATACCGCGACAGATGATGTTGAAGAAAGTGGTGCTGATGCCACCAACGATGGAGTCCAGGACAACGGTGCTGATGCCGTTGTGATACCCGATGCAGACGGTGGTGCTGATGCCACCATTTTGGATGCCGAACCAGAGCGCGGTGCTGATGCCGCGAAGACAGGTGCGAGTGGTGGTACTGAGGCCACCACATCTACTTTTGTTGAGCCAACTTCTGTGACTTCACCACATTTTGTATCGAGGGATTGTGGGAAGAAAAACAAAAACAACAAAAATATGAATAAAGGAAAGGTTTCTGTTCAAATTGCAGATCCATATGTGTTGAATGATGATGATTGTATGGATTCTCCACCTTCACAGGCACAGGGACCGACTCCTAGCCCTCCATCTGAGAAGGCACCTACCATCCCCTTCCCTGAGGCACTCCGCCGAGCGAAGGGGAATAAAAAAGAAATCCCAAAAAGAACCAACAGGTAGAGTTCGGCAATGAGATGATTGACAGATTCCATATCCAGCTGACTCTACGAGAAGCGTTTGAGCATATCCCCTTCTTCAAGAAGAACTTAAAAGAAACAACCACTGTCCGAAGAAGGAAGAGGCACAGAGATCAAATCCATATGCTCACTCACAACACTTGCTGCGCCATTCAGAACACATTGCCAGCCAAGCGACCAGACGCAGGAGCGCCCTATGTCAGATGCGAGATTCAGGAGCAACAGTTTGATCGTACTTTATTAGACAGCGGCTCTTCAATTAACCTCCTTCCGGCAGCCTTACTCAAGCAGTTCGAGTTTGGCCCTCTTCTTCGAAGCAGAACCGTCCTTCAGTTTGCTGATAGGTCGATTAAGAGGCCGAAGGGGTTATTGAAAGACGTGGTCGTTACCATTCAGGGCCTGCAATTCCCTGTGGACTTCGTCGTGTTGGACATGGAGATCCCTGAGTCGGTAACTGATGCCCCCATCATTCTCGGACGTCCATTCTTGGCCACAGCCAAGGCGGTGACCGACCATGACAGTGGGAAGGTATGCTTTCGCGTAGAGGGCGAAACCATACAAATAGAGACGATCGAAGAGATCAGAGCCAGAGAGGCAGAATGCTCCGAGCAGTTCAGCGAAGCCGAGCAGATGACAGAGGAAGAGCTAGACATCCACCAGGTTTGTGATTTTGAAATGACTGATGATGAATCCAATTGGAAAGATCCTGTAGCACCGACCCTCGCCTTGCCTACAGATTCACTGTATCTCAAGCTCATGGCAATCGAGAGTCGGGAGAGCACATCCCTGGATGAGGATATCTTTGAGGCTGACAGTGTTGTGATGAGTGGTGCTGAGGAATTCCAATCTTGCTCATCATCTTCTGATCCCTCGGATTCAGACATTGACTGGGATGACTTTGATGATTATTTGCCTTGTCTGATTCCTTTAGAGCCGACAGCCATGACAGAGTGCGAGCCAGTGCAGTTTATTGATGATCCATCAGGCCGCCCTTCGTCAGAAATTCATGCAGAGCGAGAGTTCTCCCATGCAGACCTGGTAGCCTTTACACAGTCATATCAGAAGCCAGATCTGCCACCTCCCAGTTGTCCTGAAAGGAAACCTCTGCCGCAGTCTATGAAGTACAGATTCCTTGCTGGAGAGCCAGAAATGCACCCAGTCATTATCTCAGCAGATTTGACTGGAGAACAAGAATCCCGTCTGATGGAGGTTCTTGAAAGAAACCGCAAGGCAATCGGTTGGAGTATAGCTGATCTCCAGGGGCTGAGCCCGAAGCTGTGCTCCCACCACATCTATCTCGAGGATGACGCTAAGCCGTCGCGTGAGTTCCAGCGACGGCTGAACCCGAATCTTCGAGACGTAGTCATGAAAGAAATTTCCAAGTGGTGGAGCGCTGATTTCATCTATCCCATCTCTGACTCCAAATGGGTTAGTCCACTCCATGTGGTACCCAAGAAGACGGGTATCACTACAGTTATCAATGAGTCCGGAGAGGAGATCGCTACCAGAGTACCAACTTCTTGGAGGGTCTGTGTGGACTACAGACGATTGAATGAGGCCACCAAGAAGGATCACTTCCCGCTACCATTTATTGATCAGATTATCGAGCGGCTAGCTGGGAAGAGCCATTACTGTTTTCTTGATGGGTACTCTGGATATAATCAAGTGGCCATTGCGCCCGAAGACCAGGAGAAAACGACATTCACCTGTCCGTTTGGGACTTATGCTTTCAGACGGATGCCCTTTGGTCTATGTAACGCTCCGGCGACATTCCAAAGGTGCATGTTGTCCATCTTCTCGGACATGGTGGGTGACTGTTTAGAGGTCTTCATGGATGACTTCTCGGTCTATGGCGATGGGTTTGATGCTTGTCTTGACTGCCTAGACCGTGTGCTGAAACGCTGCATAGAGGTTAATCTAGTCTTATCCTGGGAGAAGAGTCATTTCATGATGACTCAAGGGACGGTCCTTGGTCATATCGTCTCCAACAGGGGCATGGAGGTCGATCCGGCTAAGGTGGACATCATCAGAAAACTCAATCCGCCGTCCAATTTGCGTCAGTTAAGGTCTTTTCTGGGGCATGTCGGTTTCTACCGATGGTTTATTCAGGACTTCAGTCGAATTGCCCGACCGTTAACTGACTTGCTAACCAAAGACACCGAGTTTGTTGTCAATGATAAGTGTCTTGAATCATTTGAGACTCTCAAAAATATGGTTATTTCAGCTCCTGTCCTTCAGCCACCCGATTGGTCTCTCCCATTCGAGATCATGACGGATGCTTCAGATCTTGCCGTTGGGGCTGTGCTTGGACAGAGGAGGGATGGATTACCGTTTGCCATTCACTACGCCAGCAGAACCTTAGATGCCGCTCAAAGGAATTACACTGTGACTGAGAAAGAGATGCTGGCCGTAGTTTTTGCTCTTGATAAGTATCGATCATATATTCTTGGATCTAGAGTAACAATATACACTGATCATACCGCCATCCGGTATTTAATGGCCAAGAAGGATGCCAAAGCACGTCTGACCAGATGGATCCTTCTACTCCAGGAATTTGATATTGAAATTAAGGACAAGCCTGGAGTCAAGAATGTGGTGGCGGATCATCTCTCCAGGTTGGAGAATCTTGAGGAATCTGAGCCCAGCGCACCTATCTCAGAGACATTTCCAGATGAGGCGATCTTAGCTGTCACCTCACTCCCATGGTATGCCGACTTTGTAAACTATCTTGTTGCCAAGACAGTCCCTCAGGGTTGGCCCAGGCAGAAACTTGAGACCTTCCTAGCTAAGGCCAAGTTTTACCATTGGGAGGATCCCATCCTTTATCATGAAGGAGGGGACAGTATCTGGAGGAGGTGCATTCCTCAAGAAGAGCAGCATAGCGTCCTCACATACTGCCACAAGCTTGAGGCAGGAGGACATCATTCTGGAAAAAGGACAGCACAAAAGGTGCTTCAATCCGGCCTATGGTGGCCTACTCTCTTCAAGGATTCTGATGAGTTCGTGAAGAGATGTACTGACTGTCAGAAAATGGGAACCTGCGGACAGAGAGACATGATGCCCATGCAACCCATTCACTTCTGTGAGGTTTTTGATGCATGGGGGATTGATTTCATGGGCCCATTTCCTAAGAGTCAGGGATTCGAGCATATTTTGCTCGCTGTAGATTATGTCAGCCGATGGGTTGAGGCAATCCCCGCCCGAGCCGCAGATGCTAAAACCGTATGCAAATTTTTGAGGAGAAATATCATTTCACGGTTCGGGGTACCTAGAGTTTTGATTTCTGACGGGGGGTCTCATTTCATCAATGACAAAGTTAGGGCCCTTGCTGACGAGTTCGGTATTGACCATCGGGTTGCCACTCCTTATCACCCTCAGACTAATGGTCTTGCCGAAGTATCGAATAGGGAGATAAAGACTATCTTGCAGAAAGTTGTTCGCCCAGACCGAAAGGATTGGTCACAGCTTTTGGACTCGGTCTTGTGGGCTTATCGGACATCTTTCAAGAATCCATTGGGAACATCTCCCTTTCGTCTCGTCTATGGCAAGCCGTGCCATTTGCCAGTGGAGATCAAGCACAAATCTTTTTGGGCAGTTACTGAGTTGCTTCTAGATCCAGAGAGTATAGGAGACCAGAGAAGAGCAGAATTGGCAGCCCTGGAGGAATTGAGAGACACAGCCTTTTCCAACAGCCTACAGTACAAGGAAAAAGTGAAGACATGGCACGATTCGCATATCAGCCATAAACAGTTTGAGCCAGATCAGAGAGTATGGTTGTTTGATTCCAGGCTAAAATTGTTTCCAGGGAAATTACAGAGCAAGTGGAAAGGACCGTATGTGGTCAGGAAGGTACATGACAATGGTAGCATCGACATATCCGAACTGTCATCTTCGTCCACCTTCCGCGTCAATGGTCAACGCCTAAAGCTGTATCGAGATCATGACCCGCCGACCATGGACGTTGCCCCCATTCTTCTGGTATGAGATGTGCCCTTTGATTCTCATCATCTACATCTCATACATGGTGATCAATTCTATCTTCCGCTGTACAGATCCATCTGTTCATATCACTCTGTTTCCGTTGATTTATTGTCTTCTTTTCTTCTTTTCTTCTTTTCCTTTTCTATTTTCTTTATCTATCAAAAGGTGCCGCCCTTGTAGACAGTTTTCCATACTTAGGACGTACTTTGTCCTAAGTATAGGGGGGTTGGCACCCTGAGTCTTTCTATTCTTTTCGATCCTCTCCATTGTCTCCTCTTCTTGTCTATACTTAGGGATATCTTACCCTAAGTATAGGGGGAGACAATCTGAGTACGATCTGTTCATTCCCACCCTTGACCCTCCCTGCGTTGTGTACAGTCTGCTATACTTAGGATTATTTGATCCTAAGTATAGGGGGGACGGTCAACTTCTCATTCATTGATTCATTCCTTTATTCTTTAGATTTTCCTATACTTAGTACGAGTTATGTCTTCTCTTTTCTCTCCGATCTATGAGGACATAGCTCAAGCTAAGTATAGGGGGGTCGTATATACTACGTATATACTTTAGCCATAACTCGTACTTTCGTATATTCCTTAATAATATGGCTAAAAATTCTTTAAAATTCATTAAAAATCTTTAATAAAAAGATGTGATTATTCCTCAAAATTCTTTTTGTATATACTGATTAATAAATCAGGTGAAAATGTTTTTTTGCAAAATGTTTGAAAAATAGTTTGAAAATCTTTGTGAACATCTATTGAAAACTATTTTGAAAATATTTTGTTACATGTTTTCAACCTGTGTAAAAAGGTGTGGTTTGTAAAATTTATGTTCTTTGTGTGAAATAAAATGTTTGAAAAATGATTTGCAAATGGTTTGAAAAATGGTTGCAAAAATATTGTGAAAAATCTATAGATACTGTTTTGAAAGCCTTTGCAAAATGATTTTCAAAGGTGTGTAAAATATTTGCAAAAATTATTTTGGACTATAGTTTTCAAAAATTGTGTGAAAATTGTTTTCAAATAAGTTTGAGGAATACTTACATCACACCAAAATCCATCTTATATATATGCATAAAGTTGACCACTTACCCTGTAAATTCGTAAAATCCACTTCTTGTATATATAAGAAGCACTCCCGTGTACATAGCTTTCACCTTGTTTTCAGCCAACATCTTTTTATTTTTTTCAAAAATCCCAAAAACATTTGCAAAATTAAAATCCAAAAACAATTGAAAAATCTTTTTGAAAAAGACAAAAAAAATTGCATCTGCATATGCATCATCATCATCTTTTCAAAAATCCATAAAAAGTTCAAAATCTTTGAAAATTGCATCACAAAAATATTTTCTGCATTACATTGCATAGCATTAGCATTTTTCGGATTGAGTTTGATAGTTGAACAAGTCTAAGTAAAATCCGGAGATTGGAGCTTGATTGGACCTTAAAATCTACCTAATAACAGGAACCTTATAGGAACTGGGTTTGAGGTACTTCAGGTCTAGTTGACTTAATTCTTTGAGGATCACGGGACTTGGTTCAATGGATTCTTGACTGCCTAAGTAGAGTATTTCGGAGCACACGCACGACTCTTGTTGATAATGACCTAACTTGGACACCTGCACCTTTCACATAGCTCTCCACGGATGAGGTGGTGAGGAGGCAGTTTCCTTTGGCTTGGGGTAGCATATGAGGGTAGTACTTCTAGGCGGAACCTCTCTTCTTCTTATAGTGAAGGAAGTGCACCTCAACTTGGTCTAGTGGTGATGAAGTCTAAAGACAGAAGCCGTGGGTTGCAATAAAGCTTCAAAAGAGGGATAGTCTACTGGCTCAAGAGGAAAATTTCTTGTATATGCTGCTCATGTAGATATGTTGTACAGATGCAATTGAAAAAAAAAATGCAAAAAGAACTCCAAAAAAGTGGTGGGTCGGATTGAAAATTTAATAATCCCACCGGAGTATGTATATAGTTCAATAAAGCAAAAGCTTATGGTATCCATGTTACATCTCATGAAGCTTGCAGCGGGAGACTCAGCTACACTGGCTGAGCTTCCAAAAGTCTATACTTCTTCCCCCTCTTCTTGAGCCGGTTGCACTTGAACTTAGAAGGGAATACCCCGCTTCTCGAGGAAAGAGTTGCTAGACCGAGGCATTAGAGTTACCAGGTTAGGGGAGGTTGTTTCTTTGTCATTTCTGAGGTGGGGAGCTACATATCACTTACACTGTACGAGTCAGACTCATAGTCGTAAGAGTTTGCGTATGAGTTGAAGTATTTCTGACCTGGCTATTGAGGAGACTTGGACAGAGTTTTGGGATTCTCAAGGACTGTTGGATTTCAAACTTGATTCTCATTAAGGTTCCGACCGCACTAAATTTCCAAAGGTCCGACTTAAGCTCCAAACTTCGATTTTGCAAAGACAAGTTCGATAATTAAACTTAATCTAATTTTCTTCTTTTTCTTTTCTTTCTTTTCTCTTTCTGCACTTATTGCATAAGTGTTTGCTAGGGACTAGCAAAGGTAAAGTATAGGGGGATGATGAATCCACATTTCATCATCTTTATTCTATCATTTTGGCACCAAAAACCCTAGCAAATGCCTGTAAATAGCATTAAAACCATCATCTTAGCATCCATGCATGTGCATTCAAATAGTGTATAAAATGCTGTAATTAAGGCCAAAATTATAGAATAAATAAAGAAAAGAAAAAGAATAAAATATTGTAAATATTTTATGACCTAAAACCCCCGAGACCTAGGCATCTTGATGAATAGGTCGACAAGGAATAAAGTAGGGGGAGATAAGGTCAGAAATACAATGTAAATACCTATACAATCTATTCATTCTTTATTCATTTTGGGACCTATTTTTGGTTCCACTTTGTGTACATCAAATAAGGAAACTTTGTACATGAAAGTTGTAGATAAATTAATAAAGAAAAAGACAAAATTGATTTCACAGAAAAAGAAGGTACAGATAAAAAGATATGGTCTGAATAAGAATCCAAAATCCCAACGTCCCAGACCCGTATCTCACAAACGACAAATCCAAATGCAGTGTACTCACCTTTAATTGTATATAGAAGAAAATAATCTACCCAATGGTGGTGGTTTCGCATTTGGCAGAGCTACGGTCTGAAAGTTGAGTTTTGGACCCCTGTTGTATACCTATACTGAATAAAATATTCAATTTATTCTTTATTCAATATTTATTCATCTTTATATTTTTATAATGTTGTAAATATTACATATACTATATATGTGCATTAAAATTGAGATATAATGCAAAGAAAAATAAAAATAAAAATACTTGTACAAAGACTACATAGGTATATTATATACACTTATACCCGTGTAGAATACAATTGTATTTTATTAAATATACAAAACATATCAGGAAAATAAAATAAAAATATAATTATGTATATAAAAGTATGTTATAATTTCACAAAATCATAGATAAAAATAATAAGATTAAAGATACATAAAATAAAATAAAATACTAAAATACATAGGTATTATACCTATATAGGGTTAAAAAGGCAACTTGTAAAAATATATGTCATAAAAATAAATAAAAATCAGAATAAAAATACTACATAAAATTTTGAACATATTTTATTTTATAACTTTTATTTAATTCGGGCATTTATTATTTTAATTTGAATTTTTAAAACTTTTTCGCGGGGTTTTTCCTGGTTGGTCCACGTGGACCAACCAGGAGGCGGTCAGCATTGACCCTAGGTCAACTGCCTGCCTTCCCCCACCTACCGCCTGTCAGACCTGGGTTTTCACCCATCTTTGACGAGATTTTCCAGCCGTGCCTTGCATCTTTTTGAGATGATTTCTTCGCATCTTTTCTTCCTCGTTATGCGGTGAATCAAGTCCAAGTGAAACCTTGGACTTTGGATCACTGAGGCGATCAGGGCACCTTGATCTTTGGAGCTCCTCAGCCACTGAGTCAAACCAATAAAACCAACATCCCATTTTCAAATCGATTTCGAGTCCCCTTGGTCCACCCCTCTCCGCCTCTCTTGCGCTCCAAGCCTTGCCGGAGGTGACAGCTCCGCCGCGAGCCTCTCAGCCAAGGCGAACGAGGTCGAGGAAGACTCCAGCACCTCCGCCAATCGCCGGCGTCGAGGTAACCTTCATCCTCTGGCTCCGGCCATCGAGGGCCTTCATCCCGCCTTTTCCTTTATTGCTTTAGATTCCTGTTAGTGTAATCTTGAAAACCCCTAAAGAAATTTGAAGTTACGATCACTGATTCGCCAAATCAAGCACCTTGGCCGGAGCGCACCTCCGGCCGTGCATCTCCATTTCGACTCGACCATCCACAAGGCCACCCGAGGGTCCAGGCAGTTTGCCCTGGACCCCTTGACTTTGTTTGCAGGTCCAAGCCACTTCACGCGCGCCTGGAGGCGAGTTTTGGAGCTCGCCGGAGCAGCAGCAGCCTTCCAGCTCCGCCCGCTGCCCGAGAGCACCACAGGCCTCCCCGTGGATTTTTGACGCCTCCAGGAGATAGAAGACCGCTCCAGGAAGCTCCTCGTCCATTTTGAAGCACATTCGTCGCCGGAGGAGGGAGATCAAGGTCGGAGAAGCTCACCTTCGCCGGCGTTCTTCCCCGTTCTTGCAACCCTCTTCCCAGCCGTTGGATCGAGGAGGAGTCCCAGATCGCACAGCAGCCGTTGGATCTTCCTCAGCCTCGACCGTCAGATCAACTCAGGAGGATCTAATCTTGGCCGCACATCCGCGAAGCGCCATCGGCCGTCCACAACGTGCCACGTGTTCAAGTGGCCCTCCATCCGCCGTTGGATCGCGCGCAAGAGGGTATTTTGCAACTCACCCCTTGCGCATTTTTGTATTTATTTATTAGTCTATAAACTTGCCTGGGTAGTTTAAATATTTTGTAATATTTGCAAAAAGACCCTCGGATTTTAGTTATTTGCGTTTGGGTCCCTCGCCACGTCACCTCACGTGACTTGCACACGTGAGGTGGTGGGCATTTTGCAGAGGCACCCCTGGTCTTTTGTTTATTTCGTTTCAGTACAAAAACTTTAGTATCACGTGTAATATTTCTGGCTATTTTGCAAGTAGGCCCCAAGGTTTTGTTTTATTGCACTTCAGTCCCTCCCAGGCGCGTGCAAGTCACGCGCCCTGGTGGGTAATTTGTAGGCGAGCCCTTGCGGGTTTTGTAATTGCTTTTTGGTTCCAAAACTTGAATATATAGTGTAATATATTGTGGAAAATTGCATGCTAGCCCCTGGATGTTTTGAATATTGCATTTCTACCCCTGCCAGGCCTGTTTAATGTTTGGATGCTTGTTGTATTTATTTGATTGATCATTTCAAGCCCAAAAATTCTACAAAAATAGACTTAAGTTCCTGGGTAGGTGTCCTTTCACGCCATATATTTAGTTTTTGATTTTATTTTATTTTCCTATTTATAAAAAATTCAAAAACAGCCTTTTTGTGTACTGTCTACCTTAGAAAATACCAAAAAAATATCAAAACACCTCTAAAAATTCTAAAAAATTCACGTAGTGTCTATTTTATTATCTTTTAGAGTCAGTCCAAAAATCATTAAAAATTTCAAAAGAAAAACACTAAAAATTGAAAAACACTCAAAAACTTCAAAAAAATATAAAAAAATAGTAGAAAAACCCAAAAATTGCAAACTCAGCTTCTATTTCTTCCTTATTTTGTTACTTTTATTAGAAAAATAGTGTGAAACAATTTTGCTACTGGTTGGTATTTTTAACTTGCATTTTTGTCACAGCCAGCACTTATTTCCACTGTTCGCCTTATTTCAGACTTTAAAAATACCAAAGACATCTTGAAAAATCCCCAAAAATCATAAAAACAGTAAAAAGACCTTAAAAACACCAAAAACATTTATTTTCTGAATTTTGGAGCATTTTTGTGCATTTTTGTAAATATTCTACCTTGCCTTGTCCTATAGTGCCTTTACTTTCCAATATTGAAAAAAGAAAAAAAATATATAAAATATAAAATATAAAAATCAAAAAATCAAAAATCAAATACAAAAAAAAAATCAAATAAAAAAAATTTAATTAAAAATTAAAAACCCACAAAAAAATTTGATTGACTTGCTTGCTTAGTGTAGACACTTCACACACTCACACATTTTAGCATTTTTGTTAGGACTTCACTGTTTGCTCCCTGTGTTCGAACTCTCTGCATACTTGCCCTTTACATCTTTTGTGCAGAGTTAAAAATAAATTTTAACTCCACATTATTTCTAATTATTGATTTTTAGTGTGGGTTAATTGTTGATTTAGTCATTATTTAGTGTGGTCAATACACCGACTGTTGACTCGCCTTGTGAGTCAATACGACCGCACTCGATATCGGCCAAATCAAATGGCGCCGTTGCCGGGGAGCAACAGCTTGTAGTTCACATTTTTGATTGATTGTGTGTTTGTTTACCATAGCATTATCCTTCTCTTACATTTTGATATACATCTTGATTGAACTATCTGACCATCTCTTTTGTCTTCTTGCGAGGGACCGCGGAGTGAGGCGGGTGGCTTAGGTGACCCGACGCAACCTTGGGACGTGGAGCCGGCTTTTCTTGAGCCAAGCCGGCAGGAGAGAGCAAGGAGAGTGAGAGAGTGGCCTAGATTAGTTTTTATGTTTTTTGTGAGAGAGTGATATTCAATTAATTTGTAATAATACAGGTACACAGGACTTGGACTTAGACATTCGGGCCTAATTTCCGGGTGTTTGTTCACCCGGGGGCTCACCGCAGTTTTGCCGCGTTTTTACCGCTTGTCATTTTCCGGTTTTGTGTTTATTTTTCACTTTCTTTTGTGGATTGAGCTCTTAGATCTAGGTCTGCTTGATCGATTAGAATAGGTCCAAACACCTAATAATCTTTGCATGTTCCTATAGATACGTTTTGGACTTAGACTAATTTAAACAGTTAGCAAGTAATTCCCAAATCCACGCGCCGCGAGCTCACACCCGAACAAGCGCTTTCTCCTACTCCAAATGTGTTGGGCAGAGGAGGGGTGAGCCAAGACCGGACACTCGGATTAGGAGTTGCTAGTTGACTTGTGGTGCTTCACGCTAGCAGTTGCCTGTTCTAGGACGCTTTCCGCCTGCATATCGTCATATAGATTAGGTTTAAATATTCTGCTTTGCATCCCGCATGGAGAGAGATGGGATTCGCTGTAAGTCTTCTTACTTTGCACGCATCATCTAGGCACAAAGGTGAGATTTCCACCTTAGTGCCGACTTGCACGGCTTTTCCGACTCTATTCTCCCTCTGTTTTTGGACAAAGTAGGATAAAGAAAAAAAATACAAAAACGTTAGGCGCTTGCTTGAATTGACTCAAAAGAAGCGATAACACCAAAAAAAAAAAATTAAAAAAGGGACTGCTAAAGAAAACTTGACCAAAATAAAAAAAGGTAATTGGATTCATTGCTTGGGGAGAGTAACACCCTCACTTGTTTTCAGGTTGCATAGGAAGGTTTCCTTCCCAGTGAGGTGAGCGCTTCGTAAGGATTAGAGCCCAAAACCCAACTTGTGGCTGCCTTGTGTATCGCCTGGATTTCCGAAGTATTGGCGCTACTATCGTACGTAGTCGAGTAGGGCTTGGTCGCCATTGGTGACTCTCTGTTGTGAGAGCGCCGACCCTGTCCGAAGTACCGAGCCTAGGCCACGCCTTCACGGGTGTGTCTGTCTCACGACCCTGTCCGAGTAGGGCAAGTCGGTCCTTGCCAGCTCACCTCACGTGGCCGCCCACGTGAGGTGGGAATTTTGGAGGGGAGGAGCCGTAATTTAGCATATTTCATTTTAGTCCATAAACATTTTCTTCAAGTTAAAACTATTAGGATATTTTGCAATTACATACCCTAAGTTGTTGGTATTCGCGATCCAGTCCTTACCAGGCTCACGTGTAAGGTCACGTGATTTTGGCTAGCTTGCACAGAGACTCTTGTGGGTATTAGATTTTTTGATCGTCCCATTAGCTTTTTGCAGACGTTTAATATTTTGTGCAAAAATTGCTTGCTGCCCTCGAACTTTTGCATAATTACAAATTAGCCCTTGCCATTAGTGTAGCTTCTCTTTGTTGTTTGCATTTATTTCATGCATCTATAAATTTCTAAAAAAATCCTAAAACATATCATTATGTTCATGTTTCATTGCACAATCACACCTTATTTTTATTTTCCATTTTTGTTGCATTTATTATTTATAAAAATTCTAAAACATGCATTTTCTTCACTGTTTGCATTAGAAAATACATAAAAATTATAAAATCTTTTTTGAAAAAATCTAAAAAAAATATTTTTTTGTATTTTTTTGTGATTAACCTTCAGACCAAAAACCACTAAAAAAGTATAAAAGAAAACACATAAAAATAGAAAAACTCTAAAAACATTCATAAAAATTTATAAAATCCATAAAAAATCTAAAAAATGTGTTTTTGTCCCTAAATTTTCTTTATAGTATTATCTTTACTTTAAAATTAATTTGGAAAAGTTTTATCACTATTTCATATTTTTCATTTCCATTCCAATTTCGTCTATTACTTGTATTCACTATTTTGAGTATTTTGATCTTTAAAAATACCAAAAAAGGCAAAAATACAGAAAATTCACAAAAACTTTAGAAAAATATAAAGAGCACAAAAACATTTTATTTCTTGTATTTTGAATATGTTTACCTATTTTTTATCTCTGTCATCTCTCTTGTATATTTATATCTTATATATAATTATTGTTTTAACCCAGATTTCATGTGGTCGATTCAGCGACTGAGTTCCTACCTTGTGTGGAACTTAAGACCATTTATTTTCGTGTTAAATAGTCAGGCCATTAAAGGACAAAGTAGCCTGGCTTATTAGAAAATAAATAATTAAAATTAGTAATTGATTTTATTATTTTTTATTATAAAATAGAAAATTTATTATTTTTGTAGTATTTTAATATGATTTTTTGATATTATTTAATACAAATTAATTTTTAGGGGGGTATTTATAGGTATATTCATCTATATTTTGTACATTTCATTTATATCTTGTATTTTTTTATTTTTTTATTTTATTGTCTTATTTGATATATTTATGACTCATTTTTATGTACATAATTATATTTTTATAAGTTTATTTGTATATTTAAATAAATAGGTATATATTATGTAGGTATAGATATAGGTATTTTATCTATGTATTTTATATACTTATTTTATTTTAATGTTTTATTTGTGGTTTTATTTTGGTTTTAATATGCACATGAGTTATAGGTAATAGTTAAAATATAAAATCATAAAAATAATAAAGAACAAATAAAATGAATATTTTATTCAGGTATACTATACAACGAGGGTCCAAAACCTAACTTTCACAACTTCCAAAAATTATGAAACTACCTTTATTAAATAGCTTATAAAAGTTATATACAATTAGAGGTGATTTTGGTACATTTCAAGTTTTTATTTGAGATATATGGGTATGTGAAATTTGGTTTGCGGTATTTTATTCTGAGTATAAAATGAACAAACACTATGTACTATTTTTACATGAAATTGATTTGTATTTTTATTTATATTATTATCTACAACTTTCATATATAAAGTTTCTTTATTTGATGAATAAATAATCAATAATAAAATGGGTCCCAAACATGACTTATTAATTAATAAATAAATGGAATTTAAATGGATTTAATGGCTATTATCTCTCCCTACTTTATTCCTTGTTGACCAACTCAATTATTGACTTATTCTCGGGGTTTTAGGATCATAAAATACCTTTGGTATTTTATTCTTTTTATTTTCTTCTCTTTATTCTATAATTTTGGTATTAAAAACAATATACAACAAATGCAATGAATGTTATTTTGTACAAATTAATGTTATTTTACATGCATTGGATAGAGTTTTTAAGGCCAAAATGATAGAATAAAGGTGATGAAAAGTAGATTCATCACGTATCTATTCATTCTCTACAATTTCCACTATCACCACTACCTTGAGGGCTAGGGTCGAGAGGTCAGGAGGAGGAAAGGGAGGTGGGGAAGAAGTGCAAGCAAAGTGTTGTTAAGAGGATGAGAAAGAGGAAGACGACGAGATCCTCTTCTAGTTGGTTTCGTAAGTAAGCTCTAACTTGAGCTAGGTTTTGATTCATATGCCTTTTCATGCTGGGCTTTCGATCTTCTTCCTTTTAAATTCATTTAGTGTTATGGTTCGAGGAGGAATCTAAGCACAGCCTTGCTTAGGTGCGAGCGGCTAGGTCGTTAGTGAGCATACATGTTCTTCGTATTACTCACTCACCCTTGACAAGAGACTTGTCGATTCAACATTTTCATCGATTTTGGAGTTGTTTTAGTGGATAAATATGTGTAACACCCTACTTAGATGTGGTCATCTAGGTACGTAAGTGAACCTTGTGATTCATCATACGCTTCACTCACCTAAGACGTGTGGTGTCTACCGATTCTTCATAGCTTTTTGGTCTATTCTATTCTTTCATTTTCATTGATGTTTTCCTCTCAATGATTTTATAGAGGGAAATCTTTCCATTTTTCTTTTGAAATATGTCATGATATAAGAGGAAAGTCTGTCAAAATTTTTATAGAAATATATCCCGATATAAGAGGAAATTCTTCCAAAATTTTCCTAAAAATATTACCTTGTATAAGGGGAAGCTCTGCCGAAATTTCAAGAGAAAATATGTTCTTCACGTTCTTCATGTTCTCCGTTCATTCTTCGTGTTTTTGGTGTGTTCTTCGTTTCATGATACGAAAGTGAAATTCAATTATTTCAGGAGTCGTATATCACCCTTTCTGAAATTGGATAACATTAAACCACTGCATACGTAAGAGAGAGCTCAATACGATACTGAAATCCTATCTTTTGCTATCGGGTTTTATACGAGATTATTGAAATTCCTGATTTTATGTTCTTCTCTATAAAGAACCTTAATTTGGCTATTTTTGAGAAAATATGAAAAGTTGCTTAGTGATTCCCACTAAAATAATGGCTAAGCATTGACTTAATGCATTACCTTGGAAAGTTAGGGTTTGGGCATTAAAATAAGTATAAATATAAGTATATATAAATAGGAATTAATATATATGCAAGTTTATACTCAATGTCGATGAATATGCAAATTGAAGGATTAACGGAGGAATTACACCATGGGAATTTATGTGTATTAAAATGGATCCTGATAAGGATAAGTTAAGAATAACTGAGAGTAGAATTATAGGTCAGGTATGCAATCTATAGGTTTGTTATAAGAACATATATATTATCAATCCATACATACTTGGTATATAATTGCCCTGTTATAATAAGTGTGCATGAAATGAATGATTTGTAATGCATGGTTCTCGGTTGTCATCAGGCGAGTTGACTGACTGAAGATATGATCGTGCCATGTGGAGGCACGGTTGGTAAGACAGCGGATGGGTCATGATAACATATATTTAAATTCGCTAGGTTATGTTCTTAAAGGTTAACCTATGGTTTTAAACTACCATGTCCTCGAGGATGGTATGCTTCCTTACTTGATAGGCTGAGGGTTTAGGACCCTAGATAATAAACAAAAAGGAAATGGACGGGGTAGTATTGGAGGATTAGTTGAGATGACGTGTGATGACATAAGCTCACCAGATCAACGCAATATTGAATCTTAAAATGTCCATAGCTTCGGAGTCCATGAGTGGTGAGGTAAATCCATGGACTATTCCATAACGTAGAATAGAAGGAATATGAATTTATCTAATGAGAATAAATGAAACATCATGATTTAGTAAGTTTTGCCAAACTTGATTACTTTTCTCTTCTTCGTTACTTAGTACTTGCTAATCTTCATCCTATAATTTCTAAAAACCTAACAGATATCGGTGAGCCATCATAATGACATTAGTCAACTAGCCAACCAGCTAACAATAGTATCTTCCAGTTTAAGGTAATTAGTAGTTCTTTTGTGCCCTTTTCTTTTAGCTTGATGTACAAGAAAATAGTGGGACATTTTGCTATATAAGCTTTATTTTGTGAATGAAAATCTGTGAGATGCTTTATCTATGTAGCATTTTATTGCAGTCTGTTTCTGAATGTTAGCTATTATTATTGGATAAAGCTATTGTTAAGTAACCAGATCTGGTAAATGGGAGGATTCGATGACCCATAATTGGGGTCATGACAGATTGGTATCAGAGCACAGTCACTCTAGTTGCATATTCGGTAATTAATAGCTATTATCAGTATCCAAAAACTAAAGACATGTTAAGATCCTTTAATCTTAATAATCGATTGCAATGTATTATCATTCATAAAAATTATGATCCTTAATATACATCATGTTATCCCTAATTTACATCATGCTAGGTAGAATAAGAGCTAATCGATGGTCTTGATTCATCTCAGGATCATGACATATCAAGACTTGGTTAGGCAAATGACAACGATTATGGTAATGTTCTAAGAGATGGAGAAAAGACAACAGAGAGTGGACCAAAGGCTCAATGCACAAGCTGAGAGACCCGAGGCATCCGGACCCGTAGATGCTAGGGTTGAGGGTTTTGTCCACCTTTTCCAGGAAGAACCTAATTACCATTCTTTCACTGAGTCTGCTCCTATCCTAACTGAAGGAGCAATATAGAAGGCTCTTATTAGATACAAAAAATTATTGGACAATTATCGAAATGGAAAGATTCCTCGATTCAAAGGCATCGAAACACATGTTATGGTAGAACTATGACTTAACGATGTCAGCAGGATGCTGAGAATAATACATGCACCAAGAGACACTTGGGTGCACTTTGATGACTACTCTCTAGCAAATTATGCAACATGATGGTGGAGAGCAATTTTATGAAATTAACATATTTCGTTCATGGTATATCTTTGAAGAAAGATTCCAAGCCCACTTCTGTCCCCTCCCATTGGGAAGAATTGAAGAGGAGAGAATTGGATTATATGACCCAGGGTTCTAAGATCGCACAAGATTATCATATCCATTTTACCGAGCTACTACATTACTATCCAGATCTAGAAGCTTCATCATAGAAGTGTTTTACCAAATTTTTTAGCATATTAGAGAGATCTTAACTAATCTTGCGGGTTTTTGAGCCACCACTATAGATGAAGCAATGTATATCACCTCTCGTATTGAGATGGAGAGGGATAAGATCGCCAAAGAAGATGCTTTAACTTTACAGGTGGACCATCCAAACGCAAAGCAAATTATAACCGTAGACATCACCGCTATCATCCAACTGGTTCCAATATAAGCTTACAACAAACATTGGGTCAGCAATTATCATGAAGAGGGGGTTTCTCTAGATATCCACTATATCATCGTGACTCAACAACAGGATCTAGTACATATGTGGTTGGGTCTTTAGCTCAGACAGGAACACATGTGTGTTATTACGGTCATCAAGAAGGCCACATCAAGAAAGATTGTTCAAAGTTGAGAGGTTCGGGATTTAAACCAACCCCAATTAACAATATAACATCTATTCCGGTATTGGAGCAATACACAAAGGAAGACATGGTAGAGGTTGTGGCTCACAGGATCATCTCCTACATAGCAACTACCACAAAGTATTTTGGATTCTAGATCGCCTATTTCTAATGGCCAGCTTAATGCAATAGCTAAAGAACAAGTTTACAATTCATGCACAGTCGTAAGGAATACCATTACTATCATCTTTCTATGCATACCTTATTTGATTCGGGTGCTTCGCATTCATTCATTACTCGATAGGTAGTACCCACTTTGGGTAAGATGCCAATAGAAGTACAATGATCCTATTTGATCAAGGGACCAAGAGGACATGTATTTGTATTTCAAGAAAACGTGGATAATTGTGTAGTACAGATAGCCGGATATCACCGAGTTGTTTCTCTACTACTTATTAGATTGGAAGACTTTTATCTCATCCTAGGGATGGACTGGCTAGAAAGGCATCATGCATGCCTTCATTGTTTCCAGAAGACAGTAACTTTTCACATTCCTAACTCAATAGAGTTCCAGTTCATTGGAAACACATCCAATGATAATGTCGAATACATCTCTAATCTGAAGGCACAAAAGTTGTTAAAGCAAGGGTGCCAAGGTTATTTAGCCTGTGTAACCACTAAATTAGGGTTAAACAGAATAATAGAAGATATACCTATAGTGTGCGAGTTTCCTGATATATTTCCAGAAGAACTACCAAGAGTACCACCTGAGCGAGGGATTTAATTTAAAATCTCCCTCACACATGATACTCAACCTATCTCTATCCCTCTATATAGGATGGCACCGACTGAGTTATGAGAGTTAAAGGTAAAATTGTAAGAATTGTTAGATAAAGGATTCATTCGCTCTAGTACTTCACTATGAGGTGCACCTGTGTTTGTGAGAAAGAAGGATTTGATCAATACGTTTGTGCATTGACATAGACATCTAAACAAGAAGACAGTAAAGAACAAGTATCTTCTTCCAAGAATAGATGATATCTTTGACCATTTGCAGGGTTTAACTATGTATTCCAAGATTGACTTTAGATATGGATACCATCAGTTAAAAATTAAAGATGCAGATATCACCAAGACTACCTTTCGAACTAGATATGGACATTATGAATATTTAGTTATGCCTTTTGGACTAACAAATGCCCCAACAGCCTTCATAGATCTCACAAATATAGTATTTAAGGAGTTCCTAGATTACTTTGTAGTAGTCTTTATTGATTACATGCTTATTTTCTCCAAGGATATGTACCATCATGAACACCATCTCCAACAGACACTTGAAATACGTAAGAGGAACAAACTATATGCTAAATATAGCAAATGTGATGTATACTTCTTTGGCCATGTTATTTCTGATGAATGTATATCATTTGATCCTACAAAGTTTAGTACAGTGATGAGTTGGGAACACCTGAAGACTATCACATGAATATGATATTTTCAGGTATAGAAGGTTATTATAGAAGATTTGTGAAGGACTTTTCATGAAAGGCATTGTCAATGACTAAGCTAACTCAGAAGAAAGTCGCATTCATATGGTTTGATGCATGAAAAACTAGTTTTCAGACACTGAAAGAACACCTAACATATGTACTTATCCTTACTCTACCTCCTGGGACTGAAGAATTTACACTGTACATTGATGCATCTAAAGAAGAACTTGGAGCAGTTTTATGCAACATGGCAAGGTAGTTGCGCATGCATGACGACAACTCAGGACACATGAGAGGAACTACCTGACACATAACCTTGAATTAGCTGGCATAGTCTTCGCTTTAAAGATATGGAGACTCTACCTCTATGGTATTACTTTTGAAATCTTCACCAATCATAAAAACTTGAAATATATATTTGACCAGAAAGAGCTAAATATGGAAAGACACGGTGTCTAGAGTAGTTGAAGGATTATGATTGCACCATCTCCTACCACCCTAGTAACGGGGACGTCGTAGCAGATGCCCATAGCAGAAGAACTTATTCTCCTAGGTTGGTAAGTGCTACCCACTTCTAGGATTTAATATCAATGTTAAGTGAATGGAAGTCATTTGATAGTAGCGTTGATACTATAACTATTCCTCATCGACACAAACTAGAGATATGGGACAGAATAAAGAAAGAACAGGAGGATGATATGATCCTTAAAGGCTTGAGACAAGAACTTGAGAAGAATGAGATTGACGGATTCCATATACAAGATGGGTTATTGTATAACCATCACATAGTTTGTGCAAACAAACTCAAATTGAGGAAAGACATCTTACGTGAAGCACATTGCTCTAGATTGTCTACTCATCCATGAATTAGGAATATTAATAAGGATCTTCGTTCACACTTTTGGTGGCCGGAAATGAAGAAAGATGTTGTTGAATTTGTGAATTCATGTTTCACCTGCCAATAGGTAAAAGGTTTTACACTAAAAGCCACTAATATTATTGTAAGCTCTCCCCATCCATGAATGGAAATGTGAAGGCGTTTCCATGGACTTCATTACTAGCTTACCTCAGACGATCTGTGGTAAAGATAGTATATGGGTCATAATAGATTATTTAACCAAGGTTGCACATTTTATTCCAATAAGCTTATGTTCCACTCCATACATGTTTGTTGAGTTATATATTACACATATGATCCGTCTCCATGGTATCCCAAAAGAGATAGTCTCCATCGAGATTCATGATTCACCTCACATTATTGAAAGAACTTTATGAAAGCGTTAGGCACACAGATATGCTTGATAATAGCATATCATCCGCAGACAGATAGTCAATCAGAACGAACTATTCAGACCCTCAGCAAAAAGCAAGAGTTTATTCTCAGATATCTTTGCACCTGTTGTAAAGATCTCAATCATAAGAGAATCAATAAGCATCATTACAGTTGAGAACCTACATTTGAAACTGTTGGATGTTAAGACAATATTTCTCTATATGAAGATCTTAAGGATGACATCTACATGCAACAACAAGAGGGCTACGCAGATACTTGAAAAGAAGACATGGTATGCAAGCTCAGAAAAAGCCTTTATAGTTTGAAGCACGCACCAAGACAATGGTAAAAAATGTTTGATGATTTCCTGACAAATATAGTATTCAAAAAATGTCATGCTGGCCATTGTTGCTACTTCAAGAAGCTTGGTATGTCTTACATTATTTTATTATTGTACGTAGATGACATGCTTATTGCAAGCCCTTGTAAGGAAGAAATAACAAATCTGAAACAATGTTGTCCAAGGAGTTTGAAATGAAGTATATATACCCTGTAAAGAAAATCCTCGAAATGTATATTAGCAGATACATTTAGAACAAAAAGTTGAGATTGTCTCAATCAGATTACATCAAGAAGGTACTTGATAGATTTAATATGAAAAATGTAAAATCTACTCTAATACCTATAGGGAGCCACTTCAAACTTTCAAAAGAGAAAGAACCTTCTATGAAGGAGGAGCATGAGTACATGTCAAAAGTATCCTACCAGCCTGTTGTTGGTCATTTGATGTACGGAATGGTTTGCACAAGACCAGACATCTCCCATACAGTGGAAGTTGTGAGCAGGTTCACGGTGAATCCTGGAAAGGAACATCGGAAAGCTTTGAAATGGATGATATGCTATCTGAGAGGTACATCTAACATGGCATTGTGTTATGGAAACACTGACATTTCCATCTGAATTTTTGTGAACTCAGATTTTATAAGAGATATTGATGGCAGGAAAAGTAAAATTGAGTATGCCTTTACTCCAAGAAATGGAGCTGTTAGTTGGATATCTAAACTTCAAAAGATAGTGACCGTCTCAACCGTGGAAGTAGAATATGTGGCGGCAATAGAAGCTTGTAAAGAAATGATATGGATGAAGGATCTGATGAAAGAACTGAATGAAGAATGTAAAGATTGTCAATTCTTCGCGACAGTCAAAGTGCAATTCATCCTGCAAAGAATTCTGTTTTTCACTTGAGGACTAAGCGCATTGATGTGAAGTACCACTTCATTCGAACGTAACTAGAAGATGGATAATTTAAATTGAAGAATACCTATATATAAGAAAATCCTGATGATATGTTCACAAATTCTGTAACGGTGGAGAAACTGAAGACATGTTCAGCTTCTATTTATCTTCAAGCCTAGAAGATAAAGGAAAGCTCACACCAGGACTATTGAAGATGTGGTGTGTAGTATAAATCAGCCTTCAAGTGAAAGATTGTTGAGATTTATCATGTGAAGACATATTGATTGAATACTAATGGAGAACACTGCTGATATGATTGATCTTCATCATGTCTTCTGATTGTTTGAGAACTATTGGGATGGATTGCAGAGATCCTCCTCCTACATCCTGATTGGTCAAAAGATGTTGGGTTGGATTGCTGAGATGTTTAATCCATCTCCTGCATTTTGATTGGTTGAGAACTGGTGGTGGGATTGCTGAGTATTTGGTATTCTTTTGTTATAATATAAAAGGAGCCGCGTGATACCACATATTATATCCATCATCATTCAAAAAATAGTATAGAGAGATTGGTGTGAACAGGTAGAGTAGACACATTGCCGAACCACTATAAATCATTGTCTTGTGTGATTGTATGTGCTTTCTTTTTAGATCGTAATTCTAATCGTCTGGTGATCGAATCCGTCTCCAACACTATTGAAATTGAAACAAAATTAGTGACACTTTTTCTTCGAAATTGTAATATTTATTTATTTATTTAGTTACAATTAAAGAATCAAATAGGACAACTCGGATACATAAGGGTGGGATTCCTATTAAATGTAGGCGAATGGAGAGACCAAAGAGGATGGAGCACGTGCGAAGATGGGATCCGTCACGTGCAGAGAAAGGATCTCATTGGCTGCCCTGTGGGACCACCCTTTCTCTTTGATGGCATCCGTCTCGTGATAGCATTTCAACAAGGGCCCACAGATTAAAAAAGAAAGGACAATTTAAACAAAAGTTCCCAAACTTTACGTTGAATATCATCATGGTCACAATCTTATCAGGATTCTTTTTGTTTATTATTGACATCCTATCAAATAATTATAACTTGTAAGAGCATATCATCCATATGAAGTTGACGTCATTTATTATTATTTATTATTGATATTTAATAACGAACAAAGATGCCCCACATCTTCTGTTCACAAGCAAAAAAATCGATATGCGGCAAATGGTTTTAGCTAGAGGTGGATTTGATATAAGTTCTTTATTATTATTATTATGACCATTTAAAAAAATTCAACTTGTCTTATCGATATTTATAAGAGTGGGTCCTAAACTTTGAACTATAAAATATATAGGGATTTTCATGGATTTTACATGGATACTTTCCATTGCTAAATATATATTAATGAATATATCAGATGTAAAATAAAATTTTTATACTCAATATATACTGAATATTCTTCATTACAAAATTATCTTTCTGTAATTAGAAAAACTTTTAGTAACCATTATCAAAGGTTTGGCAAATTGGTAATGAATGTAAAAGTAGATGCATTATTCGCTGTAAATTCAAAGTATTAAAATTATTTCATAATGAATAATGTCCCAACTCTTCGTTCTAGACGGTGCTCATGGAGCTGACATGAACATACACAAACTCCAAACAAAATCCGTCTACATTTCAAATGCAAAATTACTCCCTAGTAATAAAGGAGATCGAACATCTTACGACAATTGACTGAGTTCGGATTCAAGACATAACAACATTAATAAATTTGATCAAGGAACTATAATTAATCTATGATTATATGCATTTATGTATTTGTCTAGAACTATACCAATTTGACAAAAAAAATATAGTTTTCTCTGCAACATGATCAATTTGGGCGAATTGATGGATTGCTTTTCTGCAATTTGGTCTGCAAGATGATGGAGAATCCAATCAAACATGTCTCCTTGATTTGATTCCGAAATTGTATTATTAATTAATTAAATTTCTGTTCCACAGTCTTATTCTACTTGGTGAGGAAAAATACATTTAAGGGATTTTTACACCCATAACCTTGAGTAATTTCGCAATAACATTCATAATCCTGTATAATCGCGAATTACATGAGAAACCCCGAGTAATGCTTAACTCTTACATGACATAACCCTATGTTATATTCCGTTTGAGATACTCGTTATATTTGACGGTTTCTGTTTAAAAAGACAAAAATGCTCCTAATGTTCATTCTTATTTGTAAAACATGCCATCATCAGTTCCCCCTCCCCCACAGTCAAACCCCCCTCCCAGATTTGGCCGGCCACCTCTGCACTCCCCCTCTGCATCGACGACGAGCTCTCCTCGAACCCCCGCACCGATCTGTTCCCCCCTCGTCCAAGCCAAGTCTTCGTTGCCAGGCTCCCTCGTCCTAGCCCACGCGCCTTTGCTCCGCCCCTGCTGCACCCCTGCGAAGCTCCCTCGTTGATGCCTCCTCGTCCATCTCCTCCCCGAGCTCCCCCCCCCACCACCCGAGTTCCTCCCTGCTCGCCCCCCATGGCCGAATCCTCCCCTGCTCGCCTTGACCCCCAAGTTCCTCCCTGCTCTCCCCCCCCCCACCCACGACCGAATCCTCCCTTGATCGCCCCCCGCCCCCGGTTGAAGCCCCTCCTGCTCCTCTGCTCGAATCCCCACCTAGCAGCAGCGCTCCCCTGTTCAAGTCCCCACCCAGCAGCAGGGATTTTTTTGTTTGTTTCCTAATCATTGGATTGAAGATGAGTTAGATCAACTCATTCATATGGTTGAGTTAAGATATTAGACTAACAGAGGGTTATGAGTGTGAGATGGAGTGACTATCTAGGGTTTCTCATGGAATTCGCGATTATGTAGGGTTATGAATGTTATTGCAAAATTACTCAGAATTATAGGTGCAAAATCCCTATATTTAATTGGACATGCCCATTATTGGACCGTTCAGTAACATTTAAATTTGTAGTTTGTTTATTAAAGTAATTCTAATTATAACTAAATTTTCAAACTGTGTTTGATGAAAACTGAATCGAATTTTATTTGTTGTGAAATTATTATTCTTGATTTTTTTTCACTTGTGCCCCCATCTAGAGCCTGCATTTATAATTATGCTCTTACCTTTTTTACAATAATACTTGTGTCCATGTATTCTTACAAAATTCACAATTTTACCTTTCTGTTAAGATAAATGGTGGTATAAGTGTAGCAACATATGATGGCACTGCGAGTTTCTAATAATATAAGAAAGATATGGGTATAACTGTAATTGTAAAATCTTGGAGGAATACAAGTGTAAAAAAATCCTATTATTTTTACTTAAAATTCGCATGAATGATGTACGTGTTTTATATCATTAACAAATGATTCGTATAATCCACTCATCCATTCATTCTCTCAACCATGTTTTTAAAAGTCAGATCGGACTAATCGGTCTGATCACTTGGATCGTGAATCAGCGTTGATCCAATTGATTCGACCAGTTCTATAGAATAATAAAAATAATAAAAATAAAATAACAAAACTAGGTTCATTAGTTTGGTCTGATTCGATTCAATGGACTGATCGAATCCAAAATAACCGATAAAAAAAATAAAAATCCAAAACATTGAACTCCCCAAGTTCACCTCCTTATCTTCCCACCATCGATATCACGTGACCTCCTCTCTTTCCAGTGCGGTGAGTTTGCAACTGAAAATATTTGTTGTTATATATTTCACAATCGAGTACGTTATTATATATATATATATATATATATATATATATATATTTGTTATAGTTACCATATTCTTAACGTATAATATATAGTTCCAGGCATGGGCGGACCTAAATTATGGGTAATGGGGGGCACGTGCCCCCCTCCCATTGTTAATAACCTATTATCTATCCTTAATTGTGCCCCTCACCCCCCTCGCCATGTTCATTTGTGCCTTACGCTCTCAATTTAAACCATCGTACCCTATCTAGGGATAAAAACATATGGAATACTGATCTCGGATATACCTATATCCATATTCGTTTCATCTCTATCGAATACAGATACATATACATATATGATTCAGATATGAATTAAGGAAACCATATCCTTGAAAATACGAGTACGAATTCAAATCGGATATTTATCGAATCCGAATACGAATAGATTAAAAAGCGGACCCAAATACGAATTGGATAAAGAGCCAATCCAAATATGAATTAAATAAAGAGTGCATACAAATATGGATCCAATAAATAGAAAATCCAAATATGCACTACAACAAAATTGAGCTATAGAGATTTTTTTTCAAAATCCGTCACTAAATTACCCGTTTTTAAATATATAACGACGATATTATTTGTTGTGAAATGATTTTTCATACTCAAATTAACGATGAATATCATATATGTTGTTATATCATTAGCAACGGTCCACATAATGATGTTTATTCGTTTCTCTTTTTCAAACTTTTAATTAATCGTCGTTATATATTTAACAACGGCTAATTTAGCGATGAATTTTGAAAAAACCATCACTATAGCTCAATTTTTTATAGTAACGGATCAAATAAAAACTACATATGAATACAAACTGAATTTTTATCTAGGTTCATAATGTTTTTTAAAAAATGACAATGAACTATAAATAGATTGCACCATAATAAAAGGGAGCGTCGAGGTGACATGTGCTCTTTATCGGAAGTAAGAAGATGTTGTTTCATAACTTTTGTTCGCGTCCATCTCCAAACAAGCGGAAGTTTATTAATATCATTAATATATTATATTATATAATATATAATACTAATATAATAATATGGATTGTTCCTTATATTACATTAACTAATATATAAAATAATACTAAATATTGTATGAGATTTTATCACTTGTGCCCCTCTTAGATGTTGCAATATCAGTTATACCCCTATCTTTTCGGTAATATCACTTGTGCCCCTCAACAGATTTGCCGTTAGCAAATGTGCCCCTCCGTAACATCGTCGTTATTGGGAATGGTCTAAAAGTGGTTAGACATGACTCAAGTGTGATAACTCCTTTGATTCCCGAGGCAAAATTGTAGGCGGGAGAAATTAAGGTGCCACGTGTCCTAACCCCGCGCAAGTGGCGGGAGAAGAGGACTTAGACGAACCGTTTCCCCCCAAAATCCGCATGCCATCGTCTCCTTTCGTCTCCCTCCGAGAGAAGCTCAACCTTTTTCTCTTGTTTTCTTCCGCACCACGCTGAGGAGCTCCGCAAGCTGATCGAGTCCTCGTAGGTGGAGATTTTCATACTGACTGCTGCAATCGAGTGGGAGCTTCTCCATTGCCTTCTTCGGGTTAGTAAGGGTTTGAGGTTTTTCATGTGGACGACGTTAATCGAGTGGAGGAACTTCTCAATGTAATCGTATTGACGACGTTATTAGGGGTTAGGATTTTTCGATTCTATGGTTTTTGTGTTTTGATCGTACTTTTTTGGGTTTGATTGGGAGCAAATATTCTCGATTCATGTTATATGCATATAGATGGTGTACCATTTCTTTTGTTTATGTTGAATGTAGGATGGTTTGGTACAATGGAGAGCAAGGTGTGCTGACGGTCCATGTGAGATACAGCGGGCGGTTTAAGGACACGAAGGGATGTCGCGGTGAAAAATATGTGGACTTTGTGGAGGAGGTGATTGGAATCGACCCCGATTTCACTTGTTGGTTTTACCTGATCGACATTATATCGAAGATTGTTCCTTGGGACAGTTCTTCTGTCCTATCAATGCGATACAAAGACCCAAAGTCGAGAGCAAGCTGTTTCGTTGATCTCGCAAATGAAGCAGATATGATGAGTATGTTCAATGGCCACATGGATGGAAGTGATGTGAAACTCATTGTTGGGTTCATCGACATCGGTGCTCTCTCGTCTTTTGAAGCCGAGAAGACGGAGAAAGCAACGAAGAGCAAATTAGACTTCCAAGAACAGGGACAATCTTCCAATACCTTATGAGAACAGATGGGGTTGTCTGATCTCCCCGATGACTTCTTCGATGATCTCTGGGGAGGAGGTTATATGGATGGGGTAGGGGGTGATATGGGGGGAGCAGGGGTGATATGGGGAGAGAAGGGGGTGACATTGGGGGGAAGGCGACTTGCCACATGAAGAGGTTCATGCGCAAAGCACTGGGGTGAATACCATGGAAGATTTGGGACAGGAAGAAGTTGATGATGGGACACATGTTGATGCAGGAACACCAAAGATACCTAGAATGCTCTGCAAAGCAGTGGTTTTAAGGACGCCAAGGTCTGGAAGACGTAAGGCACAAAGAGAAGAAACATCAAAGAAATATGTTGCACAATCTGGTAAGACGAAGTCACAGCAATCTAGTACAAAGAAGCTAGGAGAGAAGACACCAAGGTCTGGAAGACAACAGGCCCCTCAAGCTGCCGCACATGAGAGAAGAAAATCCACTAGAGCAGGTTTAAGAAAGAGAAGGCGCTGCTTGGAAGAGGAGTTTCATGCAGACCCTGGAATTGAAGATGTTTTCAGTGTTGACGACGATTCAGATGACGAATGGATCGCCAATTCAACCGAAGATACATCTGAAAGTAGTTATGCGAGTTTTGCAAGTGACGATGCCTTCGACTTAGAGATCGAAGACATACAGGACTATGAGGGTCCAAATTTCGAAGTTGAGAACCAGGAATTCAAAGTGGGCAGTGATTTCCAAGATCATGTGGCCTTTCGCTTCCAACTTACTGCATACTACCTTAAGAACGAATTCAAAGTGAAGTTTGTGAAGTCTGATCCTACAAGAATCACAGCAAGATGTGCCAGTGATGGGTGCGTGTGGCGCATCCATGCTTCTAGGCTTGCAGGAGGAGCCACATTCCGCATCAAGACCTTGTCGGGAATTCATACTTGCAACAGTATAAACAGAGTTGATACGGGGATGGCGAAGCAAAGATGGATAGCCAGATTTTGTGAGAAGTGGTTGAGGGAAAATCCCACATTGTCAGTGAAGGATATTTCAGGTAGGTTATGGGAGGAATTCAGTGCGAGGATTCCCTATCTTAGACTTTACAGGGGAAGGAACTTTGCTCTCGACTCGATCTTTGGGAAGGTTGATCTTACCTACCCTAAGGTGCCTAGTTTGGTATACGAATTAAAATCGAGGAACCCTGATTCTGTGATTGATTATGTCACAGAGAAGGATGATGCATTTCTATGAATCTTCATTTGCTTCAAGGCATCCATTAGAGGGTTTAAAAATGGTTGTAGGACTTTCCTTGGCTTTGATGGTTGTCATTTGAGAGGGAAATACCTTGGGACCTTGTTGGCAACCACTGCTCTTGATGGAACGAATGTCCTTTTTCCCGTTGCCTTCTGCATATGCGAGGATGAGTCCATTGATTCATGGACATATTTCATGGAGAAGTTGCATGCATCACTCGGGTTTGAATGTGGAAGAGGGTTGGCAATAATTTCTGATGCACAAAAGGGCCTCGAAGGGGCAATGATGAAATTTTTTCCCGAAGCAGAGCATAGGGCATGCATGAGGCAAGTCTACAAGAACTTCAAAAAGGTTTTTCCAGGAGAAGATTTGGAGAGACTTGTTTGGTCGGCTGCATGCGCTTATGAAAGGAGGCATTATCTACATAACATGAATGAGATTCAAAAATTATCAAAGAAAAGCATTTGATTATTTAGCGAGTCTATCTCAGACATGGAGCCGACACCAGTTTCATGAAGCCGCGCATTGCGCTTATGTAACCAACAACTTGAGTGAAAGCTTTAATGCTTCGATCTCCAAGGCTAGACATCTTCCCCTTTGTGAGCTTGTGGATTGGATTTGTCAGAAAATTATGATAATGATGGACACGCGAAGATGTAGAACAGCACAACTAACATGTGAATTGGTCCCCCTAGCATCAGAATACGTAATGGGTATTTCAAGAGATTTGCAGGGCTTTATTGTGAGATGATCCAGTGACCGCGATGCAGAAGTAGAGACGCCTTATGGGCGGTATGTGGTTGACATAGAGGCACAAAAGTGTACATACAATCAATGGCAGATTTCTGGCCTCCCTTGTAGGCACGTAGCTGCTGTTCTCAGCAGCAATCGAGGGGTTAGGTGGGAGGATTACATCTCCCATCATTATACATTGCAAACATACATGAAGTGCTATGAGTTTGGCATAGCACCATTACCCGACAAGGAATTTTGGGCTATAGTTAAGCTTCCTTATGTTGTGGGTGCACCCCGTACCAAATGGCCTCCAGGGAGACCAAAAAAGAGTAGAATTCGATCCAAGGATGAGGTGGTTAAGAAACGTAGATCTCGTCATAATTGTGCACGTTGTGGAGGCTATGGGTATCACAAGAACACCTGCAAGGAGACAATTAGTCCTCCACCGACAATGCAGCCATCCCAGAAGCAACAAGATACGCATACCTCTAACGATGCAATTGCCATGGCAAGTAGAAGGTTAGCATTGGGACATGTCTTTTTTACTTTATAAACTGTCATCACAATCAAATTCCAACACTTGTAACATCATTGACTTGGTAATTTGTAGTGGAACTGCATCAACAAAGAGGCCGGTGGCTCGACCAAAAAAACATCGCCAAGAAGATTGCATGCCAAGGCGTCGTGGCCGTCCAAGCCAATCGCTTGATCCCGCATCAGATGGTCCACATTGCACACTCGATTGAGGTACTCATCATTGTCCTGTGCCAACTTCATCTCATTGATTGATTATTCTGTGAATGCCTTCCCCTGTTTTTTTGTGTGAATTACTTATAGGAGCCTTGGAAGTCTTAGAGTTTTTTGATGTGAAGCACGACAGATTGCTACGGAGTATATGTACGCGTTCACAGAGCCTTCTATGGTGGTGACCCTTTGGATCTATTTTTTGGAGAGCTCTATACTTATGATAGAGTGATACAGCAAAATGTTTCATTTCTGTAGTAGTTACTGAAATGTTTGATGTATGTACTATAGTGACTTCCATATCTCGTTTGTAAATATAGACAACTTTAGAGCTATGTTTTGTAATATTATGTCTTTGGAGATATGTTTTGGTGTGTTCTACTATTTGGTGTGTAACATACAGAACACAAGTCTATGTCTTGCAGCAGAACACATACACAACCAATAGAGGTATGCAACCAAACTCAGCTATCTTTATTCATATAAAGCAATGTAGCTGCAATAACACCCAAAAACATCAGTATCAACTTCAATATAAAAAGCATCTCCCTAAAATGCTTCTCTAGTGCCACAATTCTACTAGATATTAATGCTAACATTTGAGTTGTGCTTGGTGACTGATCCATGTGTGCAGCTTCCATCCACTGAAAAAAGTTGAAGATCTTGTGGTGGCATGTGTAGAACTTCAACCCTCTACTCCAAGGTTTTCCTGAGGTTTTTACCACTGCTGGATTGTCGCAATGAAACCTTATTTGGGCTCCAGAATCACCATGATATGATGTCGAACTTCGCGAAGCGGACGCCATCGAATTGCAATGCATATGTTACATGTTGGAGGGAGCTTCAACTGTGAATAGAATCATGAAAATGTAACAAATATGTAAACAAATACCTGAGAGTATTCATGTAAACTTCCTTCTCAGTTATTTTCATGAAAGAAAGCTTTTTTATTTCTCCTTGTTCATTCCTTCAATGTGAGGAACTGCCAAGGCATTTGGTGCTCTTAAATAGACCCTTCTCTCCCAACGGTCAAGGGACTTGATTTGTATTTATTTAATACCAACCAACTGCCCAACAAACCCTATTAATATACTATACACAACGGTCTCCTGTTCTGTTGTTGTCAGTGGCCAAATGTTACATCTCACTGTAATAAACGTCCGTTTGGGAGAGATACAAACGACAACTAACCTCAGGGGCACAACTGATATTATGCTAAGTTTTGAGGGGCACAGGTGATATTACCAGAAAGATAGGGGTATAACTGATATTGCAACATCTAAGAGGGGCACAAGTGATAAAATCACATATTGTATTTATATATGGGAAAATGGGGATGCCCCCTAGGGGTAGCCAACATGGTTGCCCCCACCTCATTTTTCGCAAAATTTTTTTATTTTTTTGGAAAAATATAATCATTTATATTCATCCCTATATCCCTTCTATATGTCATTCGAATTTCGTCAGAAACAGAGACCCCTATGGCCTCCATCCAGACGCTATTAAACAGTTTATTTTATGTTGTTTATATTTACTTCCACTTTACTCTTGTACATAGGGAATGAGATTTAATCATCTTACTGCGAATTTCTAAGCTGTTTTGTTTCACTCATATAACTATCTGGTTTAACTTATCCACCTGAATGATGAATAAAAAAATAAAGATACTTATTCAATACATTCAATCTTTTTCCTATATTAGAAATAAAGGAAAGGGGGAAAGCCCATTTTTTAACGAATCACACGTAGAGATATTTTTTTAACGGTCGTAGGATTTTTTAAATCGACTCTGTCTGGATGGAGGCTGTAGGAGTCTTTGTTTCTGACGAAATTCGAATGGCATATAGGAGGGATATAGGGATGAATATACATGATGATATTTTTCAAAAAAAATAAAAAAAAATTACCCCAAAAATGGGGCGGGGCAGCCCCATCAACCCCTTTATATATATATATATATATATATATATATATATATATATATATATATATATATATATGAGTTCAATGTGGCTGCCCGCAACGGGCAGCCAACAGGCTGCCCCCGGCCTTATTTTGATATTTTTTTATTTTTTTTCAAAAAATATCGCCATGTATATTCATCCCTATATCCCTCCTATATGTCATTCGAATTTCGTCAGAAACAGAGACTCCTATGGCCTCCATCCAGACAGTCATTTTTTAACGGTAACATGATTTTTTAAATCGACACCATCTCGATGGAGGCCGTAGGAGTCTCTGTTTCTGATGAAATTCGAATGACATGTAGGAGGGATATAGGGATGAATATACATGATGATATTTTTCAAAAAAAATAAAAAAAATTTGACGAAAATAGCGCGGGGGCAGCCATCTTTGGCTGCCCGCAAGGGGCAACCCCATTTTATCCATATATATATATATATATATATATATATATATATATATATGGAAAAAATGGGGTTGCCCCCTGGGGGCAGCCAACATGGCTGCCCCCACCCCATTTTTCGGCGTTTTTTTATTTTTTTTTGAAAAATAAAACCATGTATATTCATCCATATATCCCTCCTATATGCCATTCAAATTTCGTCAGAAACAGAGACTCCTACGGCCTCCATCTCGATGGTATCGATTTAAAAAAATCATGTTACCGTTAAAAAATTACTGTCTGGATGGAGGCCGTAGGAGTCTCTGTTTCTGACGAAATTCGAATGGTATATAGGAGGGATATAGGGATGAATGTACATGGTGTTATTTTTCAAAAAAAATAAAAAAATTTGCCCAAATAAGGCGGGGGCAGCCATGTTGGCTGCCCCTAGGGGGCAGCCACATATGACCCTATATATATATATATATATATATATATATATATATATATATATAGAGAGAGAGAGAGAGAGAGAGAGAGAGGTAAATGGGGCTGCCCCCAGGGAGTAGCCAACTTGGCTACTCCCACCCCTATTTTCCCCTCATTTTTTTATTTTTTTAGAAAATAAAAATTTGTATATTCATCATTATATCCCTCTCACATTCTGTTAAAATTTCGTCAGAAACAGGGACTCCTACGGCCTCCATCCAAACATGGTCGATTTAAAAAATCCTACGACCGTTAAAAAAATGACATCTGGATGAGGGAAAAATAGGGGTGGGAGTAGCCACGTTGGCTACTCCCTGGGGGCAGCCCCATTTTACATATATATATATATATATATATATATTCAGATCTAGATATTCAAGCCATTACTATCCATATCTGGAATTTTGTGCAACCCATATCGTATTCGATTAATATCTACATACAGATATCTGTATTCTATATTTTTTTGAAATATGGTAAGCGGATATTCATATATATCTATATTCGGATCTTCCAAAATGTTATCATTTGTATTTCGTATTCGTCAAAATTAAAAATCCAATTTGTATTTGTATTCGCAGGTGTTGAATTTCTACACATATGTGCATTCTTATTTGTCAAATTAAAAAAGTTGTATTTGTATCCTCCATTTAACGCCGGTACAAATCGATATGAATATGTTAGTATTTGTTTACATCACCTACTATGAAGTTTCCAATGTATTGACATATGCAATTAGTGTGCCCTCCTAATCTATAATCCTAGGTCTGCCACTGGTTCCAGGAATATAATTTAAATATTTATGTACGAGTTCTTGAAACCATGTCCCTTAAAATCTTATCCAATTGTATCGTATGGTGCAATTGGAAGAGATTTCAGGGGTTATGGGAGTAAATATTACTTAATAAATTTGTCTACAATGGAATGTAAAATTAATGAGATTAATACTTAGCATCAAGTCATGGATTTATTAATTTAAAATTAGCCACTTTGAAATAAATAATGGACACATGTAGGCCACGTGTATATATTCTGAATGATTATATTACCAATCCTCCATTAAAACAAATCGTATTCACCATTTCATCGGGAAAAAAACAAAACAAATAAATTGTATTAATTATACGTTCCGCCTCTCTTTAGACATGCTTAGCATGATATGATTTGCTAATACGATCATTTCCTTGAGAGAGATTAGCACTTAACAACGTTTTGATTTCATTAAGATTGACATTAATTAACTACAAAGCACACATCAAGAACTAATTTCTTTGGCCCCAATAAAATAATATCAATTGTGCATGATGTCCACTAAGAAGGGACTATGATAATTAGAATTTTATGTTAACTAATCAGCTTGTCATTATCCATAGGAATATAAAAATGGAGATCTTTAATCGATGCGGTATATTGATCGAATACGGAGATAATACCCCCATATTCTTCGTATTTATGTATTATTCTCTTTAGAACTTGATAAGTTATACAACAACAAAATCAGCATGCGGTAAAAATATATATTGTAAATTGACGCTATATTGTCCATTGTTAAATATACAACAATATATATTATGTGCTGCTAAATCGATCCCCAGTTAACCACTATGCAAAAGAGTTTTAGTGACATTTTTTTCTAAAAATTCGCCATTGTATCAGGGTTATTAAATATACGATGACATGTATTATTAGTCATGAAATGATTTTTTGTATTTAAATTATTTATAAATTTCATATTCATTGCTATATCATTAACGATGACGTTCTATAGAGTAACACTTATCGGCGGCTAACTTTCTAACCCTGAGCTATTGGTTGCTAATTTTTTAACTATAAAATAAGCAATGATAAGTAGAATTAAGTAGAAACATATAAATGTTCGTATATGGACTGTTAGTAATGGTGTGCCTGTAATATTTGTTGCTAAATTCAGCTAAAACATTATTTCACAACAAATAATATTCTTTATTATATATTAACAATAGATGATATAATCATGAATTTCAAAAAAAAAAATATCACAATAGGCTCACTATGTTCTCTTGCACTTTTTCTATTTCTGGCAGATAATGATATATTCATTATTATTTCACCAAGTGAAAAATTTGATGAAAAAAGAACATATAATCATTGATATAGGTATATCAATTTCTGTTAGCAATATATATATATATATATATATCATGAATTTCAATTATAACTTATAGTATTTTGTAAAAGATAATGTTTATTACTATATATTTAGCAGCGGATAATAAAAATTATAAGCATAGTTTTTTGTAGTGATTGTTCGACATTAAGTTTGTAACAAGTGTTGCATGCTGCAAAATTTTATTTCAATCTTTGAACTCCTAATGAATGTCATATGCATTGCTACACGATTTATATAATGATGATCATCCATTGAAATCTCTATTAGAATATATATTAATCTTTACTATTTTAGCAATGATTTAGAACAAGAGTTCTATAGAAACTCAATATACAAGTTAATTCATTATGATTTTATGAATCTAAGGTAACCGTTGTCACAAATACTATTTATTATTGTATATTTAACATCAAATGATATAACAACATGATCGTGGAATTATTTGTGGATATAGCTCTACTTTAACGTAGTAATACATGGAATACATAATTAGGAGAATGTGAAGGTAGAATACACACGCACGTACGCACACGCACGCACCCCCAAGAGAAGCTAACTTAGCTCATCCCATCCTATTTTTTCCATGTATTTAATTTTTAAAAAATTTCTTTCATGAATATTTATCACTATATCCCTATATTTTGTCATTCAAATTTCGTGCGAAACAGATACTCCTACGGCCTCCATCTAGACAGTCATTTTTAACGGTCGCAGAATTGTTGAAATCAACCATGTCTAGATGGAGGTTGTAGGAATATCTGTTTCGCACGAAATTTGAATGACATAATATAGAGATATAATGATGAATATTCACAGAAGAAATTTTAAAAAAATTAAAAACATGGGGAAAATGGGGCGGGGAATAAGTTAGAGGCAGCTCCACTTTACACTCTCTGTATATGGTAATATTAGAGGTATAAATGTGTATTCGTGCAATAGTAGAGGTATAATGTGTATTCGTACAATAGTAAAGGTATAAAGAGACATTTTTTAAGTTTTTTATGGGCTCAAAATAGAATAATTTGCCAAGTTGAGAACATGTTCTAATAAACAAATAATCTATTTTTTTATATATTTGATCAAAAATGCCTAAAACTTTGGGGCTATCTCTCATTAAGTGGATGACAATGACATGATTGAGGCATCTATGTGATCGATGCTCATTGGTGGAAATACCCAAGGATAATTATAATAAGATATGGTTTAATCATAGTTAATGATATATACAATCTTCTAAGGAACGTGGACTTTTATGGGGGATTAATTATATTAATTAAGCATATATCAGCTGAGGTGTTACTTTGAATATAATATAGAGAGTGCCACTAAGCTAGATTGTCAGCCCAATAAATAAATGGATTTTGATATCTTCGTCAAAGTTGATTCGAGTTTTAACATGTTATTAGTCAATGTAACTTAACCAGTCTTGACATCTGACTTTGACAGTAAAGATTCAACTTCCAAATATCGCGAACTACATTACCTGATACTACGCACAAGAAAAATCGATTCTGACAATGTAACCACTGACTATGATGATGGAAATACCATCATACATTCCTATTATTTATGTTATAGCAAAAGGTGCATGCTCACTTACAAAAATTTACAATTAAAAGTAAGGCAGTCAGAGAATTGTGACAATGATCAATGAGATTCAAAATCTTGTGATCGAAGATTTGACCTGATGATAATCAAAATAGATAAATTCATGGCTTAAACATCTAGGATTTTTACGACATAACCTCCCAAAATCTTGTCGAATTACACCACCACCTCTAAAATCTTTGTAAATTACTCACGACCCCATAATTTCAGTGTTCAACATAGATGTTGTTTGCCAATGAATGTGTTGTAAGAGTCAGTAAGATTATAAGGGTCCTAGTATAATATATGGTGAGACTGGACAACATTTTAGGGTGTCATTGTGTAAAAAACTTTAATTTTTGTTACAACGACTTAGTCGTTCTAAAGTAATTTATTCAAGTGTAAAATGCTATTGTGAGGGTGACGAGTCCGAATTTCCCTCTTTTAATTTGTGTGAATTAAGCATTTAAAATATAATGATGTGTCGTTTCTTTGTAGGCAGGTAATCAGAATCAATTAAGAAATAATCATTTCAATATTTAATTCAATTCATTTGAGTGATTTTATGTTTGTTTTATACAAAAGTGTATTTTGGGTGCATTTTTAAAGGGTAAAAAATACAGCTTTGGGATTTTGAGATTTTTTGTATTTTTATTTCTTTTAAAAGTCAAAATACTTATAGATAATTAATTAACCCAATTTTTATGTGTTATAAAAAATAAGGAAGGTTAGTAATTAAATACAATAAATGAGGATTAGAAAATTGGTCAATTATATACATGTTAAATTATTCTTAAAGATGCAGAATTAATGAAGATTTCTCAAGAAGTTCTTATTAATCGAGGATAAAAATAAAGAATAATGATGCTCCATGAGGGATTCATCAGTATGCTTTGGGAGAAGGATTGATCTAAGATGACTTCTGAGGCCAAAACTGTGACAATGATGTGTAGAACTTGGAGGTTGTTGATTTTAAAACCCTAATTCTCACAGAAGTTTTGCCAAACTAATAATCCAAAGTTCGGGTCTAGCTCCATTTTTCAACCTTCTTCCCGTGGTCTTGGTTGAACCCAATCTCATTTCACCGCATTGCATTTCTTTAGATGCTTGGGGACGAGCATGGATTAAATATAGAGGGATGATGAATCTCAGATTTTATCACTCTAAAAGTGATTAATTAAGCTCAAATCCTCAAAAATATATTGGCATTTCTTCATTTATATTGCATAACTAGCATTCATGCACGTGTAAATAATAAGGTCATTTTATCATGCATAATTGCATAAAACAAGAAGCTAAAAATCCCAATCCATTTAACCTGTAAAAATAGGCTAACTTCCATGATTTTTAACTAATTCGTGCTTACTCCAAATGACCTAAAACTAATTCCATTGTGTACATATTACTGACATGAATAAAGAAAAAATATAGAAAAATCATTAACTGAAATAATTGAGAAATAAACCCAACCTTAATTTTAAGATTTCTCAGACTAAAATGTTGATATCTTCTTCATACATTGTCTGATTTGATCCTACCCACTTTTGAACTAATATACATTCAAATACCTTCAAAACAAAACCAAGTTCAAGTCAATCAGAATGCATAAGTGTAAATAGGGTTTTGGGCCTCTTTTGTACATTGTAATTTTACCTGATTATGACCTATTATTTTGTGTACATAATTAAATCCTTTTATTTTATTTATTTTCCATTGATTTTATTTTCTAAAAGTTTTATTAAAATGGAAATAAATCCAAATAAAAAATGAACTTGAAATCAAAGAAACTAACTAAGTCCGAGTCTTCACTGATTGTCTGTATAAAAGTCCTCTTTTTGCATTTTATTTGATTTCTCATTTTCCTAATTAATAAAAACTTAAAAAATTTAAATTCATGTTTAAAATATTTATCTTTACACTGATTGTCTGTATAAAAGTCCTCTTTTTTGCATTTTATTTGATTTCTTCATTTTCCTAATTAATAAAAATCTAAAAAATTTAGATTCATGTGTAAATATTTATCTTTTATTTTATCATATTTTTTTGGATTTATCCTATTTAAAAATAAAAAAATTACAAAACCCAAAAATTAAGATATTTTATATACATAGAATACCCCAAAAATATCACTTTACACAAAATGGCCTATTTTGGTTTTAGTCTCTTCATTAAAGTTGTATATCTCATTAAGATGAGCAACTTTCATAAATAAAATTTTCGATCTGAAGTTTTTTGCTATTTCTTCTAAATTTATCTTTGTCCTTTTATTTCAATTTTTTGGAGTGACACGTGGCAGCTCCTACAGCCACCACGTGTCACCCATTTTGGGGATGTATATACTCATTTTTATAAAAAAAATTATAATAAAGGTTGTATGTTCCCAACACGTGCACCTTCCTCCCTCTTCCCCTTCCAGATCTGTGGCATCGCCACCCACCGCTCCTCCGCAGATCTCATGACCCGTCGCGCCGCACACGATCCTAGCGTCATCAGCCCAGTGCCTTTCCATCTTCGGCCACCCCTCGTGTAGCCGCACATTGTGATTCCGACTTCCTGCTTCTATCTCTTTCCTCTGATCATTCACAGATCTTCTCCTGCAGTCTTGCACCGTCGCCTTCGAAATCCCCCGATTCTCTTTCCAAACTTTGACAATCCGCATCCCAATTAAACCTCTTCAAGATCGCCATACCCTGGTTGCCATCTCCTTCGACCCCCTTCTCCCCTCTATTTGACGAACACCGCCACCCTTCAACCAAGTCATCTGCCTATAGAGTACCGGACACGTGGAGGTGATAGCTCCGTCGACACCCCCTGCGGCGAGATCCAACCATCACGGTTGTTGCAGTGCATCCTCCATGCTTACCTTGTTCTAGTCTTTGGGTCGTCGAGCCAACATCAACATTCATCCTATGCATGTTCTCCGCCGATCAACCATCTCCCTAATATCCAACGAGTTTCCTCTTTGTCATCAACTACTCCTTGACCAACACTATGCCACCGACAACTCAGGTATGCTTCATGGACAGCATTGCTCTACCTTCATCACTGGGGATCCCCTCTACCATCATCAACGTCAATACCACCTTTGTCTACCGTTCCACGCGCTTCTCCATGGAGTAGGAGGTTCTTCTCTCACTCCAGGACATGTTCCCATCCTTCACCGTACTCTCCAACACCTCCTCCTGGACGGAGCTAAGAGCCTTCTACTTCGACAACACCCCCTACCATCTCTACAGATGCACCGCTCCTCTACTGGGTTACGATCCCAAGGGACCAACACGTGTCTCACCCCATGGGGGAACAATTGCAGCTTCACCACTGGAGGTCCACTAAATTCCAAGGAAGACCCTCCGCCACGTAACGCTCGCGTGGGGAGGAACGATTTGCTGAGGACCCCCTAGAGTATCGTCGCTTCCCATCCAGGTCAAGCTGCCTTGGGGGCAAGGGCTTCACACATGCCTTTTGGGAAATTTTGTAGAAGCCCCTCTAGGGATGGTAATTCACACTTTATCTCTACACTACATTCCTTATTTATTTTATATTTTGTAATATTCGTAAACAGAACCTCGTGTTCCTCCTATATTTTGACATGTTTATGGCATCATTTTATTTAAAAATAGGCATTTTGTTTTTAATTATTTCTATACATTATGGCATGCTCATTATATTTTTCTCATTTGTGGTTAATTAATAATTAATATTTGTGAGGAAAATTGCATATTTTTTCCAATTTGTGATTAGAAATTCATAGATAATTAACCATTGCTCGAGAAATTGCCATAAATTCACGGATTGTAGAATTAATTGGTGTTTACATTTGTGCATTTCATTAATTAATTTTTAATATGTATTGAATTCAATATTTTTAAGGTATATGATTTTTTAAATATATTTTCTAGTGATATATCTTAGATAATTTTCTTTCCTGAAAATAAGTATATTATTATTTATTACAATTAAATATTTAAAATCACACTACATTCATAATTCAAAAGTATTCATCTTGCATTCAAAAATTCAAAAAAAATTACAGTGTATTTATTTCTCGTTATTTACCTCTCAATCAAGTTTCATAAATTTTGGACATTGTTTGATTGAAATTGCATTTTAGTCCCTAAAATTGTTATATTTGCATCTATATCCAAAAATTGCATTTAAAAAAATCAAAAATATCCCACCTCGAAAATCGTGCATGAAATTCAATGGACATTAACCTAAGTTGTTCTTTTGCCTCTTTGAGTTCGACCTTGGGACTAGTCCAAGTAAATGACCTCTTTTGACTTTTTGTTCAACATAAAACTTGTACATCTCATCGAGATCTACCTACTTTCATGTTTTGATTTTTTCCTAACTTTGACTCTAACTATTTCCTTTAGATTTATCTTTGTTTTTATCTTTTCTGAATTTTCTGGAGCGGCCATGTGGCACCCTTCTGGGCTACCCACGTGATCGCACCACCTCTCACCACCCGCCACCCTTCTTCTCCTCGGATCTCCTTCTCCCCTCTAAATCTTCGTCATCTCTCTTTCATTCGCTCTCAGCCATCATATTTCTGCTCCTGATGAGATCTGTACCTCTCCCTCAGGCCTCAACTGCAACCACAGATCTCCTCCTCATCCAATGGCTACCCACATGCCACGTCATTCACTCGATAACCTCCCTTAACCTCGCTCAACCTTCATCTTAACCATCCATCATCGCCTCACCATAGTTGATGGATCAAATCCTCTGATCTGATCTAGGCCCTCTGATCCCGCTCTAATCAGAACCATTGGATCGCATGATCCCATGGCTCTGAGTCGTCATCTTACTCCTAACGGCCCCCGCCCAGACGTTACACCTCATCGCCACCCCACCCCTTCCATTTTTATCTCCATCCTCGAAATGCCTCTCATCAGTCCAATGCTACCCTTTCATCGGCGTTACTTCCTATATCCACCACCTTCACTTCCATCCTTCATTCTAGTCGAATCAAAATACCGCCACCATCGACAAACTATGCTCACTTCTTTCTATAAAACGCCCTCCTCTACCACCTCTGCTTATTATCCACTAACTTATAAAGCTTCCCCTTACCACCTTCCCCTCCTCATGACAGGAGGAGGCAGAATTGGCAGGCGACATTGGGCAGAGCTTCGGGTGTGATCCACGGTGTCGATTGCCATGCCTTGGCCGCCTAGCAGCCAATTGATCAGTGAGGACCGGTTAGCCTCATTGTGCGAAGATTGGAGCTTCCTCCAAAGCTCAACCCAAGCTGTCTATCTCCACTTTCTTCTTCTCCTAACCACCAGGTACATCCCCCTGGCTTTTCTTCAGATTTCTCATAATTTCCCTATCATTCATAGTCATCTCCATCATCTCCTGACGACCCCACGAGCTCCATCATGTCACCCTCACCCTCGCCACCATCTCTACTCGCCCTCTTCCCTTCTCCATAACCTCCTCCATTCTTGCCCCTTTTCTCTTCGTCTCGTTGGAGAGGATCCCACCTGAGACCTCTCCTTCTCCACCCCCTCGATCTCCCGCTCCACCTCACCTCACCTGCACTTGCATCGCATACGCCTCAGCTATTTCTAATGCTTGCAGGAACTCTCGTCTTCAATGGACGGAGTGGGTCCGAAGCTATGTTCTACAGCTCCTCCTCCGGTGTTGCTCCATCATCTACAACTTTCGAACCATGCAACATCTTCCCCACCATTCTAGCTTTGTCGCCAAGGCTCTCGGGAGCCTCTTTGATTAAGGGGGATGCGACTGGAGCACAGAGGAACTTCAAGTCCCTCATCGGAGCCCCGTCAAGACTGCCACATGAGGTGGGAGAGCCAAGGAACTAGAGAAGCAAGTGTCATATGATCCTCACGATAGGACGACCTAGAGTATCCACGTGTCCTCCCTACCTCCATGCCTACCCTCCAAGCGTGGGCTGCCCGAGCCAAGCACTGAAGCTCTAAGAGATGCCATGTGTCCCGAGCCTAGGTCACCTCCCGAACCTGGCCCCTCGCGTGCATGGCACGGAGGGGCTAGGTAAACTGCATGAAGTACCCTGAATGTTTTTGATATTACATTAAGGCCGCCAAGCCTATGCCTCACGTGCATGCTTGGGTATATTACTAGGAGAACCTTATGGCTTTATATAATTACAAAAAGGGGCATGCCCGCAATGGAAAAGTTGTAGAAGGGCCTCTTCAAGTTTTGGTATTTACAAATGGGTCCTTCCAGGGACGGATTTGCAATATTTATCTATATTTTCTCTCACATTTTTATTGCATTTATGCCCATGCATTGTTTCTTTCATATCTTGAGCATTTTAAATCAAAATCGTATTATTTCAGTGTCATTTTGAAACTTATTTGATTATTTATCTAATAACATGTTTAAATTCTTAATTTAACATTAAAGGGAAGATGATGAATTTTGATGTTATATAGTGTCTCTTGCTTGATAAATCCTCGCCATTATTTGATACTTGATCTTGGTTATAATGATCAATTTGACTCTGAAATTTAACCATTATTTGTGCTCATTGTTGTGATATTATGTAGGTCATATTTGTAAATAACGTGCATTTTATTCATTCATCGCCTTATAACTACATAATAACATCAAAAAATTACATGCATCATACCTTGCATCATTTTATCTGCATTTTGTTGTACATCTGTATGAAGACCTAAAATTGAGAATCTACCCACTCTCAAATTAATAGACGAAATTTGATAATTAGATTATAAGGTTTATGTCCCTGAGTTTGACCTTGGTATGCTAGCCAAGTAAATTAATTTCACATATTCGAAGTTCTGGTCTTTGTTGAACCATTTTCACCACCTTTACTACAATATAAGTTGTCTATTAAAGTGGTGAAAATGACGTCATCAAATGGTGTCGTTGTCGGGGGCATATCTCACCTTTATTTACTTTTTGAATTTTTTGAAATATTTTTGTTGTGAATATTTTCATAATTTATAGATATTCTCATCATGTTATTTTTGCTTCATTTTTGTTGATTGTTTTTCTTTCTATTTTTCTAACATTGTTATCGTGTTGTTTTTGCATATTTTTTTTTATTTTTTTCTTGCTATTTTTCTAACATTGTTCTTTTTTGGCAGGTTCCATGAAGATCAAGGACGCTTAATCTACATGGAGGCGTGGAGTTGGGAGCTCCCGCTGCGAGGAGACACAAAAGAAAATGAAAGAGATTCAAGGTTTTTTTAGATCAGCATTTCATTCATTTTGTTGTAAAAAATGTAGCATGTGCTTTTCTGATGGCCCTCGTTCGAGGGACCATGTGTGTAAAAAATAGAAAAGTAGATCAATTGATGATCTACCCCCCCAACCACACATACACACATATACAAGCATTATGTATATCCTCTCACTCCCCCCCCCCCCACCACCACCATTTCTCACACACACACATCTCCCCCTCCCCCTACTGCAATGTATACACCTTCCATCGCTCCCCCTCCCACACCCACTCCTACGTCTCCATCCATGAAAATAATCCATTTCTCCCCTCCCCCTCATCTCCATGCATCTGTATATAAACATCCTCTAACCGTAACCAGACTCGGATCCCCCAACCCAAATTCCAGATCCTTTACCTAGTCTATTCTCAGCCTAAGTATAGGGGGACTGATTAAATCATTCCTCCCTCGCTCTATCTTCTTATATTTAATACTAATGATCTTAATGATATGTAATTACACCTGTACTAGTTGTAAGTAGATGCAACTATTCTTATGAGCTTGGGCCAATCATTATTTCTCTAAAGAATTAAAAATATAAAAATTAAAATTCATAAAAATTTGCAAAAGATAAAAATCACAAAAATTCTTTAACTAAGGAGTTGGTGTATTCCTGACACATTCACATTCACTCAAGGCTTGAGAATTTGAGGACACTCGATTTTTGAGATCTTAAGAGTCCGAGTTAGCCAGCCTTAGTCATTAGGGTTTTAAACTTAATAATCCACACTTCTCTAGTTTGAAGGATTTGAGCGCTATATTGCATTCTTCATCTCGACTTTCTAAAGAATATGATCAGCACATCACTTTCACATATTGCATGGTTGATGAAGTTGAGTTATCACTTGAGGAAATAGGACTGGAGATTTGAGTCAAGACCCAATCTAATGATACTTGAGGATAGGTTAAAGATAATGGATGCTTAAAGAAACCTGAGTGTCAGCAAAACCCTAGCCAGTATGTGAACACGTTCGCATGCTATTGTTAGATATTTACCTATGTTCCATGGGGTGATGAAACATAATTAATTATTGATCAGTGTGCGCCAACTTTTGGTAAAAGTAGTGGAGCTAGCCAAAAAGGAAAGAAAAGAAAGAAATATGTTAAGAAAAAGCTCTATCATTAAAAAGCCAAATTAAAAAGAGCTTCCACCAATGGCAAACGCTCCCAACCAATTTCAAAGTGTCTACTTGGACAAAATGTTGTTAGGACCAAGGAGTCGGGCTAAACACCATAAAAAAGGCTCTACATCGTATAATGATACAAGTATGGGTGTCAAAAGTATCGTAGACACTCAAAAGGGACACACCACGGTGTACTCCTAGAAAAACAAGTGCAGACGACTTCGAATTCTCTTTACGGACACATTGATCAATAAAAATAAAAATATACTTGTGTTCAGTAATAAGGCACTCGAGAGGCCCCTTATTCCAATGCGAGGGAGAGAAAAATAGACACAATCATATTGCCTCCATCATCTGGCTGTTCATTTACACTTTCAAGTCTAACAAACTAATGAGACAATTGACTGAAGCAAGAATAGACTTATTCTCTAGTGATGAGGATTAGGTCTAGAGGAGAGTCTCCTAGACTGGAACTTTGGGTGATGTCTCAAATCGACTCTCATGATTGCAGTACACTAATTTTCGTATCCTTATATTTTACGTACAATAGAGAATCTTATAATTAGAGAAGTTGTATTCCTTTTGACTAGAGCATGGTTGAGCTCAGAATTTTAGTACCACTTAAATTGAGGGTCTTAGAAGAATTGAGCTTTGGATCACATGTGCCGTCAAGAACTAATCTGACTCCTTCAATCTTTAGATGCTCGAGGACGAGCATAGTTTAAGTATAGGGGCATGATGAATCCATCTTGGATCATCATTATTCTTTATTTTATTCTCGATTAATAAGAACTTCCTGAGAAATCTTCATTAATTTTGCATCTTTAAGAAAAATTCAAACATGGGTATAATTGACCTATTTTCTAATCCATTATTTATTGTATTTAATAACTAACTTTTTCCTTGTTTTTTTATTTTATTAGAATATATAAAAATTAAGTTAATTAATTTTATATAATTATTTTGGCTTTTTAAAAGAAATAAAAAATACAAAAATCTCAAAACTCCAAAGTTATGATTGCACCCTTAAAAATGCATCCAAAAATACATTTTGTAAATGACCTCTTTGATTTTTTGTCCAACATGAAGCTTGTAGATCTCATCGAGATCTAAACCTTTCGTATTTTGACTTTTTTTTTTAATTTTGCTTCTAACTATTTCTTTTAGATTTAACTTTGTTTTTGTATTTTCTGAATTTCTGGAGTGGCCATGTGGTGCCCTCTGGGACACCCATGTGGCCGCACCACATCTCGCCACCCGCCACCAATCTCCACCCTTGGACCTCTTTCTCCCCTCTCAATCTTTGTCGTCTCTCTCTCATTCGCTCCAAGCTACCAGATTTCCGCTCTTGATGAGATATGCACTGCTCCCTCATGCCTCAACCTCAGCCATAGATCTCCTCCTGATCTAATGGCTACCCACATACCTAGTCTATTCTCAGCCTAAGTATAGGGGGACTGATTAAATCATTCCTCCCTCGCTCTATCTTCTTATACTTAATGCTAACGATCTTAACGATATGTACTTACACCCGTAATGGTTCTAAGTAGATGCAACTATTCTTATGAGCTTGGGCCAATCATTATCTCTATAAAGAATTAAAAAAATTAAAATTAAATTCATAAAAAATTGCAAAAGATAAAAATCACAAAATTCTTTAACCAAGGAGTTTGTGTATTCCTGACACATTCACATTCACTCAAGACGTGAGATTGGGACACTCGATTTTTTGAGATCTTAAGAGTCTGAGTTAGCCAGCCTTAGTCATTAGGGTTTTAAATTTAATAATCCACACTTCTCTAGTTTGAAGGTTTTGAGTGCTATATTGCATTCTTCATCTCGACCTTCTAAAGAATATGAATCAGCACATCACTTTCACAGATTGCATGGTTGATGAAGTTGAGTTATCACTTGAGGAAATAGGACTGGAGATTTGAGTCTACCACCCAATTTAATGATACTTGAGGATAGGCTAAAGTTAATGAATGCTTCAAGAAACCTGAGTGTCAGCAAAACCCTGGCCATTATGTGAACAAGTTCGCATGCTATTGTTTGATATTTACCTATGTTCTAAGGTGTGATGAAACATAATTAATTATTGATCAATGTGCGCCAACTTTAGGTAAAAAGTAGTGGAGCTAGACAAAAAGGAAAGAAAGAAAGAAATATATCAAGAAAAAGCTCTATCATTAAAAAGTCAAATTCAAATGAGCTTCCACCAATGGCAAACTCGCCCAACCATTTTCAAAGTGTCCATTTGGACCAAATGCTATTAGGACCAATGAGTCGGGCTAGCACCATAAAAAGGCTCTACATCGTATAATGATACAAGTATGGGTGACGAAGGCATCTTAGATTACTCAAAACAGACACACAACGGTGTACTCCCAGAAAAACAAGTGCAGACGACTTCGAATTCTCTTGACGGACACATTGATTAATAAAAATAAAAAGTATACTTGTCTTCAGTAATAAGCACTCGAGAGGCCCCCTTATTCCAATGTGAGGGAGAGAAAAATAGACACAATCATATGCCCTCCATCATCTGGTTGTTCATTTACACTTTCAAATCTGACAAACTAATGAGACAGTTGACTGAAGCAAGAATAGACTTATTCCCTAATGTTGAGGATTAGGTATAGAGAAGAGTCTCCTGGAGTGGAACTTTGGGTGATGTCTCAACTCGACTCTCATGATTGCAGTACACTAATTTTCGTATCCTTATATTTTACGTACAATAGAGAGTCTGATAATTAGAGAAGTTGTATTCCTTTTGACTAGAGCATGGTTGAGCCCAAGAATTTTCGTACCACTTAAATTGAGGGTCTTAAATGAATTGAGCCTTGAAATTATCAAATGTGCGTCAGGTAACTAATATGACTCCTTCATTCTTTAGATGCTCGAGGGCGAGCATAGTTTAAGTATAGAGGTATCATGAATCCTCCTGGATCATCATTATTCTTTACTTTTATCCTCGATTAATAAGAACTTCCTGAGAAATCTTCATTAATTCTGCATCTTTAAGAATAATTCAACTTTTACTTTGACCTATTTCTAATCCTTTTTTATTGTATTTAATGAATAATGTTTTCCTTGTTTTTCTATTTTATTAAAACCCATATAATTAAGTTAATTAATTTCTATAATTGTTTTGGCTTTTAAAAGAAATAAAAATACAAAAAAATCTTAAATCTCCATAGTTATGATTTTACCCTTTAAAAATGCATCCAAAAATACACTTTTGTATAAATGACCTCTTTTGACTTTTTGTCCAACATGATGCCTTGTAGATCTCATCGAGATCTAAACCTTTCATGTTTTGACTTTTTTCTAATTTTGCTTCTAATTGTTTCTTTTTATATCTTCTTGTTTTTTGTATTTTCTGATTTTTTTTGGAGTGATTACGTGGTGCACTCTGGGACACCTACGTGGCCGCACCACATCTCGCCACCCACCACCAATCTCTGCCCTTGGATCTCTTTATCCCCTCTCAACCTTTGTCTTCTCTCTCTCATTCGCTCCCAGGTGTTAGATTCCCGCTCCTGATGAGATATGCTCTGCTCCCTCGTGCCTCAACCTCAGCCGCATATCTCCTCCTGATCCAATGGCTACCCACATGCCATGTTATTCACTCCATCACTGGCCTTGATCTTGCTCAACCTTTATCTTAACCATCCATCACCGCCTTACCACAGTCACTGGATCAGATCCTCTAATCTGATCTAGGCCCTCTGACCCTGCTCTCATCAGAAGCATTGGATCTCATGATCCAACAGCTCTGAGTCATCGTCTTCCTCCAAACGGCACCCACCCAGAACGTTACGCCTGATAGCCACCCCATCCCCTTCCATTTTTAGCTCTGCCCTCCAGACGGCCTCTCATCAATCCAACACTACCCCTCCATCGTTGTTACCTCCTACATCTATGCGTAACCCACAACGTCCCCCTCCTTTACTTCCATCCTTCATTCCAATCGAATCAAAATGCTGCCACCATCGACAAACATCATCCACCTCTTCCTATAAAATTCCCTCCTCTGCCATCTCTGCTCATCATCCACCAACTTCTGAAGCTTCCCCCTAGCCACCTTCCCCTCCTCGTGACAGGAGGAGGCAGAATTGGTAGGAGACAATTGGTGGAGCTCCGGGTACGAACCATGGTGTTGACTGTTGTGCCTTCGCCGCCTAGCAGCCAATTCAGCACCTAGGACCGACTAGCCTCATTGTGCAAAGATTGGGTCTTCCTCTGAAGCTCAGCTGTCGTCTTCTTCTCCTAACCTCTAGGTACCTCCTCTCCCTGGCCTTTCTTCAATTTTATCAGAATTTCCCCGTCATTCATAATCATCACCATCATCTCCTGACCACCTCATGAGCTCCACCATGTCAACTTCACCCTCGCCATCATCTTCGCTTTCTCTCTTCCCTTCTCCAGAACCTCCTCCACTTCTGCCCCTTTTTCTCTTCGCCTCTCCAGAGAGGATCCCACCTGAGACCCTGCCTTCTCTTCCCCCTCAGTCTCCCGTTCCATCTCACCTTACCTACACTTTCATCGTACACACCTCATTTATTACTAATTCTTGCAGGTACCCTCGTCTTCAATGGCTGGAGTGGGGTCGGAGCTATGTTCAACAGCTCCTCCTTTGGTGTCGCTCCATTGTCTGCAGCTTCCGATATGCCCCCACCATTCTAGCTTTGTCGTCAAGGCTCCTGGGAGCCTCTTTGATCAAGGAGGATGTGACTGGAGCACGGAGGAGCTCTAAGCCCTTCATCGGAGCCCCGCCAAGACTAGAGCATGGGGTATCAAGGGGGATCCTCACGATAGGACGGCCCATATGCAATCACATGTCCCTTTCCGCCTCCATGCCTACCCTCCAGGCTCGGGTTACCCGAGCCAAGCACCGAAGCTCCAAGAGACTCCACGTGGCCTGAGCCTAGGCTGCCTCCGAACTTGGCCTCTCACGTGCATGGAAAGTGAGGGGCTGGGTGCATGAAGGACCCTAGACGTTTTTGATATTACGTTAAGGTCCCTAGGCACCTGCCTCACGTACGTGCCTGGGTATTTTACTATGAGAACCTTGCGACTTTATAAAATTGCATAAAGGGCCTTGCACGCAATGGAAAAGATGTAGAAGGGGCCCTCCAGATTTTGGTATTTGCAAATGGGTCCCTCCAAGACCATTTGTAATATTTATCTTTATTTCTCTCTCGCATTTTTATTACATTTATTCCCCTACATTGTTTCTTTCATATCTTGAGCATTTTAAATCCAAATTGCATGCTTTCAGTGTCATTTTGAAGCTTATTTAATTATCTATCTTATGACATGTTTAATTTGTCACTAAATGAAAGATGATGAATTTTGATGTTGTATAGATTATCCTGTTCAATAAATCCTTTCCATTATTTATACTTAATCTTGATTTTAACGCTCAATTTGACTCCAAAATTTAACCATCATTTGTGCTCATTGATGTGATATTCTGTAGGGCATATTTGTAAATAGCAAGCATATCATTCATTCGTCATCTTATAATTACATCATATAAAACTTACATGCATCACACCTTGCATCATTTTATCTGCATTTTGTTGTGCATATGCATGAAAACATAAATTGAGAATCTACTCACTCTTTAATTAATAGACACAATTTGATAATTAGACAAAGAGGGTTGTGTCCCTGATTTCAACCGTGATATACTTGCTAAGTAAATTAATTTCCACATATTCAAAGGTGTGGTCTTTGTTGAACCATTTTCACCACATGTACTATGATAAAAGACAACAATTGAAGTGGCAAAAATGAAATTCATCACATAGCCTATGAACATTGAATAATTGACTCATGTGTGTGAAAGGTTTTAGCTCTTCCTATCCAGAATGCTGGACTACCATGCAAACCTCTCCTCCAATAACTCGTCCTTGGGGAGTGAGGTATTTCCTTCTAAGGTCTATTATCACGATGTGTTCACAATCTAAAAGAGGGAGAAATTAGAAGAAGGGGAAAAGAACTAGAGGGTGACTAGTGTAGTCACTTCTCCTTGTGAAGCGGGCTAATTTAGCCCATCTCCACTAAGATATGTAGGTTTTTTTAAAGCTTGGACCTTTTAGGCCAAATATTTATTTGGTAGTTGGCTTCTTTTTTGTAAATTTGGTATATCTACGTGGATCTTGTTGTGACCCTACGGATATGGAATATTCTTTCCATACATGTTTTGGGGTCTTAGAAAAAAATTGTGCGTAGTCGCCCATCCATTTTCTGAAGCTTTATTTCAACCCATACTCCGATCTTTAGATGTCCATGCTACCGGAAAAGATCTTTACTACATAGTGCCGAAGTACAAATTAATTCCCTATTCAAGAGTCGTACCCATAATGAGGGGACCAGGTTAGACACTATAATTCAAACTTTGCACATTGTCATGTGGAACTTGAAGAATTAAGTCAAATACTTGAAGCTTCTAAAATCCAGTTTATCGGTGAAATTCCTATGAAAAGTAGATAGATTAAGGTCAAGTCCAGACTACTCTCGATTTTTGCTCATAACTCAGTTTAGAGCCCAAGGGCTTTCCATAGATGCATGAAATGCTGGATGAAGTGCAGATGCGTGAAATACAAACACATTTTTTTTAATGTTATGACTTTTTATTTTTTAGGAATTTTTAATGCAAAATTTTTTGTTTGTTTTTTATGAAAAAATGAATAAGAAGCCAACTTTCCAATTTTATTTACACACAGAATTGGACACATATCATATTACTTGCAAAACTCTCTCTTTTTTATGTTTTTTAAGTTAGTTACCCATCTCGTAAATACTCATAGAATTACGTGAAAGTACGAGCCATGGGCAAAATATATACATAGTATATATACACACCCCATATACTTAGCGAGTGCAGAGCACAAGAAGTGTAGAGAAGACAAAAAGAAAGAAAAAATAGAGATCGATCCGCCCCCATGTACTTAGGTGTGAACAGACTAAGTATAGAAGAAGAGTGAAGATGAGGCATATAATGGGAGAAGTGGATGAAGAGAGTATATACAGTGGGTTGTGGGTCCCCCTATGATCAGGCTATGGTTAGCCTAAGTACTGGAGAAGGGTAGAAATGGGGAGACTGAGAGAAGGATTGGATGAAGAGAGTGGTATATACATATGGCATCAATCCCCCTATACTTAGTTATTGGCCTAAGTAGAGGAAGAAGATGTACAAGGGAACTGATGGGGTCAGGAGGGAGGGAGGGTTGCCGATGATTGAGGAGGTTTCTGGAAGATCTTTTCGTGAGTCTATGGTGGGAGATCGTAATGATTGGAAGAAGATGAAGTAGATGATTTCCAACTATCGTCGAAGTTATTTTTAGAAAAATCACGTTGTAGAGTAGATGAAATGTATGAATCAGATGATACACAACCATCGTCGGAGTTATCCTCAAAAGAATAATACTTGAAGGTGGAGGCACTCCAGTATTTTTTTCTTTAGTTATTTTCTAAGAATATGTCCAGTCTTGAATCAAGCGATTCATCCTCGGATGATGAATATTCTGAAGCACTAGTCTCAGTCTGCTTATAATAAATAATTCCAGTATATCTAATGAGACCAAGAGAATCGGCTTTGGACGAATAATAGTGAGGAGAAGGAATAGTACAACTGGGGTCTATATTTGGTTGCTTTCTCAGATAGGGCTTTAGAGCTGCTTAACCGAGTTCACTCATGTAGTACCTTGTTCGGAGTTGATGAGGAATCACCAGACAATTCATTTTTCGGAATGTCGAAGGTGACTTTCTTATTTTGTTTATCGTGAAGGGTCAATTTGGTCCTTATTGTCTATGATGTATTGATAATCGGGTCTTCATTAGATGAATAACCATTGTAGTATTCTTCCGTGGTCAGTGGACATCCTGCATATGGGTTCTCAGTTGGAATGTCATTGGTGAGTTCCTGTGTCGGATTGAGTTGATCAAGGTGGTCAGAGAAGATCTTGTCTGACTCAAGGTAAGCCCATGCCTGTGTTTCCTCATCACCATATAAAAAGTCTTGTATCTGGTGATCTTCTATAGGATTTGTCATGATAGTGGTAGAGGTGAAAGCAACAGGGAATGGAAGGATGAGATGAGTATATGAACCAATGGTCCACTCAATAGCCATTATCTCAGCTGTGACAACGGGGTAGGGCTTGTCTACCACTTGACGGTTACGGTTGTTGTCGGCTTTGTAGATTACCTTATATTGTGATTCCTCAATGACTGGTTGACCTTGAAGTACTCCCAATGTTGTGAAATTTATTTATGACCAATTATCACAACATTTGGTCGAGTACTATCAAGGTCAACAGTCATTGAGAATCAACAATATAAGGTGAATTCTACTTGATGCTCCAATATCAATGATCGTGAAATCCACCTTGAGTGAAGCACCTTGGAATGTCATGATGACTGAAATTTTTCCTCTTGATAATTTTATAGATCGATCCACCTATTGAATGATGTCTCTTATCTTCGTGATGGGGCCAAAGTTTGAGTTTGTCAAATATAGAGGTCGGGAGGATATTGATTAGTGAGTCATCATCGATTCAGGCATCATGAATATTATGTCTTTGATTCCACAGTAAAATCTAGGAAACCGCATCACTCTATGGCTCTTGGTTTTTCTCCTCATCACCAACGAGGTAGCCATTGACAAGATATACCTTTCAGTTCTTATTCTCTTCCTACCTGCCTTTTTCGGCATTAATTTACTTTTTACAAATTTTTCTAGGTCGGGGAAGTGTTCACTGGCATGTATCAAGGGAAGTTCAAAAAACACCATTTTATCCAGTGCTTCACGTAGATTAGGATCTGAATTCATCAAATCCTCTTCATTTTAAATTTTTATGAGTTCTTCTAGTTTTTCAATTTTTTAAGTGTTTTTGAATTTTTCAATTTTTTTGGTCTTTTTGATGTGACGTGTAGATGTGATGTTTTTCATAGACGAGGAGCTTCGATATGCGGCATCAGAGTCATCCCTAAGGGAATAGTATACAGAAGTGTCACTATCAAAGTCTTCCCTAGGGTATGTGGGTTTCTGATTTTTCTCTGGAATTTCAACTTTAGATCCAATCATTTTATCTTCTACATCCATACCTGAGTTACCATAAAATGAAATTAGTCGGTCAGTGAAATTTCTAAATCCATCCTCAACTAATTCATATCTCTTAATCATCTTAGAAATTTCATCCTCCAAAAACTTTTCATTACAAATCATGGGATCAATCTATCCAATTAGAGGATATTGAGAACTTGAGGTTTCATATTTAACACCCTGAGACTCATGCATGTAATGCTGGGGTGAGTAGAGTCCATTTATATGGTTATGATTGGTCGGATCCTCATGTCATGGAATCATACAAGGTTTGTGTGTGTTTATAGCATCAGTCAAGTCCTTTGTATGTGCAGTCTATCCGAAGGAATGATATGCGGGTTGGTCAATAGGGATTTGATTGTCATGGTTAATCCAACACTGATGATCATTAGTTGTGAGACTCTCCATCTAATTTGGTCGATCCATTGTATTATTCCCTCAGCTCCAGTCTAGCTGTATATCGGTGAAGTGTTGACCTATCCTAACATTATGATGAGGAGAGAATGTAGTCGGTTGGAATCATTGTCTCGGGCTATCATTGGTCTCAAAAGTGGTTCGATCTTCAAATGATTCAGCGAGAACTTGGGAATAAGATGGGTAGCCGAGTATGAAGTCTGATCATGCGTAGAACAGGGTTGAGGGGTGGGAAATATAAAGAAGGAGAGAATTCAATCAGATGATCAGAGTAAAATGGATCAGGATTCATACATTGGACTGGATTCATTCGAGGGTGAGAGTCTCCTGCAAACGTTAGAGGATATCTAGAGGAAGAGGGTTTAGATGATTTGGGTTTGATCGAGAAGAATTCATTTTCAAAGTATAGATCTGGTGGATACTTGGACCAATATCCTGTCATTTTCAAAGGTGGTGGATGAGTTGTCATAATGGATCTTGGTTAAACATGTTCAAGTGCACGAGATACTCAACAGAAGAAACTCTAATTTTTAAATCAAAGCGGGCGATGGCACAAGTGTGCAGTTTTTGATATTCGAGTTGGTTTACGTACACCAATGCAAACACAAATTAAACCCCAAGTTCACCAACTCACATAGTGAAGGCCGCAAGAGTTCGACCAATTATCTTTTCAATTTTAATTGGTGATAAAATAAATCTCAAAAAAGAATTAAAGAGTTGTTAGGTGCCTGAAATTTTCTTAAAGACTGATCCGAATTCCTATAACTAGTTGCACCTACTTTCAACAAGTATAAGTGTAAGTACGGATCGTAAACGACTACATGTTACTTAAGGACGGAGCCTTACACAGTTTCCTTTTAACCACCCACTATTCTAAGGAAATCTAAACTGTTTATGGCTACCCGTATTTCCTCACAAAGAAGTAGCTAATCAAATTTATAGAATCAGTAGTTTGAACAAAGATTTCAGAGCCGGACGCTAGCCGTAAGTGTCGTCTCTCACTCACTCAGAATAATAAATCAATCCATGGATGGGGTTGCTCTCCAGCAAAATTTCTCAAATTTATGGTTTAATTTAGTCGACCTTATTTAACAGTTCCAATTTTAATTAGGTGATCAATGAAAAATTAGATTAGCAAGAATACACATCTACCATCCAGTCCCAATTTTCTTTAAAATTTACATGACAAACATGAGGGAGAAATTAGGAAAATCTGATGCACGCAGAAAATAATGATATATACTTAGTTAGAAGACTCACAATGATTCCTCACAATCTCCATGTGGGATGCAATAAAAGAATTGAAATTATTCTATATGAATGCAAGCTAACAAAACACAACAATCAGAAAGTTCTATTAGCCAGATGAATTGATTTGAATTTTGACTAAGTTGACCGATCTAATGTGTGTCTCAATTAATGTGAAGTAGGATCCTAGGTTCTACAAGCACAATAAAAAATCCTAGAATCTCTAATAGTCGTATGTGCATGTCTAACCTACAAATCACTCAAGCCAGATCCCACCCTCACCGAAGAGTGAAATAGGCCAGAAAAAGTTTGAGTCTTTGTTTACATGCGTGATAGCCCAAACAGACACCGCTGAACGAGCAAATAATTAAAAAAATAAAATTGTAGAAAAATAAATCCTATACTCTACATTCTCTCATGATTCGACTCGATCTTAATTTTATACAGCTTGGTGGTCGGTGAAGAGGTGTCAGTTTTATAAGAAACTACTCTATGCACGTCAAGTACCTTGCATGAAAAATAAGAGAGAGGATGTAAGACGGCAACATAAAAATAATAAAAAATAAAAGACAGAAAAATAAATGCTAAAAATAAAATAAATGTAGAAAAGGAAAAAATAAAAAAATGGAAAATGTGTAGTAATGAGGTTTGGGGGTCAGACTACCCGAAAATGAGGAAAACTTAATACTAATTTTCTAAACAAAAATCTAAGCAATTTAACTCCCTGACAATGATGTCATCTGACAAATATGGATTTCCCTCTTTTAATTTGTGTGAATTAAGCGTATAATGATGTATCATTATGTTAGACGGGTAATCGGAATCAATCAAGAAATAATCACTTCAATATTTAATTCAAATAATTCAAGTGATTTTATGTTTGTTTTACTTGAGCAAGTCCCAAGATCAAACTCAATGAGGTAAAGCAACAACATAGATTAGTGTCTATCGAATTTCGTACACGGTTTTCGAGGTAAGATATTTTTGATATTTTTAAATGTAATTTTTGGATGTAAATGCAAATGAGGCCAATTTCAGGGACTAAAATGTATTTTCAATCAAACGACATCCAAAAGTTACGAAACTTGGCTGAGAGGTAAATAATGATTAAATAAATGCATTATATTTTTTTTGAATTTTCGGATGTAAGATGAATATTTGTATGAATTCATGAATATAAATAGTGTGACTTTAATAGATAATTAGGAAAAATATTAAATCTACTTATTTTCAGAAAATAAAATTATCTAAGATATATCACTAGGTAATATATCTCAGAAAAATCATATACCCAAAAAATATTGAATCCAATACCATTTAAAAACTAATTAATAAAATATACAAAATGATTTTTATATAGCAAATATGCATGCAAATGTAAATCTTTTTGTACACAATATAAACATTAATTAATTCTACAAATATTTGGAAATTTTCAAGCAATGGTTAATTATCTATAAATTTCTAATCGCAGATTGAGATAAATATGCAATTTTCCACACAAATATTAATTAATAATTAACCACAGATCGCAAAAATAAGATGAGCATGCCACAATGTAGATAATTAATTAAAGAATAAAATGGATATTTTTAATAAATAAAATGATGCACTAAAGAGGGTGAAAATATAAAAGGATCATGGGGTTCTATTTGCAATATTACAGAATATAAAATAAATATAAGGATGGTAGTCAAGGGTAAAGTGGAATTACCAATCCCTAGAGGGGGCTTTTGTAAAATTTTGTGGAACCCTAGGGCAGCTAGACATAGATGGGAAGTGGCGATACTCGAGGGGATCCTTAACAATTGTTACTCCCCCATGTGCATGTCATGTGCGGAGGGCTCTTCTTGGAATTTAGTGGACATCAGTGGGTGAAGCTGCAATTGTTCCCTCATGGGGTGAGGTTCCTCACGTGTTGGACCCTTGGGATTGTAACCTGACAGAGAAGTGATGCAGTTGTGGAGACGGCAGGGGGTGTTGTCGAAGTAGAAGGTTCCTAGCTCCGACCAGGAGGAGGCATTGGAGAGCACGATGAAGGCTTGAACAAGTTCTAGAGTGAGGGAGGAGCCTCCTTCTCGAAGTGGAGAAGCACGAGGGATGATCGCTGAAGGTGGTACCTGACGTTGATGATGACGGAGGGGATCCCTGGTGATGAAGGCGGAGCGATGTTGTTAATGAAGCGTTCCTGAGTTATCAATGGCGTACAGTGGTCGAGGAGTAGCTGATGACGAAGAGGCAACTCAGTGGATATCAAGGAGATGGTTGAGCGGTGGAGAACATGCAGAGGATGAACATTGGCTCGATAGCCAAAAGATCGGAGCAAGGCAAGCATCGAGGATGCGTTGCAATGACCGCAATGGTCGAATCTCGCCACTCGGGTGTTGACGGAGCTATCACCTTCGCGTGTCCGGTGCTCTATAAGAGGATGACTTTGTCAAAGGGCAGTGGTGTTTGTTAAATAGAGGGCAGAAGGGGTCAATGGAGATGGCAACCGTGCTATGGCAATCTTGACAAGGTTTGATCGGGATGCGGGTTGTCAAAGTTGGAAAGAGATTGGGGGATTTCGATGGCCATGGTGTGAGATTACAGGAGTCGATTTGTGGATGGTCGGAGGAAGGAGATAGAAGGTAGGTAGCCGGGAATCGTGAGGTGCGGTTGCGTGATGGGTGGCCGAAGATGGAAAGGCAGTGGGCTGATGACGCTAAGATCATGTGTGGTGCATCAGGTCACGAGATCCGCGAAGGAGCGGCAGGTGGCGGTGCCGCCATATCTAGAAGGGGAAAGGGTGAGGAAGGCACAGGTGCTGAGCACATACAGAGGAGGAACATGCATAGCACGTGCAACCTTTATTTTCTAAAAGTTTTAATTAATTTCCATAAAAACCAATATATAATTCCCAAAAATGGGTGACATGTAGCGGCTCTAGGAGCTGCCACGGGTCACTCCAAGAAAATTCGAAATAAAAAGACAAAGATAAATTCAAAAGAAGAAGAAGAAGAAGCAAACAACCTCGAATCGAAAAATTGTATTCACAAAAGTTGCTCGACTCGATGAGATCTACATTTTTTATGAAGTGACCAAAATCAAAATAGGTCATTTGTGCAAAGTGATATTTTTTGGGTATTCTATATATATATATAATACCTTGATTTTTTAGGTTTTGTAGTTTTTTGTTATTTTTAAATAAGATAAAAGTCTGAAAAAATATAATAAAATAAAAGATAAATATTTAAACATTAATCTATTTTTTGGATTTTTATTAATTAGGAAAATGAAGAAATCAAATAAAATAGGAAAAATAAGACTTTAGGAAAATGAAGAAATCAAATAAAATACAAACAATGGAGGTAGTTTTAGATCATTTGGAGTTAACATGAATTAGTTAAAAATATGAGAAATTAGCCTATTTTACAAGTCAAATGGACTGTGATTTTTGGCTTATTTATGCAATGTATGATAAAATACCATTTTTATTAATGCTAATTATTTTATACATATAAATGAAGAAATGCCAATGAATTTTTGGAGATTTGAGCTTAATTAGTCACTTTTAGAGTGATAAATATGAGATTCATCAGAGGGCTCCGTCGATTTTCTCTCAAACTTAGTGAAAGGATTCTTTGGTTATGGAGAAAACTCTCAATTAGCAACAATTATCACTATAAGATACTAGTTAAATGCTCTCATGTTGTTAATCCAAGAACATCATAATCACTCAAGTAGACATCAAGATCCTTGCTTGAGAGTTATTGTTAATGACTTTTCCACAAGTGTGTATTTGATGAGGTCAATTGATGTGCATTATTCTTGCCTACCCCTTATATGAGATTCAGCTCCCCAAACTTTAAAGAAAATAAAAAAATGCCACTAGGTACTTAAAGATTTAAAGATTTAGAAGGCTCACATGTTTAGATATTTCACAATTATGATAATGCTACTCATTGTTTATTTATTTCATCATTTATTGTAAAATCTAAAATATTGAGTAAAATAAAGATTTTATTTTTCTCTTCATCTTTATTCCTTATAATTATTTGAATGATGCATTTAGAGAGGGTTGCCTGAAAATGTTCATGAATGATATATTTGGACTAGAATTTGATTCAAAAATAAAAGAATTGAACACGAACACAAGTTTATCTTGGTCTAAGTTCGGTCCATTTCATTGAAAATTTTGGAAATCATTATATACCATATAATGATATAAAAGAAAATAAGAGTACTACTTGTTACAAAATTGTATTTACTTCTTGAAATTCCCATCATATAAAATATTTGTTGCTATTGTACTAACAATAGTTTATTTATAACAATGCTTTCATTTTTTAAATTTGTATTGATTATTGTTAATTTTAGAATGATTGAACGGGAAAATCATGAGAAAAATGTACCAATGATCATTGCAATGAAAATGTTACTCCTTGGAAAGTATATCGATGATTTTTCCAATTATGTCTTATTGTATTTAATATTAGAAGATATAGCAATAAAATTTAAATTTATTTATTGCTATAGTATTTTTTAGTTACAACGTATTTATAACATGTTTTCTTCAAACCTGCTCGTCGATTTAACATGAACGATGACCGAGGAAAATCCACCCTCATATATGGGCATTTTTTGATAGTTTTGTTGCAATCTTGTTCTACATGGGTGGTTTGCCCCAGCATGACAAACTTCACAAACTTCACATCAGCAATCACGCCAAATTTGAATAGATTTTTGGGTATATTTTTGAGTGTGTGTACTACATCTCTTGTCTAAAGCCAATGCATGCAAACGCCCAATATTTTCGTTAGAGAAATAGTTTTATCTATGTATTGTTGGTGCATTCAAATGGTCTTTCACATGAATATATAGTACAAAAGTGTCGGTCATGGCTTAAGTTGCCATGTAGGTTTTGAATTTTCATCCACAATTTTTTTAAAAAGATCGAATTTATTGGGAGTTGTCCTTTTTCACATGCACAAATCACATGTGCATATTTAAATTATATATATAATATTAAATACTACCAGTTGCATAAATGTCCCCACCAATACAAAGACTAGTCTTCTGCCCCTTATATGAATATTCAAATGTGTTTTTCATCTATTCCCTCGTAAATGTGGTGCTATGAAACTCATATCCTGGAACATTTGCATTGAAACTCTTTTTCTATAGTTTTTGCTGTAGAATCCTGATAACTAATATAAATGTAATCATATCTTTGTCCATTTTATAATATGAACATGGAGGTGTTGCCACATCCTTAAAATACTATACAGATTAACTTATATATACATCACATGAAATAAATATCACAAGTTAATTTATTTCATAACAGTTATAACGAGTATGGTGAAAGATAACATAAAATTTTATTACGTTTAGTGAAGAATAAATCTACAATTATATTTATGTATCAAGATAGATGAATTCAGATGTGGATGAAGGTAAGTTGCAATTGGTATATATGAACGAATGCTTACATTAAAGTTCGAATACGTGCATATTCGTATCCATTTACATCTCTGAACACAAGTTTCCTTCCACTTGTTTCACTAAACTTAATCGCTACTAGAGTAATTTATCATAATGATGGATTATTGTAAGAAGGTGAGAAGTGATTGAGGTAGAACAACATAAGAAAGATATTTGGTGGGATAGGATGTGATTAATGATATATTATTTTAGGGTATAAAGTTATATAGTAGGAATAAAGGTGATCTTTTTATTTCTTTTTTGTATTCAAATAAAGATAACTCACCTTTTGGTGCACATTAACCCAATAGGAATACATAAAAAGAGCAACTCTACGAGAGGGCATCTTCTTTTTAACACCAAATATTTTTATGTAGACATCTATGTTAAAAAAATCATTTCAAAATGAAATATACTCTTACAAAATCTTAATTGCAACCATTCTGATATAGAGGCAGATATAGATGTTATCATATTCTTCTCCGTTATAAAATATGCGTACAAATATGAGTACATTATACTTTCGAATATAGTTACCTTTACTTTGATAAGTAAATATATATATATATAGTAGCAAAATCACCTGTCTCGTTCGACAATACTTGAGAGCGAATTCTCAAAATAAGAGAAATTCGAAGGTCATCTTTTTTCAATTAAACGCACCTCAGGACATGGAATAGAATAATTATTATAGTTTCATCGATGAATTTAACTTGTCGGGGACATAAGGAAGCTTTTTTGATCTTCTGCTTCCTCGACCTATGCATCATTAAGAATAAATTTTAATACATAAATACAATTACGGAATTGTCCTTATGTGCATCTGTTTGTTATAATACATTAATTATAGTTTCAATGGAGAGATATAAGTCAAAAATATGTATAAAAATGAATATGATGATGGATCCGATATCAATATATCTATAATCATTTGTGTATCTAGATATATCTTCGACTGTCACTAAATAATATATTAGGATTCAAGGCATATCAACAATGTTTCTCAGTTGCGACATGCAACTAGGAGCAACCAATAACACTCTCGTAATTATTGTTTCCTGGAGGGGTGATGTGCTAAATTCCCATCCAGCTTGGATCCCCACGTTCCTATTCCAACCTGGCATGTGACGTGGGCCCCCACACGGTCTAGGGTCCAATCCATCACACACACCTCCCACGAGGCCGAGCCGCCGACAGCTCGCACGTGCCTCACGTCACCGGCCCTCCCGGTCATCCCCTAACCGGCCCTCTAGGTAATAAGCAGGTGCCCCCATCCAACGGTCACGATCTCCCCGGCCCCCTCTCCCCTGCAGCTAATCTGATATATATCATCATTATCACACCACCAAAGCAAAACCCATAGTCCACCCCCTCCCCCTCAAAATATTAATAAAAATCCCATATTCTCCTCCCCCAATCAGCTCCTCTCTTCTCCTCCCTCCTCTCTTTGCGTAATTTGGGACAGCACTATCCGCAAAAAAACCTGTGGATCATCTCAATCTATGGAGAGGGACTTCATGGGGATAGGAGGGAAGGATCTCCTCATGGCGGAGGACGGCTCCAGCAGGAGCAGCTGCACCTCCTCAGGTCAGATCTCTCCAGATTCACATCATGTGTTCTTGGTCAGATTGTTATGCTTCCTGCTTATGAAACCTTTCTTTTTTTTCTTCCATGTTCTTATTTGTGAAGTTGTTTGATCTTCTGGTATTTGTTTCCTCTGAAAATAAATGATAAAAAAACTGGGTTTTTTAAATGGGTTCTTATTCTGGACGAAAAAAGTGGATTTTTAGTCTTTCTGATCTCCTGGAGTTTATGGGTTCCCCCTTTTTATTATTATGTGATTGTTTTGATTTCTCTTTGTTAAAATTGAAAAAAAACTTTTTTCCCCAGAAATCGGGTTCTTCTTCTTCGTCTTCAGTGTTATTCAGATTTAGTGAGCTTTCTCCCCCCCTTTTTGGTGAAAGTTCTGGCACTTGTTCTTAGATTTGTGCAGCCAAGTTTTTTTTTGTTTAATATATGTAACTTTGATGGAATCTTTGATTTTTTTAGTGATTATCCTGTCCTTTTTTCTCTATGAAATGTCAATAAAGCCAAACGGAAGACTGTTCTCATATTCCCCTCTTTACCAATTATTTTTTCATACCTTCAGACCTAATTTTGGACACTTTATGATTGATCAGCTATCAGTTCAAAGATCCAACCTTTTCTGTTTTCGTGCCAAATAATTAAAATAGCCACTTCATAAATCAATTTTTTTAAAAAGGAAAGTGCTGGACAAAAAATCCGAAAATCCAATGAAACTTACCCCTTATTTGGGTGATTTTTCAGATTTTTAATCATTTGCCTAGTTCATCTGGATCTCTTGCCGTTTTTTTTCCTGAGCAAAACCAATACATGTCGAGAAAATACTCTCGTTTTCCTGCCAAAACAATATGAAATCTGGACATTTCGTCAATCAAAATATTTACAAAAGAAAGTGGTAGAACAAAAGTCAGAAAAACTAACACCTTTTTTTTGCATAGTTCTTCTGGATCTCATGCTGTTGCTGTTATTTATTTTTAGTGCTTAGGCCACTCCCAACCAAAGCATCCTCCTTTCAGCAGTTCTTACCCTTCAAACCGTCGGCCGGTTTCGACGAGAAGCCCAAGCAAACGATGCCCGATCATGCACAAATGAGCAGGTTCCAGCCCACACTCGGGTTCAGTTCTCACCACCAGATGATCTCGCAGGTTTCGAGCCCGTTCTTCGCATTTTCATACATAAATTCCATACAGAATTTACATAGCAAATTCTAAAAATAGATCTTTTATAGCAGAAAGCTTACAGACAAGGATCGCAACCGTACACTATCCAACAACACCCGCTGCAAGGCGCGAACACGTACGAGCTACCCACAAACCAACCGAGCCTCCACCTCTCTGGTGATTCCAGGATGCCCCCAAATTCACTGGGTGGAAGTTACTTCAGGGTGAACAATCCCACAAACGGATCAGCCCAGCCTATTCCCTCATTAAGGCAGCACAAACCGGCTCCCCGTTTTGCTCAGTCTGCCTTCGGTTGCGCTGTGAACACGCAGCATGGAGCCTTCAGTCCAAGGTAGTAGACTGAAAAAAAAACATAGGTGATTTTTTGCGATTCGAGCTAAAAATGCCACCTTTTTTTGCAGGGACAAAATCAACCAGCTTCCCGCAACCGCGCAGCTGACGATATTCTACGGAGGATATGTGAACGTCTATGACAATGTTCAGTTGGAGAAGGTCCGTAAATGTTCAACAAATACAAACAGAGATCATTACCGAGGAAAACACACAAATATACATCAAATTACCAATATACCTTCTATATAAATTTAGTTGCCACATATACAGTACCAATCAGTCTTCACAGGAGAAATCCGACAGTCGGTTTTTGCATCAAAGATCTGAACTTTTGCGGTTTTCTTTTGTTTTCCTCGCAGGCACAACAGATTATGTTCATGGCAGCCAACAGTTCAAAGGCAGCTCCAAACATCACGAACGCAAAGGCCCAAACGCCTGTGCAGGCTCCACCAAAATCCGTAGCTCCCGAGCCTCCGAAGCTGAGCCTCACCCCGCCAAAAAACAGCATGGCATCGCCCCGCTCAGGCTTCTCCAGCCCCATCTCTGCCGTCTCTCATTCAGCTGTGCATTCAGCCAGCAGCTCCAGCTCTCCTGATGAGAGGAAGGGACAGGCTGCCGCACTTGATACACGTAACGAACCAGCGAAAACACCTGTCCATGAGAGCTCGGTGACCCCTTCAACCACTACCTTTGCGAAGCGTAAGTTTAAACTCCGATTCCCGCATTTTTCACCTCATAAAATGATTAAGCCTTCTCCCAATATACATGGATTCTTGTTCAAATCCATGTTGAAAGATTCGACTATTTTTTACGATGACTACATAACGCAACTCCTGCAAGAGTGGGATTTTTTCACCTCATAGCAGACCAAAAATATATTGTATCACTAACCTGTGAAATCCTTCGATGCAGCTGTACCGATGATGCGGAAGCTCTCGCTGGCGAGGTTCTTGGAGAAGCGCAAAGAACGGTAAGGACCGGATCATCGAGGCATTTTATCACACTGTTCGAATTTTCTTTCCTTTTGCTGTCTGATTAAGTTTACTTGTCTGTAAAATTCAGTTGCACTAGCATTTCGCCTTATCCGCCTCCGAACGAGAAGCCGTTCGAGAGCGGTGAACCGAGCAAACCGAGCTCATCGTCTGCGCGAACCGTGAGGATGGAAATCGGCGATTCAAGCGTGAAGGGTTGGCGATGGCAATCTGCCAACGCTTCCAAAGAACAGATTGATGGCAGTGGCAATCCACCGAACACAAAATTGGAGATCTGACCAGAATCCTCTCTCCTCTCCCTTGGAAGAAATGTTTCTGGATGTTCTCAAGGCCTTTAATTAAAAATTTTGTAATTTTTTTGCTTGGTATTTTTAGTTCAGTAGGGGATCCTGTCAGGTGGAGTTAAGCTACTAAAAATATGTAATTTAAAATTTTTCCCTTTTATTTTTGTATAATTTATGAATCCTTGCTGTGCTTGGGAACTCTGGTATCATTATCGAAAAAAATCAGAAAAGTTCAGCAAAAAAATTCAGTTGAATTATGCAGGGTTTTATATTATACTGGACTGGCGGATTTGTCTAAAATTAACTTGGCAAAATTAGATGATACTTGATTTTTTTATCCAAGATGATACTTGATTGCATGATCCAAATATGATGATTGAGCACCTTTTAACAGTGGAACCCAAGCTAAATAGGGTTCAAAGGTCTAATCGAGAAAAACTGATCATGACAATTGGTCCTGAAATTCAGGTTCCGAATAGGCTTTTTATTGGGGTTATTCCAACTGTAGAATCTTTTATATACTTTACCCATTTGATTGAGGAAAATTGATCATGACTAATCAATCATAAATTCATGTCCATTTTTATTGGGATCCTCTTTATTGTTTTCATCAAACCTCACGACATTCTCAGTGGATCACCTTTTTAATGGTACACCTAAGACCGTATAAGCTGAATCCAATCCGAAGTTGGACATATTTATATATCTGATTCGAGGAAAACCGATCCTGACAACTTACAGAACAAGCAAGAGCTGCATGAACCTTAATCTGATGTGACGCTTGCATAAGCCGTGGTGGGGGCCATGGTGAGCATGTGTACTGAGGTGAATGGTACTCGACATCTCGCCGCGAGGAGGGGGTTGTAGAAACGTGATGAGGAATATGTTAAAGAGGACAAGTTGGTAGACAAAAGCGACATGTGTGGACCAAAGCAATTAAACTATATGGCACAAGTTGGCTTCATCATCCATGTGCTCCCTTTGCCTTTGCCCTATCCTTGCTTGTGTGGACATAATTGCATGCCCTATATGCATTTGCTAACTTACCTAGGTTCCCTTGTTTTTATCTCCTCCTAACCCTTTTGTGTGGCCCCCTTTTTCATTTGAAAGGAAGAGATCATTGCTTTGAAGGCAAGTAATCCTCCCTAGGGCGGTTTCACGTAGACACTCCTGAAAACATCTGATAGTAAGCAGAGCACGAAGGATTAGGTTAAGTACAAGGGCATTTATGCAATATAAAAATAACCAAGGGGCATTTTTGTAAAATGCACTCCGTTCAGATGCCTCGAGTTCTAGTTTGTTGCCATTAATAGACCTCGTATCGTTAAACGAAGATCTCGTTGTCCGATTAGTAAAACTGTGAAGACACACTCTAACACTCTTTTATTTTTTTTACTAGTTAAGGGGGTTGGGGGTTTGAACACTGGTCCTTAAGTGGGCTTCACTGCTTCTATCACCAGACCATTAGAGGGGTTCTAACTTAACACTCTCTGAGGTGAAACTTGTGAAATTCATTAAAATCGTTCATGTGATAATCACTATTAAGTTCATTTAATTTCTTACAAGTAATTTTATTGTGAATTTGTAATATTGGAAGAAGTTAAGTGATGAATAATATTTCAACATATTTTCTTTTTTTAGCATTCAAAAAACACAATAAACTTGGATACTCTAAATTTTATTGATTGAGACAAGCTCACCATCCTACTCCCTCTCGTCATATAAATAATTAGGGATGTTTACACCATGACCCCCAAAATCTTGTCCACTTACACGACAACCCCTGTGATCTTTAGAGTAAGATCATAAAGGTTTGTGGTGCAATTGGACATATTTTTAGGTCATGGTGTAAAAATCCCTAATATCTATTTTCATCAGCTAGTTGGTAGTTGTAATTTTATTATAGATATGCTCATGCATATAAAGAATAGTGATGGCCAACAAAGGTGACCTACTTAACAAACACACACAAACAGCTGTCCTTTAAAATAATATCAATGTAAGCAATGATGAATCATGAAGGAATTGATTTGAACATCACCTGAAAAGGGTCTAAAATTATCCATGAGACCTTGATGATGTGTACACATATTAAAAAGACAAAGGAAGAGATGAGGGCTAGTCATTGTGATGGGCATGCTTTTGCATGTACTTATATAAGGGCCTTTTGCATTAGTACCCCTACAAAATACTGTATCACACTTATGCCCCTACTTTTTCCTATATGCATGTATGCTTTCTAGGAAAAAGAGTAAATTATAAAAAAAGTTTCTAAACTATGCACCTGATTTCAATGGCATACCTGAACTTTAAAAAGTACCAATGTACCTGAACTTTCAAATGTCTCAATGTGGTCCTTGACTATTGAAATTTAAGGTTAAAATGATGAAATAATCAACTAAATTTCTACGACGAAGGACCACATTGAGACAATTTTGAAAGTTGGGGTACCACATTATTACTTTTTAAAGTTCATGTATAACATTGAAATAATGTGCATAGTTCCGTTTTTTGTAATTTACTCAGAAAATTATGCTCAAAGAACCATCCAAAGAAATCTCCATTAGCCAAGGAGATCTTAGTTTATTGAAAATAACTATTTAAATATGTTTTTTATTTTTGTGTGTGTATATATACGCATATATATATATATATGTGTGTGTGTGCGTGCGTGCGTGCGTGCGCGCGCGCACGCGTGCGTGCGTGCGTGCGCGCGCGCGCGCACGTGTGTGTGTCAGACATTTCCCCTTTTTTTTGTTTTTTTAACCATCTATGTCATTGTTATTTTTTTAAAATTATGACACTTCAAATCATTGTAATGAAGCCTCAACTCCTGAAATCTTACTGACTCTTTCACCACAAACCTTCGACATGTGCATGTGTTACATAGATTATAGTTACAAAGACTACAAGAGTGGCGAAATGATTGGACAAGATTTTAAGTGCCATGGTGTCAACCTCCATCATCGTTATCGTCATCATCATCATTAAAAAATATAAAAGGTTATAGCAAGGGCATGTTTCATCCCATGTAAAGACGCTCGTAAATACTTACGTTCGATCATTCACCGAGATTGTTGAAGTGGAGAGAAACTTCAAATTATGATACTGAGAGATATGAAAAATGTGCTACCATATCAGTAAAAATGAATGTCGATTATTGAACACCCGACAGACATAAGTTGCATTGATTAGTATAGATGTATTTGGTTTAAATGTGGTTGTCCTAACACTCATATCAAAGCCTTTAAGTGGGTGATCTTGACCATTCAAACATCAAATGTAACGAAAGAGACAAGATCTAAATCATGAAGCTGATAAGATGTAGATCTACAAACTTTGCCCAAAGGAAAATTCAAAGGCATGTCTTTGAATCACGTTTTTCATCTCTTTGCAGGACGTCCCTTTCCATCACCAAAATATATGATGGGACCCCGAATCTATAATTTAGATTTCCCCTTTGGGAAAAGGGCAATCCAATTCCTAACATGTGGTCATCCCAAGATGCTCCGCTCTGGGCGTGGATTGGATTGGATCGGATTTCTCTGGGTCATACAAGAGAATAGATCTCCCCCATCTATCGTACATCACCAGTGTAACCGATTATAAGAGTGTTTCCAAAATATTTCAATAATAATAAATGAGAAATTTTACATGTAGGCCCACAAACTTTAATGCTTATATTAAGAGTTTGTAGAAGGTTTGTAATTGCATATACACCCCTGCAAACATGCAAATAAGGGTGTTCATGGAACGGGTACCCAACCTATTTGATCGTATGACCCAACCTTTCCTATTATTAAGGGGTCATGACTCACAAGTTAACCCGACCAATTTCTACAGGTACTCGGTTCATTTAGATGCGTAATGAATATATATAGCATATTGGATCAGGTGAATTAGATAGTAGACAGACATTTGTCGTCGGTCCTTCAAGTTCAAGATGCCCCAATTTCAAATCAGAGTTATCCTAATGGTGTACCTCAATGACATTCAGTTCATCAGGGTTCAGACCTGATCTGCATGCTTATAAACCTTCAGATATAATTCAAATTCCCGAATTAGGGTTTGCATTCTTCGGTGACATCCTATCGATCTATATGCCTCACGCAACATGAACAGAAATCGTCGATACGTAAAACAGGTACATTTTTACAACTTTTACTCAAAGCATTCAGTGACAAACAGAGATCATGGCAACTTCAATGCTTTCAGCAACAAATTCCCAATTAGGGTTTGCATTCTTTAATGATTCCTGTATATCTACACACCTCCTGCACATGTATAGAAACCGATACGCAAATTAATATACATCACAGCTCATACACTACGAAATTATGCCTAACAAACCATACGATCAGAATGTGATTCCATATCATTTATATGGGAAGAAATACATCCTATGTAATATACATTATCATATTGTAATAGAGTATCGTTTTTAAGGCTAACAGTCGGTGGCTGAAGCTGCAGCAGTCAGCGGTTCGCTGACTTCAAGAAGCTCGTTGCGGAGACCGGTGAATGGTAGAGAGTCCGTCTCCTTGGGCTTGAACTTCACGAGAGCTGAAGGGACCAGCTCTTCCTCTTCAAGTGTTGGAGCCTTTACTCCTGGTCTTGAGAAATGAGGGATCACGCGAGGCTTGTGCAGAGCTGGTAGGAGGAGATCGAATTCTAAAGCCGGTTCTTTCAATGCAGAGCACACAAACTGTGAATTCGAACATCGGAGATAAGGTCATAAGCAAAGCTGAATTTAGTTCATCAAGCATCAGTCATATATTCGAAAATGCTGAATTCTCAGATGGAAACAGAATTGCGTGACGAAAACTATACAGGCAAAAACCAAATAACCATTATTTTGGCAACTTGATAAACACTTCAGATTGTCGAAATAACAGGATTTCGATCGACATAAATAACTGGAGTGAGTGTCAATTCGATAATGCTGACCTTTCGATTGAAACAGAGTTGCAGGAAGGAAAATATACAGGAAAGAACCGAGTAGTTTTTTTGGTTATTCAGTTTATCAAAATACCCGGATTTCGATGGACATAAAGAGGATTTTCCTGGATTAAATTTCCATCAAATCTAACAAAGGTAATCATTATCTTTCTGTTTGAACAAATTTAAACAAAGTTGAGGAAACGTTCTGTCTGACAGAGAAACTGGTTGAAAAAATCCGCTTGCGGTCCACTGAGAGATCCACATTGATTGCTATGTTATAACAACGATTTTACCTCTCAAATGGGATGAAAAAATGACAAAACGGGATGAAAAAATGACAAAAAACAATAAATATCATCATTGAAGAGAGAGAGAGAGAGAGAGAGAGAGAGAGGAGGATTGAGGACCATACGGGGATAAAGGACCGCTGAAGTGCACTTTTTAAATAGGAATTATACAGCATTGGTTGAGTCTGCACAGATGTAATGCTGTGGCAACTACACTTTCAGCAGATCGGGTAAAATTCGCCAATTTTACTGTGGATGAAGCACTCGGTAATAACCACATTGGAGACAGTGGATGGTTAACAAGTTAAACGTAAAGGTAGGTGGCCTGGAGAGGAGGATTTTTTGTATTGGAACTTAATTGGCAAAGATGGACTGGGGACCAAAACTGATCACAATACTGATGAGAACAATGCTATTAACAATGCAGTAGCCGGATATAAATCCATATTTGTTTCGTTGCATAAACATATTCAAATTAATAGGACATTTATATCATGTATTTCCTTTATCAAAATGTATATCGGATTTATTGTAGCATCCATATTGATCTGATGTGATTAATTAGGGAAAATCCATAACAAAGATTACGAATCAAAGTGTCCATGGAGAGCTTTCCTTGGCTACTGTCCCCACCATCCTGATGTGATCGATCCAACGAGAATCCCGCAGGATAAGGCCATCAACTCCTATAGATGGAGCCCTCCATCCACAGTCATTCTAGATCTGAGCTCAGAAAAGAACAAAACACAAAGGGATCAAGTATCAAAGGTAAATGTTCTGCAGAATGCCCACAGGTTGAACAACCATGTGAAGGGCACGCAACCCCATTTGTGGATGAATTCCCTGAAACATCTACCATCAAAGAGTTTTGGTTACTCTTAAAGTATTTTGATTGATGAATAAATGAGAATCACGATAAAATCAGATAATTGTTTTATTCTACTAACATTGTGAGGCTAGAGCGCATCATTGCTTGAATTGCATCAAAATAAGAAAGACAAATCTCTCGGGATTAGAATTTGAAGCAGATGATATGTTCCGAGTTGTTGATATTGTTGACAAAGACAAAGCGTCATCAAGCGCATCTTGTCTTTCTTTATCGACCCAGTTTGTAATTGTTAGAATATTATATTACAATTATGTTTGTAACCCTTCGAATTCTGTAACCCTTAACCCTTTGGGTTCTGTAACCTTTTTAGCCCTTGGGGTTCCATAACCCCTCAGGGGTATTTATGTATTTTTCCTCTTGTACCCTTTAGAGTTTTCTCTCTATATAAGATACCACAACCCTATGAAATAGATATCCCATTTGTCTCTCTTCTCCACATGGTATGAGAGCAACGGTCCTAGACCGAGGGTCTGACCTAAAATCCCCACCGCCACGTTCAAGCCTCGCAAAAGCCTGCGCGGACCCTATTCCCTGAATTAGGGCCCCGCGCAAGGCCCTCCAATCGCCTCCAGTGTAGCAGCCCTCCCGCTAGTACTACCCTGCGCTTTCAGGATCTCCTATGAAGGTCGTCAGCCCCACAGCTACCCTCCACGGGTACCGTAAGATTCTTCGGAGATCCAAAACTCATCACGGACGGCTTCCAAGAATCTAGATCTGCTGTCCACTAAGGGTTTTCAGCCTTCTTCAAGGGCAAACGTGAGTTCTAGGGCATTTTTTAGCTCTTATATGCATCCTTAGTTGATCACAAGATCTTTTTATTTTAAGACCACCATGGTACCTTCTTCTATCAAGACAAAGTCCTTGGCCATGAATATTATGGCACAAGGCACTACTATCAAACTTAACGGCGTCGAAAATTATGTACTCTGGTCTCGATCTTTTATGGTTTTCATTGGTGGTCAGAGAAAACTCTACATTTTGACTAAAGATCCTTTAGATGAAAAGGACAAAGAGTACGCCAACTGGTAGACTGACAACTATTTGGTTATCAACTGGATGATCAACAATATTGAGGCTCACATTGCCTCTAATCTTCGTTACAAAAATACGGCCAAGGAAATGTGGGAGGATCTTGAGCAAACATATTCCCAAAAGAAGACAAAGTCACGCCTTGCAAACATTTACAGGCGAATCTGGTCAGCATCTTAGGGTGATTCCACCCTCATCGAGTACTACAGGCATCTACCCAGCCTGTATGAGGAGCTTGCAATATTCCAACCCTCATGTTGCACCAAACAGATACAAGAACGTTCTTACTGGCAGGTATACCATTACCGCTTCCTTGATGGCTTGTATTCTAGATACCATGCAGCGAAAGAGCAATTTCTTATATCAGACACATTGCCAACAATGAAGTCCATCTTTGGCTGACTTGAGGAGCTCGAGACATCCGTTGCCCGACCTCCCATTTTACCTTCAACAGAAAATTTTGCACACGCTTCATCTGGGAGAGGAGGCAGATTGACTTGCGAGGAGGATGCGGTCGTGATCTATGTCATGACCGTGGACGGGAATCTGGATGAGGCCGTGACTTTGGTCCTAGTCGTGGGCGAGACTCTACTGCCCCATGCACTCACCATGGTAGGTGGAATCACCCGACTGAACAATGCTGGCACAAGTCTGGTGTACCTTCTTATCAAGCCAATAATGCTTATGAGGATGCCTATGATGTGGAAGAGGCATTGCCTACCTCCAGTGGTAAGACTGTTCATCTTAATGATGCAGATTACTCCTGCCTAATGTAGATCCTTCAGACTCCAGGACCTACCACAACTAGTAACACTACAACTGTTGCTTTGGCTACTCCTTCAGGTATAATAGCCAACTATGCTATCACTCCTACTCCAACTTGGATTATTGATTCCGGCAACTCTACTCATCTCACCGGAGAAGGTAGTCCGCTCACCTCTTCCATACCATCTACCTCTGTAAAGTCAATTCGAGTCGCTAATGGGACTCAATCACAGATTACTACTGTCAGAACTATGGAATTCTTTTCCAAGCTCCGACTTTCAGGGGTTCACTGTGCTCCTGACTTTCCTCGTAGCTTGTTGTCAGTTCACAAGCTATGTGTTGAGCTTCATTGTCGTGTTATATTTGATGAGTCTTGTTGTTATTTTCAGGACATTCGGATGAGGCAGATTTTTGGTGGGGGTCATGAGAAGAACGGCTATATTACCTTGACATACCCTCAGACTCCAATTTTGTTGGTATTGCATCTATCTCCGAAGATCTGCTCCTATGGCATATGTGCCTCGTGCATCCCGCTACCAAGGCCATCTCCATGATGTTTCCTCAACACTCTGGTCTAAAACCCTTTCAGTGCGAGGCGTGTGAGTTCGGGAAACACCACCGAGCTTTGTTTCCTTTTTGTAGTGAGTCTCGTAGTACTGTTGCTTTTCATGTTGTTCATTGTGATGTTTGGGGACCTTGTTCGATCCGCACATTAAGTGGTCATCGCTATTTTATAGTTTTTGTTGATGATTATAGTCGATCTTCTTGGGTATATCTAATAAAGGAGCATTCGGAGATTAATCAAATTGTCAGAAATTTCGTTCAATATGTTAAAACTTACTTTTCTAACATTGTTAAGATCATTCGTACTGACAATGCCCTTGAGTTAACCCAACATGACTTGACCTCTTTCTTTGCATCCCAGGGAACTGTTCACCAAACATCATGTCCATATACCTCACAACAGAATGGTATAACTGAGAGGAAACTCCGACACTTGCTAAATGTTGCCAGATCTCTTCTTAGTCAAATGAGTGTTCCTAAATAATATTGGCGAGATGTTATCCTTACTGCAGTGTTGTAGAGATATATGTTGTGTTATGTTATTTTGTATCGTTTCATATTTTCTGTTTTGTTTTGGACTCTTGATGTAATTTACCCATAAGCTACTATCCTATATAAGAGAGCCTAGGGCGTACGGAATAAACAAGTCACTAATTTTTCCCAACATGGTATCAGAGCGACGGTCCTAGACCAGAGTTCTTGAACCAAACCCTAACCCTAGCCTCCACCTTCGAGCCCTCCGCGCACGTGCCTCCTTGCCTTGCGTCGCCCCCGGCTTCGGCCGGCATCGCGCTAGGCCCCGCTCTCGGTTCCAGCCTCGCCGTTCGCGCTAGGCAGCCAGCCCTAGTGCTCCTGTGCGCCTGCTCACGCTAGGTCGCAAGCCCCTGTGCGCACTATGTGCGCGTCCCTGTGCGTGCATCTGTGCCCGTAAAGCCTCCGGTTCGCGTGCAGCCTTAGGTCAGCGCGTGTGCGGTTCTAGCCCTTGTTCCGCGTACGCGTCTCCAAGTTAATGGGTTTGGTTGCTTGAGTCTAAACATGCAACCAAACCCGTTAATGTCCGTGTAGACGATCATATCTTCAGTCTATTACCCTAGACTTCTATTATCATGTCAGAAAGCAAGGCAGACATCCCATCTACATGTGCCTTCAGAGGTCCACCATCTATTGTGAAGATGGATGGATCAAATTACGAACTGTGGGCAATGCAGTTCATGAGTATGATGAAGTCAACCGGTAAGAAGCACATTCTTACCAAAGAAGAGCCTGTTGAAAAGACTGGGGTCAACGCCTCATGGGAGGCAGATGATGCATATGCTAAAGTTTGGCTATCAGGAACTCTGGCAATTGAGATTGCCAAAGATATTCTCCATCAGCCCACTGCAAAAGCAATGTGGGATATTCTGGCTGCGACATATTTACAGGCGGAGAATGGGACGAAGATTCTGCAACTCCAGCATGACATCTTTACCATCAAGTAGAATGGACGGCCTCTACACTCATTGTACACATCTTTACGAGGAATGTTTGAGAAGCTTTACAGCTTCATGCCTCTCACCACCACTCCTGAGCAACAGAAGACCTACCAGAATGCCACTATGATTGGTGTATTTCTGACGGCTCTAGATCCAGAGTACGAGGCAGCACGTTCCCAGATCTTGGCAGACTTCACCATTCCTCCGATGGAGGAAGCATTTCACAGACTGAGCCGTATTACTGTTCCTTCATCCACTGCAAATCAGACCGCCTCAGCCATGGCAGCGAATCGAGGTCGTTGGGGTCATCATCAGTTCCGTGGTTGTGGACCTCGGGGCAGAGGGGGTCATGTTCAACCAGCATGCACCTTTTGCCACCGCTCTGGGCATACCGAAGATACGTGCTACTCTAAACATGATTTTCCTGCTTCCACACGAGTAGCTGGACAGATTGAGCCCACATCTGCTTCATCTTTGGATCAGCGCTTTGATGATCTTGTAGCCCATCTGAGGGGCATTATTCCTCCATCCGGTCTCGTTGCATCAGTGCCTGCATCAGATAGTCACCTGATGTTGTTGCTTCTGCATCCACCAGTACCTCAGGTAGCATTTATGCATTCACTAGCAGTAGTGGATCAGATACTTTAGAGTGGATTATGGACTCTGGTGCCACACATCATCTGTGTGGTGATCAAGGTCTACTTACAGCCTACAAACAGGTTCCTCTAGGCTGTACTGTGGTTATTGCCAATGGGACGCATTCCCCAATTACTGGTCAGGGGGAAATTAGCCTGATACCCTCTACGCGCCTCAAGAATGTGCTGCACGCACCTGATTTTTCTATGAATTTGTTATCCATTAGCCAACTTACAAAGGATTTACATTGTCGAGCAATTTTAGATCCATCTTCTCTCATTTTTCAGGACATCCTTACGAGCAACATGATTGGGCATGCCTATGAGCAGGGCGGCCTATATTGTCTCAGTCGAACCCCATATGCCGGAGCCTCCTCTCTTCCTGTTAGATCTGTCTCTCCCTTCCTATGGCACTTGCGTTTTGGCAATCTACCGCTTCAGAAATTGTGTCGTGTGTTACCCCAGGTTTCACCTCACATGCCCATCCAATGTGAGGCTTGTCAGTTGGGAAAGCATCATTGGTTTACCTTTCCCAATCGTCAGAGTCGGAGCAGTATCTCCAAGTTCGAGTTGTTTCATGTCGACATCTGGGGTCCTAGTCGTGTTCCTGATCATCAGGGACACAGGTTTTATACGGTTATTGTGGATAATTTTTCTTGTCTGTCTTGAGTCTTCTTGTTGAAGAATAAATCTGAAGCTGGGAATATTATCATAAATTTCATCAATGAAGTTCGTAATGTTTTTTCTGCATCTGTTAAGATTGTAAGAAGTGATGATGCCTTGGAATTTTGTACCCAGAATCTATCCAACTATTTTTCAATACAAGGGATTATCCACCAAACATCATGCGCATGTACTTCCCAACAAATGGAGTTGCAGAGAGGAAACATCGTCATTTACTTTATGTCACCAGGTCGGTTCTTATACAGAGTCATGCTCCTCATTCTTTCTGGGGTGATGCTGTCCTCACGGCGTGTTATCTCATTAATTGTATGCCATCATCTGTCTTAGGTGAGAAGATTTCTTTCTCCCTAGTTTTTCCTGAAAAAGAATTGTTTTCCCTCACTCCATGCGTGTTTGGCTCGGTGGCCTTTGTTCACAAGTTGTCTTCGGGCATTGACAAGCTCTCTCCTAGGGCTGTCAAGTGTGTTTTCGTCGGGTACTCCAAAACGCAAAAGGGGTACAAGTGTTATGATCTATTACGCAGGAAATATTCTGTTAGTGTTGATGTTACCTTTTTCGAGTCTGTTATGTACTTTTCTTCTACAGGTGATCGGTTGGTACCCTCAGGCACTGATGAAGCCATATATATGCCACCACCATCACCACCTCCACCACTACCTACATCTCCTACACCTCATGTTACAGTTCATGTTCCCCTATTACCCCGGAAGCCCCGGTCGCCTCCAGGTCGGCAATCTCAAACTCCCCCCCCCCCCGCCAAGCACCCTCCGCAGGTCAATAGCTCCGCCAGAGGCTTTGGTTTCTTGGAGAAAGAAAATATCACCCAATGAGGTATCCACCAGGTTCTTTATCGCATGTCGCTTCACGGGTCGACCTGTACCACGTACATTCCAGGAGAAGACTTTCATTTAGAACACCTGCCAGCCGTCTCCTTCGGGGTTGTCACCCCCAAACGCTCCGCCACCGATTTGTCGAAAAGGCTGAACATGTTCACCAATTGTTGCCTCGGAGCACCATGCAGTCTATCGTCATGTGTTTCTTCTATCTCGCTAGCACGCATATGCAAGGCCGTCCGACGAAGTTTCCGCCTTAGTGGCCTCGGTAAGACCCTCCTTGAGTAGCACGAGCCAAAGAGATGTCTCTCATCACTTGCGAGATCAACCATAACTTCGCTTGAAGAGGTACCCTGGGGAGGCCCTTCTCCAGTGAGTTCGGGTTCTTTCCCCGGGGCTTCAGAGTTAGGAGCTTCATCCCGTTGCGCAGAAGCATTCCCCGCCCTCAGCTGTTCACGAGCTCCCTCCATGGGGGTGTCGATGACATTATCAGGGGAAGAAGACACAAGCGGGGCCTCAGCGACTCGGGGGGAATTAGTATCGATCGCGTGGTGGGCCCCCCTACCTTCGATGGGAACCCTAAACGAGTCGACTCGTTCCATCATGTCTTCGGTCCCATGTGGGGCCGCAATGCAGGCCCCGTTAACATCAATAGATGATTGTGGACTCACCCCACCGGTCGAGGCGATCACCCTCGGGAAAGTAAAAGATTTCAACTTACTCCCCGTCGAGCCACGAAACGAACCGAAATGAAGGTTACTTGGAAGACGAGCGGACTCTACGCCACATCCACTCCCAGGACTCTTCGCCTTCCCGACAGGCCCTGCCGAGATAATCAGCAAACGGATCAGTTCCGCGGCCATAACAGCGAGATCACGAGATGTCAACTGAAGCACACGAGGTTCGCCCCCAGAACTTGGGACCTTCACCTCAGGCACGATCGGAGGGCCCTTCTCCCCAGCGAAAGCAACAGGTTCCACCTCTTCGGTCCTTTGAACAGGACATGACTCCTCATCCAGCCGTACCCACAAAAGGTCATCACGGCACCTGGACAGGCTCAAGGAGGAAATTTCCACCAGCAACGGCTTCCCATGCACGTCGATCTTCCAACAACCCAGACATGATAAGAGAGCACGTCGAACCGCTAACACGGGTCTGGCGGATCCCCGAGGTGGCAACCATTAGATTCCAACCCCAAAACCTCAACAATACCTCCCAGACTAGCCTGAAGGTTGTTAAGGTTCCGCATGGAGTACGGCACCCCTTTAACACAGATACGGTTAAGGTTCTTGTCTCCAAAAGCACCCTTCCATGTAAGGGGGGGGGGGGGGGGGGGGGTTGCCACCGCATACGTGAGATCCGATTGTCCGACCATCTTAGCAAACCAACTTCATCTTCCTCAGAGAGGCCCCTTGCAAGCACCTTTCATGGGGATATTGCGACAATATCCCCCTTGAATCTGCCCTCCGAGATAGCGCCAACCTCGGAGGAAGCGACGAAGAGGGTCTCCTCACCTCCTCCTTCTCGGATCAGAATCCCCCGCAAGCAGAGCGCAGGTGTCCACTTAGAGAAGATGCGCCCTCTGTGACCCGAGCCTTTGCAAACGAAGCATCTTATAGGTTCGTGGCATGATCGTGCCCAATGGCGCAACGAGCCACACCGATAGCATCCACGACCAAAAGGATTACTACGATCAAAAGATCATTCTGGTTGCGTTCCAGCCCGTCGCGACGGTCTTCGCCGCAAAACTTCCACCCACCCACCTCCTTTCTCCCGCTCATCTCGACAGCGCTCTATCCCTCTAAAAACACGATATTTTTATCCTTTGATACTAGAAGGAATCTCCTAGATGTGGACTCCTACAGGGTTAATGATCACACTGATGTCTCTGCCTATACAAATGGATTATGCCAGTTTGTCCGAGGATTGCCGGACAGTTGGCGAAGCAAGAAGCAGAAAGGGATTTTACAGATCAAGTGCAGACGCAGAATACAGGGCAATGATCACATGGCTTGTCTCTTTTTCACATGAACTTGGAATTTCAGTTGCTACTCTAGTACCTTTATAATGTGACAACAAATCTTCTACATAAATCGCCATCAATCATGTTTTCGATGAGTGGACAAAACACATTGAAGTTGATTGTCACTTCATTCGTAATGCAGTACGAGGAGGAAAGATCATCACTTCACACATCTCCACTAAACTTCAACTTGCATACATCTTTACAAAGGCAATACCGAAGAAACACCTCTTATATTTAATTTCCAAGTTGGGCATGATCGGCAGATATGCTCCAACTTGAGGGGGAGTGTCAGAGTTATTATGTTCTCTATTTTATTTGAGTCTTGTAACCCTTCAGAGTCTTTTATGTACCTTCACCCTTTTTGCTCTTTGGGGTTTCTCTCTATATAAGAGACCCTAGAACCATAGAATAAATAAAATGATTCATTTTCTTCTCCACAAAGATCAAAGAACGTCATCGAGAAACCCTACCAACAATTTCGGGTCATTGAAGGCGACCACGGTTGACGATTCGACTATGGGTTCGATTTTGAGATACCAGTCGAACCCGATTGGTTATAGCCGCATGAATCCGATTAATGGGCCTGCTATCTTGAACCCGACTATAGTGGTTTCGGTCCAGAACCCCATTAAGGGGTCTTCATGCTTCAGTGATCCATCCGGCTTTAGGGATGAATTTAAGCCCAGGTGTGAAGGCGTCCAATTCAGATGGCGATGCAGATTTGATGACCTCCATGGCCACTGCGATGCACGACATCGGGACCACAAGAGGGCCTCCTTCAGTAAAGGGGGTCGACCTCTCGAGCGAAGGGCAGAGTGGTGGCGACGACCCCTACTAGTGGATTTTCTGGTGGGATAGAGGGTTTCAAACCAGGAGGTGCGGAGATAAGTCGAAGAAAGCTGGTGTGACCACTATGCAGGGCGAAGAACATGGGTAGGCTCGAACACAGAAGCTCGTTGCGATCATGTGATGGTTTGAACTCAATCGGGTTGGGCTCTAGTGCGATGAGCAAGATGACTACCTTCTCGCAGAAATGTCGTAGGACAGATTTGTTGGACTGAGAGTCGAGATTACTTGAGAATGAACGAGCGGGAGGTACGGAGGGTTCTACGACAGAAGTTGGGAGCAAGCAAGAGGGCATTCGTGGTGACACGAGAAGGGGAAGCGGGGGTTGTGGTACATAGAAGCGGGGGAATTCAGTTTGAGAAGCTCCCGGTCGTTGTTGAGGAGAGAAGTCGGATAGTAGGGGCTCCCCCCTCAATTTCCCAATTTAGCTCCTCTCATGGAATGTGCGGGACCTGGGCCAACCGGATAAGCGATTGGCGGTTGGGTCCATGTTGGCTTTGTAGAAGATTATTATCGCTTGCTTGCAGGAAACAAAATTTGAATCTTGGGATTCGGTAATATGAGAGCCCACATCGGATCCCCACCTCAACGAGTTTAAGCGGTAATGGTGAATGGGAGCTCAGAGGGAATTGTGGTCGTGTGGAATAGTGAGATCTATGAACTGGTTGAGGAGGTGGATATGGTCCACTTACTGTTGATGGTATTGGTAAGCAAGGTTGACCAATCCTGCTTCGTGATTATATCGGTGTATGGCATCGCGGGAGCTTCCACAAATACGATATTACGGGATGAGTTGTGTTTGATTAGAGCATGTTTTCCGGGGATGGCATGGTTTGTAGACGATGACTTTAACATCACACTATATACGAAGGATAGGCCAGGAGGGGGATTGCGTATGACCTTGGCTTCGATTTGTTTAGGGAGTTTGTGGAGGAGCTAGCTCTGGACATGTTGGATGCTGCTAACAGTAGATACACTTAGAGTTCATCATCTCGATTACGCATTGACTGATTTCGTCTATTTGTTGAAGCTTTACAGATGTTTAGCATGGTCTTGGTCACCTCCTTACCGAGGTTGAGATTGGACCATACGCTTTTATGTCTTGACTCTTGCAATGGTAGAGGTTCATCGCTATACTTTAGGTTTGAGCGATGTTGGATGCTGGAGGGGGGATTTCGTGACATGGTTAGTACTTTCTAGATGGAATTGGTGGTGGGGGTCGATCACGATGAGGTTTGTGATAAAGTTCGCAGCCTTGCAACACATATTATAGATGTTCAAAAGGGAGACCCAATATGCGTGCGAGCTGAGGATTCGGGCATAGGATGAGCTAGAGAGATTGGATCTGTTGGAAGATGATAGGGAACTGGACAATGAGGAGCTAGTGAGAAGATGGGTGATGAAGAAGATCTTGGAGGAAGATCGGAAGTGTGAGTTAGAGTGAAGGCAGATTTGTGACATAGATGGTTGAAGGAGTGAGATGCTAATACCAAATTCTTCCACACGGTTGTAAGCAGTAGAAGGGGGAGAAACATGATACATTCAGTAGGGGTGGGAGGAGAGGAGTTCATGGGGAGGGGGAAGGGGCGAGGGTGGTCAAGGACATGAGCAGGCATCCACATTGTGGGTCGTGTTGGTTGTGGTTGGAGGTGAACTCGATTTCGGAACCCGATGAGAAGGCATTGACGAGGCAGTTTGGAATGTTGGAGGCCTGGGAGGCTATTTTCGGGCTGAACCCAGATGGATGCCCAGGGCCAGATGGTTTCCCTATCTTTTTCTATAGGGAATTCTAGAATTTGATTGCTGAGGAGGTCTTAGAGTTTATGGCTGAATTCGATTATGGCAACTTTGGCTTTAACCGACTGAACAACTCTTTTATTTTCTGCTACCAAAGAATGGTGTGGCCACAAGAGTTGAGGACTACATACCTATTGTGTTAGCCAACGCAATTTATCTTATTATGGCAAAGGTGTTGGCTAATCGACTTAGAGGGATTTTAAATAAGATCGTCTCGTTGGTTCAGAGGATCTTTTTGCATGGCCAGTAGCTTATGGATAATGTTGTTTCAGTTTCTGAGATTGTGACTAATTGGCGCAGAAGGAAAGCTAAAGGTGTTTTGTAGAATGTAGACTTTTCGAAGGCTTATGATTGTGTGGAGTGGCGCTTCATTTAGGCCTCTCTACACAGGAGGGGTTTTCTCGAGATGGATTTGATGAAGAGATGTGTCGCAATCACGTCTTGTGCAGTTCTTGTGAATGTGCAACCGAAGGGAGGGTTCTTCCAACTTTAGCGAGGTGTTTGCCAGGGTTGTCCATTGACGCCATTACTTTTCGTGCTTGTGATTGTTGCTTTGACGATCATGGTGGACCAGGCAATTTTGGATGGCTTCTGCAGGTGGTTACTCAAAGGATGACAATAATATACCAATCCTCCAGTACGCAGATGACATGATATTCTTTGTGGATGGTGGTACTGACACTTGCAGAGGATTGTCAACGGTCTTGGATATCTTTGGAGATGTTTCTGGGTTGAGGTTGTACAGGGATAAGTCAGAGTGCATTCCTTTTGGCTTGAGGGATGAAGAGATTGTTGGGAAAAATAAAAAAGCTGTTTATTCCAGTAACCCTAGGCTTTCTTATATAGAGGAGAGACCTATAGGTAAATTACATAAAAGAGACAAAGAAATAAAAAAACTGAAAAGATACAAAGAAATATAGAAACATATAAATATCTCCACGCTCTCCCTCAAGATGGAACATAGATGTCAATCATGCTCAGCTTGGACGAACACTTATGAAATGGCCCCTGAATAATGCCTTGGTAAAGATATCGGCTGCTTGCTCTCCTGAGCAAACATGAGAGGTAGAAATCAAACCCTTTTGGATCATGTCTCTCGTATAGTGACAGTCTAACTCAATATGTTTTGTTATCTCATGGAATGCAGGATTGTTTGCAATGAATAAGGCTGCCTTATTATCACATTGTAGCTACATGGGTAGAGGAATGTATATATGTAAATCTGCTAGCACAGATCGTACCCACATCATTTCTGTCCTTGCTTGCGCCATAGACCTATATTCAGATTTGGCACTTGATCTGGCCACAACAATTTGTTTCTTGCTCTTCCAAGAAACAAGAGAACTGACAACAAAAATTGCAAAGCTCAAAGTGGACTTCCTACCCTTAGGATATCATGCATAGTCAGCATCAGTACACGCAGATACAGAGAGAGTTGCTCCTTTCTTGAAAAGTAATCCTGCATCTAGAGAAGATTTGAGATATCTCAATGTTATGTATATCGCATCCATATGTACTTGCGAGGTTGCTCCATGAACTGACTCACTCGACTCACTGCAAATGAGATATATGGTCTGGTAATAGTAGCATACAGGAGCTTTCCCACCATCTCTCTATATCTCCTCTTATCCACTTCATCTATATCAGCATCATATAATTTCATGCTATGATCCATAGGTGTAGTCGAGGGTCGACACCAAATCATACATGTATCAACAAGCATGTCTATAACATATTTTCTTTGGGTCATCACAAGACCATGCACGTTCCTAGCAAATTCCAACCGTAGGAAATACCTCAGAGTGCCCAGATCCTCAGTAGAAATTCCTTTGCCATTTTTATCCCTTGTATATCATCTCCTATAACAAGAATATCATCAACATAGAACATTATGACAACAATACATCTAGATGTCCTCAGCACAAAAACCGAATGGTCTGCATTAGACGTCTTGAACCCCTGCTTCTCAATCAAGTCTGAAAGCTTCTGAAACGACGCCCTTGGACTTTTCTTAAGTCCATATATGGTCTTATGAAGTCTACAGACCTTCTGACACTCTCCCTCAGCAGCAAACTTCGGAGGCTGCTGCATGTAAACTTCTTCCTGTAGATCTCCATATAGAAATGTATTTTTAACATCCAACTGAAATAATGGCCAATCACGTACCACTGCGAGTGCAAGGAGAATCCGAAAAGTGATGATCCATAGGAGAAAATGTGTCCAAGTAGTCGACGCCGTAAGTCTGAGTAAATCCATGAGCTATTAATCGTGCCTTGTAGCAATCAAGGCTGCCATCTGCATGGTGTTTAACAGTAAACACCCATTAGCAACTGACTACAGACACCCCAGGGGGAGCAGACACCAAACTCCATGTACCACGAGATTGCAACACAGCCATCTCTTCCTCCATAGCCAAGCGCTAGCAACTATTCTCCAAAGTCTCTTGATAATTCTATGGAATTTCTACGACAGAAAGAGCCACTGCAAATATTTGAAAGTCCCCTGTTAGACGATGGAACGAGATCTGAGAAGTAAAGGGGTAAGTAGCACAAGATCGTTTCTGCTTGCAAACGACAATAGGAATATTCAGGTAATTGGGAACCACGTCCATATGTTGGCCACTTTCCTGCAAAGATTCCTGGACAGATGTATCTCCAAATCCACCATTAGAAACCATATTATCAGAACAAACCTGGGGCATACCGGATGATGAGTGATGACCACGAACAGAATAGGGCTGGCGAGTATAGAACTTAGTTAATGGTGGAACAACAGGCTCATGCGACTAGGTAGTAGGCGGGGTGTACGAGGAGGTGGTGGAGGTTGTTGTGGCGAGGATGGTGGGATCACACGAGGACACGTTTGACTAGTAGGAGGAGGTGGCATATAAACCTCATCATCAGCTGAAGATGAAGCCAACATGTCACCTGTAGGAAAGAAATACATCACTGACTCAAAAAATGTCACATGTGCACTTATATAATACTTTTGGCGCAAAGGATCATAACATTGGTATCTCTTCTGGGTCCTTGAGTACCCAACAAAAACATTTGACAGCTCTAGGGGAAAGCTTGTTAAGACATGGAGTCAACTGGTAGACAAAAGCAACGGAGCCAAACACACGAGGAGTAAGTGAGAACAACTTCTTCTCAGGGAAAACTATATTGAAAGGAATTTCATCACCCAAAACAGACGATGACATGCGGTTCACCAGGTAGCATGCAATAAGAACAGCATCGCCCCAAAAAGAATGTGGGGCACGACTCTGAATAAGAAGAGTCCGAGTGACATCAACTAAATGGCGATGCTCTCGTTCGGCAACACCATTTTGCTGAGAAGTATAAGGACATGTCGTTTGATGAATAATGCCACGAGATAAAAAGAAATGGGATAGAGTATGTGTACAGAATTCCAAAGCATTATCTGTTCTCACAAATTTCACAGACGAAGAGAAAACATTCTGCACTTCATTGATAAAGATTTTGATCATATCCCCTATCTTAGATTTATTTTTCAATAAGAAAATCCATGACAAACGAGAAAAATCATCAACAGCTACAAGATAAGAAAATCCATGACAAACGAGAAAAATCATCAACATGTCGTTTGATGAATAATGCCACGAGATTAAAAGAAATGGGATAGAGTACGTATACAGAATTCCAAAGCATTATCTGTTCTCACAAATTTCACAGACGAAGAGAAAACATTATGCACTTCATTGATAAAGATTTTGATCATATCCCCTACCTTAGATTTATTTTTCAATAAGAAAATCCATGACAAACGAGGAAAATCATCAACAAATACAAGATAAAACATGTGTCCCTGATGATCAGGAACATGACTAGGACCCCAAATATCAACATGAAATAACTCAAACAGGGATCTATTGCTCCGACTCTGGCGACTAGGGAAGGTCTACCAATGATGCTTCCCTAATTGACATGCCTCGTATTGGAAGGAAGATCCTGGTTAGATTTATGGCAAACATAGGACTCATTTTCTGGAGATGGAAGTGACCAAAATGTAGATGCCAAGTGCAAGGGGAGACTAGTCCTGTTGGAATAGAAGACGTATCTACATAGGGAGTTTGGACCAATAGATAGAGACCACCTACTCACGGGCACAATCAATCACCTTGCATGTTAGAATGTCTTGAAAAATAAGAGACGATGGGTCAAAGATAGCTTGATGTAAATCCTTAGTAATTTGACTAATAGATAATAGATTTATAAAAAAATCAAGGGCATGTAACACATTCTGGAGACACATTGAAGGGGTCAAAGTAATCTCCACCTGGCCTATAATAGGAGAATGAGACCCATCAGCTATCACCACAGTTCTTTCTGGTGGAACATGTCTGTATGATGTAAGTTGATCCTTGTCTCTGCATAAATGGTGTGTTGCCCCTGAGTCCATGATCCACTCTGTAAGCTCAGATCCAGAACATGAGGTAAAGGCATAAGTACTACCTGAGATACTGGTCGTAGCGGAGGCTGAAGCTGCAACATCTGAATGGCCTCCTGGAGATGGTGAAGGATGCATGATATCTCACAGTCTAGCCACAAGGTCATCAAATCTCTGATCTAGAGTGGAAACTGCAGGAGACTCGACCTGCTCTGCTACACATGATGATACTCGAAACCCATGCTTGGAGTAGCATGTCTCCTTGGTATGACCTGGACGATGACAAAATGTGCAGGGCTGACGAATATGGCTTCCTCTACCACGAGGTCCGCAACCACAAAAGAAAGAAGAGCTCCCTCTACCTCGGGAGGTTGCCATCGTCGAAGAGGTCTGACTAGTGGTAGTAGACGGGACCATGATCCAGCTGAGTCGGCGGAAGGCCTCCTCCATAGGAGGAATAGTAGCATCTGCAAGAATTTGGGAGCGAGCAACATCATACTCAGGATCTGGGGCTGCGAGGAATACACCAACCATAGTAGCATTCCTATGGGTCTTTTGCTGCTCCGGGGTAGCCGTGAGTGGTATGAGGCTATGGAGTTTCTCAAACATCCCTCGCAAAGATGTATACATCGAATGGAGGGTACAGAGCACCAGTCTAGGACCGTGGCTTTGATACTGTGTTGGGAAAAATAAAAAAGTTATTTATTCCAGTAACCCTAAACTCTCTTATATAGAGGAGAGACCTATGGGTAAATTACATAAGAGAAACATAAATAAATAAAAGGACCGAAAAGGTACAAAGAAACATATAAACATATAAATATCTCTACAGAGATCGACTCGTGCGTGAGATGGTTGTCGTCCACTCGTAGGGACATGCTGCTGCATTACCTTGGAGTATCGCTAGTAGCGGGGCAGATGCGCTTCATGAACTAGTTACTGGTGGTTAAGAGGTTGGAGCAGAAATTAATCGGGCGGAAATCTATCGGTTTGTCTAGGGGTGATAGGTTGATGTTTTTATGTTTGGTTCTATCGATGATCCCTATCTTCTTCCTCTCCTGTCGACTGGTGCATGTGAGTGCTGGGAAGAGGCTTAAGAGACCATCATGAGGTGTTTCTTATGGTCATCCATTGAACAATCATGTGGATTTCCTCTGATGTATTGGAAGGCGGTGAAGTGCCCAAAGGAGGATAGGGGACTTGGTGTACGAAGTTTGGAGGAGATAAATAAAGCCTTTCTCGGTAGGTGACTTCCACATATTTTGGGGGATTGTGACAATCTGGTTTATTATCTCATTCGGATGATCTATGAGTTTGGACTTTCATTAACTGCTTACGAGGATCTAGGTTTCGCACCTTCATATTTTTGAAGAGGCATCTGCAGTATAGCACAGGAGATACGATCTTTTTTTAGGCATGTGGTTGGAGACGGTACGGGGTTCCGCTTCTAGGAAGATGATTAGAGTGAGGGCAGGGTCCTGGTCGGTAGGCTCTCGCGGCTGATGGCGATGATGAAGAATCTGGATTGCTCGATGGCTAAGGTTTGGGATGGGCAATCACTTTTTTACAGTTTAGATCTGAGCTCTCAGACCAGAGTTTAAAGGACGCCATGATTTTACTTGCGGACCTCGATGAGGTGGCCGGTCCCACAGACGACATGTACTGTTGAATCTGGCGAGATGGTGCTTTTTCAGTTGGGAAGGCCTACAGAGCGATAAGGCGACCGAGGGAGGGTGTACAGCAGATTGCAGGCATATGTGGAAGTGGAAGGTCCCAACTCATGTGAAGGTCTTCCTGTAGATATTTAGGAGGGGTTGACTGCTAGCGAAGGATAGATTTGATCGTTTCCTTCAAGGGGAGGACCTGGTTTGCCCCAGGTGTCTGGAGGTTGTGGAGGATGTCGATCATCTTTTCTTCACTTGTGATGGCTCTATGGAGGTATGGAACTGAGTCGAAAATCGAGTGCGAAGGATAGTGTCTCTATCTTTTAGTGTTCCATTGGGGTGAATTAGAGCAACACGGAGAAAGAGAGATCGAGGTGTGTAACAGTCATTTGGGCACTTCAGCTAGCTCGAAATAGGGTGATATTTTGCCAAGACTGTTTTCATGCGGAATGTTGTGGTGCATGCTAATACAACGGTTGAGAGTTGGACAGAGTAAATTATACCTTTTTTTCTTTTGTAATAGACATGTAATAACTTGGGTGATAAATGGTGAAATTTTTGGGCATACACCTATATTGTGCATGCACTTTTTTCTTTCAAAAAAAAGAGGGAGAGAAGGGGGTTGTTGTTATTCTAATTTGGACCCAATTAGGCCGTGAATTTAAAAAAAAAAGGAGAGTTGAATGAAATTTTCTTTTGGTAAAAAAATGCGCAAACAAAAAAAGAAAAGAAAAGTCATAAGCAAAAGAAAAAAGTAAAGTGATTTGCAAAAAAAGAAAGAGAAAAAATGTATAGACCATGTATATTTCCTGGACTCTGTCTACTATGCTAGATCATGGGCTTCCTTAGAGCTCTTGCTATTTATTGCTATTGTTTAGGCACTTTGGCTATCCCACAATGGAGTAATTTTTTCTTCTGAAAGCTTTTATTTTTGAGAATGTAATCATCCAAGTCAAGAATCTCCTTGCTTCTTGGTTGCTATGAGGTAACTTATGTATCTTTCCAATAATTAATATACGAGGAACAGGCACCTAAGCTTGTTTCCTCCTCTTTTGAATAATAAAAACTCAGCAAAAACTCTAGATCCCAAATCCTTAGCTCCCCTGCCTCCAAGTCTATCATCATAGTACAATGTGACATTAAAATCTCTCGTCACCAATCACACCACTTCCAAGAATCTCATGCATACCTCCATAAGATCCACCCAAAGCTTCATATTTGTAGAAACGCTAGAGATGTCGTACACAGATGAAACCACCATCCAAATGTTGTCGCTCCTGGATGCCAACATCACAGATTCATAGTGAACAAACACCAACTCTTCCACTATCTCGAAAATCTCAGCATTCATGCCACAACAATCCCTTTAGTGCTAACCCATCGAAACTACAAGAAACTCAAAAGCTCTTGGTCCTGAGACAGACCGCCACTTCAAAGGGTCCCACGAATTGACCTTTGTCCCATGCATGCAAAGAACATCAACATGCCACAAAGCGAGCAAAGTACCACCCACTGACCTTTTTTCTATTTGGCTCAGCATATGAAATTCCAGAAAACGAATCTTATTGGGGAACCAATGGGGCAACCTCCACCACCTAAATATCTACAAAAGTGACCACCATCACAACAATGACTGAAGCATTTTCTTGCCTCTCATATGCCACAACCACAATCGCATCATCGACACACGTGATTCGATCAGCAGCAACCACAATGTTGCCCATAAACTCAAGTCCTGAATCGCATAAGGTGTTCACCACCATGCCTTCCTTTGACAGTTCATGGTGATCCCTACACCTGGATTCCTCATGTCATATTTCCCAAATCATACCATCAAATATGCATCTCTTAATTGAGAAAACGATAGTATCTTGCTGAGAGATTGTTAGTTCCTTCAAATAATGGGAAGTGGCGCAACTATCCACAAGGGAGACGAACCTCCTAGGGGCAATCAGCCCATCAAATGGGAAGATCCAGCCAACACCAACAACAGAAGAAGCAATACCAAACGAGGACCCTTCCCCTCAACATCTTAGTCCCAAAGTAGCATATGTAGCCTCCTTGTCCAAAATCACAGGCTTGAATGGGTTCAAACGAATCGATTTAACCATGATCGCACCTAAAGAACTCGTAACAGCAACTGGATTGTCGCTCCCATGTATATATATGTGATACCTGAAATAGTAGGTGCCCTAAATGCCACATCACAACATGATCCTCCCGACAAGGACGCACAATCAAGGATCCCATCATCACAACTGCACCAAAGCTTTTGTGGAAAGTTGGGTCAAATCCCACTTCCACCGCCATAACAGCCTCGACCCGAACATCTTCTGCAATTTTCTGGATGACTCCCGCCTTAAATTATGGAACTATCGCCTCCCTCTCCAACGGTTCATGCGCCAACCCACCATCCTCGATGCCGGTAACAACCTCTAACCTCATTGGTAATGAACTCTAGCCAATCTTGACCTCCTGACATGGAGAGAAATTGAGACAGAGCTCTCGAAGAGAAGCAAATCCCCCATCCCCTCACTAGCCTCCAGCCTAGAATTCAAGGCCTCCAAAACAGCCCTCGACAATGAAAGTATGGGCCTCAACATTTCCAGGTTACGACAACGATGAGGGATCCCCGAGAGTCATTCCCACCACTGCACCCCAGCTCTAATAGAACCATCCAAGAATCTCAACCGATGCTGATGCCGATACTCAACACATCCACCACATGCCAGCTAACACCTCTAAAGCACCAAGAATTGAGAGTCCATGAAGACAAAAACACATCATTCAGCCATACAACATCAACTGGGGAATTCTCACCTTTTGCCCATGTAACCGTTCTTCAGTTGATCCATCAAACCTTCTCCAGTGACCACACCATTAATCGACCTATCCCAACTCCACCACGACCAGACGGCCACTTCAGATGTTTGGAGAGTTCCAACATCGAGAGAGGAACAACCTGATCAGAAACCTTCTTTTCCAGGTCCATCGAGATTTGTAGGTGTTCTGTCAGTGACCTAGAAGGACGCGACGAAAGTACAGTGCCTCTACCGCCACGCAAGACTCTGAAAGGTGGTCTGCAAACCCACGGAGATAACACCACATTAATTGATGTACAACAGGGGAACGGCGCCACCTACGTATCAGAGTCTTCCAACCACCTAGGTCACGGTCCTCCACCAGTGGCAAAGCCCCAATCATCGTCAACAGTGCATCAACCATCACCTCGTCTTTCTCCAACTCCTTTGATACCTAGACCTCCTTGCCATGCGATAAACTCATTAACAATGACCCTCTCTTTCCCAATTCCCTTCTTCTCTGGTAGCCCATTTCCACCCACGGCCCCACTTGCTTCCCGAGCAATGCAGGTCCTGCGTATCTCTCAACCGCGTCGCCCTTCTTGTGCGACACACACCTCTCGGCCTCTAACCTCCTCCCAATCGCCATGGTCATGCCCACTACTCGCCCAACGTGTCGTCTCACTCCCTCTCGCCCTACATCCTCTTAATATAACCCCTCCTCTACATTCAATGTTGTCAAATTGTTTGTTATGTTATTGTAATGAAAGTCTTCTAAATCTCTATCCGAAAAAAACTACAACAGTCATTATTAATAAAGGGAGCAAATTAATTCATCGTTGTGTAGTAGTAGAAGCAAAAGTCAGATCTAGAACATCCACGTCTGAAACTGTATCGAACAGTATTAGTGATTAAATTTTATCTTATGGCATGTTGTATCACCTCAAGAAATACCATAATCCCATTAGAGAATAAAATTTGTGGTTTAGAGAAATGTTATCCTTCCAATATAATATGCACACAAACCTAAAAGTCCGTTTGGTCATAAAAACACGGTCATATAAGCCTACTCACTCACACATGTTGCCTATATAAGTGAATTGAACTAAAATGATTATTGGTACCAAGTGGTCAGCAAATTCCTGGAATTAATTCTCAACAGTCGGTATAAGGTATTTTCTGTGTATCTGATAAGATGGCACGGCTATGGTTTCAACCTTATTGGAAGTGTCATAATTAAAAATATATGACTAGCATGCTAGGAGACTGGAACATTAAAAATAAATAAATAAAATAGGCGATTGAAGAGAACTTTAGAATACACTACCAGGTAATATTCTTACCTCGTATAGTGCACTTGTTAACTCCCACGGGAGAAAGAACCCCTGTATAACAACGCCATCAGGAAACTGGATTCTGATGGCAGTCGATTTGTACTTCTTCCTGGCAGCTTTCATCTGCTTTTCCTTGTATGACTTGGGAATCAGAAGCTGCGACTCTGCCATCTTTTTCCTCCTTGATTCAACTTCCCTTTTCAGTTCTTGTGTAGATAGATTATAGAAGGAATCAGGCAGATCAATTTGTTCAGCAACACTGCCAGGGACAGGGAAAAATACCCGAACCTGTATAACAAAATAAAGCAATTGAGAATGGAAATAGTGTGATGCAAATTCATGATACCTGAAGCATATAGCAGGAGCTAAAAGGCATAACAGAAATGGACATCTATCAATGAAAATGCAGATGGTTTTCTATGAAAAACTTTACCTATTTATTGAATGGTGAATAAAATTCAGATCATTTAGATGAACGTGTGTTTTTTCCATGTAGAAAATTTGAGGTGTGCAGGAGATGAGATAGTGTGGGAGTGAGGCAGGGAGAGAGGTCGACTGGAGACGTCAAGACAGCTGCATCTGCTGGCTTTGCAGGAAGTGAAGTAAAGCATAGGAAAGAATAGACAACTATCCATCACAGGATTTGCATGCAATCCACTCCTTAGTTGAGGATCATGGGGCCATTTTGAATATGAGTGCAGGAACCCGTGGTTTATGTCGCGACCCCGATTCCCGGGCCGTCGGATCCTCCCATATCTGGATATGGTTACTCAGTAATAATTCATTCAGCAATCACAACTAACATTCAGAAACAGACTGCAAATAAAAATACTCAGAAGGAAGTATTTCAACACTTTGCCATTCACAAAATAAAGTTCAGATGATACACTGTCCCACTATAACCATTTACATGTACATCAGCTTGAAAGGAAAAATATAAAAGATTACTAACTACCTTACAAAGTAAAGCTATTGTGTCTGGCTGGATGTCTACTAAGATCCTTGCGATAGCTCACCGATACCTGTTGGATTTTCCATAAATCATAGGATAAAAATTAGCGAATGCTAAGTAACGAAGAAGAGAAAAGCAAATAAATTGTGTAATTTTTCAAAAACTTGATATCACAAAAATTTCATTCCTTCTCATTAATTTAAGTCATATTCCTTTCTATTCCACATCAGGGATTAGTCCAGGGGAACCCCACCATTCTTGAACTCCGAAGCTGTGGACCCTTCGGGATTGGAGATTATGTTGATCTTGGTAAGCTTATGCCGCCGCACGTTACCTCAACCAATCCTCCAATACTAACCTGACAATTTCCTTTTTCTTTTATTAAACAGGGTCTCAACCCTCAGCCTGGAAAAATCAAATGAGCACACCGTCCTCGAGGACTCGCTTGCTTAAAACCTCAGGCTAACATTTAATCATATAACCTAACGACTTTAAATACATGTTATCGTGACCCAGCCGCTATTGAACCACCCGTGCCTCCACATGGCACGACCACATCTTCCATCGTTCAACCCGACGATATTGGCTCCCGGTACCACGCATTGCAAAACATTCATTTTGTGCGCACTTATCATAACCGGGCAACCGTGTACTACCTAGGTAGGGAAACGCTAATACGGGTTCCTTCCGACAAACCTACAAGTTGCATGCCCGACCTGTAGTTCTACTCCCAGTCATCCTTAAGGTAACACATGATCTTTTTCAGGATCTGATTCAAACCACATCAATTCCCATGATGTAATTCTTTCGTTAGTCTTTGATTTGGTACTCACATATATATATTATTCATAACCATATATATACTCGTATTTATGCCTATTTTAACTCCCAAACCCTAACTTTCAGGGCCAACGCATCAATTTGATGAGTAAACCTTATTTTAGTGGGAATCACAAAGCAATTCTTCAGACTTTTTCAAAAATAATCAAAATTAGGGTTCTACGTAGCAAAGAACACAAAATGAAGAATTTCAATAATTTCGTATGAAAACCCAACACAAAATGAGTGAACGTGTGACAAATCACAGGGTCACTGACGTGCATAGCCGCTCGCACCTAAGTAGGGTGTTACTCAGATTTCTTCTCAAACCACAATAGGAAAACAAATCGGAAAGAAAGATGAATCAAGAACAAAACTTGGAAGAACAAGAGGATGAATTGAAAGCCTAGCTTACGAAGCAAACTAAGAGAGGATCGTACCTTTCTCCTCCTCGTTCTCCGGGCAGCGCTTCGCTAGCGCTCCTCCCTCGCCTCCTACTCCTCCTCCCGACCTCTCGACCCTAGCCCTTGGGGTGGTGGTGGTAGTGGAAGTCGTAGAGAATGAATGGGTGGGGGGTCTATTTATAGGCCCCGGAAAACCACTAACCATGGTTAGAAAACCATGGTTTAGCAGCCCATGGTTTTGGCCCATGGTTTTGGCCAAAATCTATCCCAAACTTGGGGCTTAAGTTAGAACATTGCAGAGGATTCTAGATTCGCTAATGACGCTTAATTAACACTAATCGTGATTAACTTTCACTAATCGTGATTTAACTTTCGCGTTATGCTTATCTTTTGCTAACTATTGATTAGTATTTACTAATGATCATTAGCGGTTTTTCAATCCGTCATTAGTTTCTTTAATCATGTTTAATTAGTCTTAATGACAGTTATTATGGGTTAATGACATCTTAGCCTTCCTTACTTCTCTTTCTTCCGAAAATCATAACAATTCGAAATGAAGTCTGATTCACACGAAACAAATTTCGTTGGTTTTCTCTTGACAAGCCGGATCTTATTATATATGATCCGAGATATGCCAAGTTCAAGGCTTTACAGTTTATTTCAAGTGCAGGAAGCCATAGATGGGGAAGAAGACTCCTCTCGCTTTTTGAAGAAAAAATGATGGCATCCAATATGTTGATTATCCATCCATTTTCATTTTCATTTAAAATATTAAAAGCAATAGTTACAACTACTCGTACCCACTTCAATCATATGGCGGTAGTGCAGCGTGCCTACCACCCAAAAAACCAAGGTTCAGATCCCTCCTTGTGGAGGTTGTGTTAGGTAGCCAACAACTAACGTAAAAATAGTCGGATCTTTGAACATGGGGATTTGAGAAAGAATCCATGTAGCCGACCCTACTTAAAATGGGAAAAGGCTTCACCAATAGTTACAACTACTTATGGTGCGGGGTTGTGCTGCAAGATGAATAATTGTCTTATAGGGGAGACGTCGGCGCAACGCCTACTTAGGGTTCCATTGGAGACATGGAGAACAGAATTTCAAAGGGGGCGGCATGATCCGACTTAGTGTGTCAACGGTCATGATCAGATTCCCATTGCTAGAGGCCGCAAGAAGGTTTGTGGCCATGGTGACCCACTTTCTTGACAGTGCCTGACCAACATCGAGTCAACAGTGGCTGAGGCGCTACCAGATGTGTAATTTGAGGTGGAATAAAGGAAATCCTCTGGTAATGGTCGTCGCTTCGACGTATACGGAAATAGAAGGTAACTGGGCATCATTGATCTTGGAAGATATACCGTTGAAACCCAATTTTATAGAGTTAAGATGTGAGGGGCAGATTGAGGATGTGGACCATCTATTCTCCAAGTGCACGGCGTCAACACAAGTATGGAGGGAGGTTCGTGTTCCTTGGGTGGAGACTGGAGGGGCAGTAGGTTTCAGGAGGTCGATTTGAGCGGTGGGGACTAACTCTACGGATGATTCTTCCAAACCGATCGCGATTCTTTGGGCCATCTAGGTTGGACGGAATGATCTGATCTTCAACAACCAGAGGTTCTATACGGAAAATGTCATATCTCATTGTAATGCGCTTTATAATTTTTGGGCTTAACGGTAATGTACTCTAATCTTTCTATAATGTAATTGATATTGTTGTAACTCCCACCATGGGAGTTCACCCTCGTTTACATCAAAAAAATATAGAGTTAAAATGGAGTTGAATCCCAAAAATTTCCAAAATATGCATTTTCTAATGTGCAAAACAGGGTGTTTCTGGTTTTTTAACAGATATGGGCATGAACTTTTCTCAGATATGATTTGTTGTGCTGAATCTTTGTTTCTCTCAGGATCTTTCATGATTGAGGGGTGGCTTTATCAGTTCCTTCCTAGAATGGTGTATTCTTGTCAGCTTCTTGACATTTCGTGGGACTTTTCCAGGGTTCCTCCTAGAAATTATCATTTATGAGTTTTTTTGAGTCCCACTTATACTTGCATAGGTCAAGGAAATCTTGATGCTAGATCAATAAAATGCATTTTTCTTGATTATGCATCTCGTTTCAAGGAATAATGATTTTGTTCTTTAGATTCATCTAGAGTTATATAGAAAAGAAATTATATTCCATGAATCTACTTTGTCTTTAGTGAAAGGTTCTACCAGTAGTTCTTCAAATGCAGATGCAAAAGGAAATACAAGGAAGGTGAGCTTCATGTGGACGTTTCGAGTCCTAACAATCCACATAAGCACCATGCCCTACCTGAAAAGGAATCTACAACAAAAAAAGAAGATGAACACATTGCTAGAAGGAAGCAGTGATCAAGTAATCTTTCCAATATGTTAGTTCGCATTAGTACATACACAACTGAGGAGACTGGTGACACTGTGAATACAACAGCTATTCTAAAGCTATGGCATCACTAAGCCCAGAAGAGCGGTTGCAGCCATGGATAAAAAGATGAAGTCGCTTCGGAAAAAATCAAACACGACGCTTGTGGATCCTCCAAAAAAACGAAAAATTATCGGATGCAAACAATCTTTCACAGACAAGAAGGCACATCGGGAGCGATCATTTGTTTGAGGCCATAAAATGAGTCATCATTGCAAGATATAAGGCAAGGTTTTAGTCAAGTTAAAGGTATTAATTACTGTTAGAGTTATTAGATTTACAATTATGTTTGTAATCCTTCGGGTTCCGTAACCCTTGTGACCCTTCGAGTTCCGTAACCCCCGTGACCCTTCGGGTTCCATAACCCTTGTCTCTCTAGGGTTTTCTCTATATATAAGAGACCCGAGCTCTATGGAATAAACATCTCATTCGTTCCTCTTCTCAACATGGTATCAGAGCGACGATCCTAGATCGAAGCCTAATATCCTAAATCCGCTGCCACTACCAGCCCTCTCTCCGCCGACAAGGAGAGAGGGCTGGACCTCTTGCATCACTCATGGATTCGATGATCTCGTGCAAGGCAGTCCAAGACCCCAGCAACACCAGCTGCCGCCACCAACTGCACCTAAAGCGTCCTCCGAGTCTCCAGCAGCTCCAACCGCACCTCCTGGAGCCCCCCCCCCTCCAATAGCCCATGTTTTTCCACGACTTGTTTCTCCCAACTTTTTATTTCTCCCTCTTTATTCTATCAAGTATGGGAGAAAGGAGGAGTCAGAGATGATTCTTCAGGATGTCTGCTATCCTACCACGACTACCAGACCAACACTCCAGACTACTACTTAGGTCATCTGTCTTTACCGAGCATCGACTTCTTCATCAGGGCGTATACTTATTCTTTTACGATCCGACTACTCCTCCGCATTGGACTTCTTCTATAGCGATTCTTCTCCACGCACGACAGAGATATGTTTCGGTGACCTGCAGGCACGACAGAGATACGTTCCGGTAACCTGATATCGCAGCGACTCTACAGGCATAGCAGAGATACGTTCTGGTGACATGAAAGCCGCAGACCCGTCCTCGAGCGAGGTCTTCTACCAGCCGCGGACATATGTTCTTATGATGCATTGTGTGAAGATGCGGTGTATACTTTTTCTTTTTGTTACAAGCAGTAGCTTTCTCAGCTCCAGTTTGAGGGGGAGTGTTAGAGTTATTAGATTTACATTTATGTTTGTAACCCTTCGGGTTCCGTAACCTCCGGTGACCCTTCGGGTTTCGTAACCCTCTATGACCCTTCGAGTTCCGTAACCCCCGTGACCCTTCGGGTTCCGTAACCCTTGTCTCTCTAGGGTTTTCTCTCTTTTTAAGAGACCCTAGCTCTATGGAATAAACATCTCATTCGTTCCTCTTCTCAACAATTACAATGGCATTTTCCTACATGTGACGCATGATTCCATCAGTGTATATCTTGCTTTCATTGATGCCAATAACCCAGAGTTGGAGAAGCTTGATGTAAAGACTTCCTTTTTGTATGGGGAGCTTGATCAGCAGATATACATGCATGGCATGCAATAGCTACAAGGATGTGCTGAAAAAGGAAAAGGCCATGTTTGCTTGCTGAAAAAATCACTCTATGGGTTGAAGGAAATTGTTTAAAAGGTATCATACATTTATGGTTACCAAATGATCACTAGGCAGATACAGATATGATGTGTGGGTCTACCTTTTGTAGAAAGAAAAGGACATGTACCCAGATCGGTGCTCACTAGTAATGCATACATACACACATATATAATACTAACAAGAAAAGCAATCCAGCTTACAACGTCTAAAAGTGAATAAGAGCTTTCGCATGGTTTACAACATTTTCGACATAAAATTTCTCCAATCAAAAAAGAACCCCTTCATTGATCCCTCATTTCAACTAGTATATAAAATATCCGAGATTATTTAATATTTATGGCACATCGACGAACCAACCTCCCATGGGTTTCGATGGGCTTCCTGACTTTTTCCTAGTCCCGACGACTGCCCTCTGAATCTCCACTCATAGGGGGGAAAAGCTGCTGCACCTTTTCCTTTGAGTCTTTCATGAGGATGGATTTCTTGGTGATAAGTATTTCTTGTGAACGAGGTCTCATTAAGTTTGTATTGAAAGCAAGGAGAGGACAAACAAGACGGCATTCAGAAAGAGGTCTAGTTCCTTCTACCCCTTTTCTACACTTGCGGGCTGAGGGACATGCAAGTGGCTTAGTCTGCACACACAGGCTCAGACAAAGCAGTGTCCAAGGAAACTCAGAAACAATCCAAACTCAAAGAATCAAGCTACCCAAACGTAACCTCCCGCCAAATCTCTTTAGCTCGATCACATGTAAGGAACATGTGTACCTTATCTTCTGGCATAGCACCGTATAAAGGGCATAACAGGTATGCATCACGAATAAATGTGCCATTTGGATCTTTATCATAATTCAACAAACCCTCAGCAACTAAAGGAACACTGCTCATGAGAATTCAAATCTCTAAATCAGCTTACAATTTCGTTGAAAGTCACCAGTGCCGAAAATAGCATATAACAAAGCCTTGCATGCCATCCTGACCAAAGTCATCGCCTTTAAAACGACAATGGTCTCTGCTCCTGATGGGGCCTGTACAGACCCCATCTCATTTGTCATCTTTAGAAAATCGCAAAGTCCTTGACCGAACAGGCATACGAAAAGTGGTACACCAAGTCCATCAGCCAACAATTTGCAACTAAAGCAAAGAGTCTTAGAAAACGCACAAATAGAGCTCCATTACTACACCAACGTCCATCCAAAACCTGAAAGAGCTATCATACACACGCATTCTAGAAGACATCTCATGCAAAACCACACAAATATCCTTCCGAAAGGGCATAGGAGCTCGAATACTGCAAAGAGAAGCTGATAACTGCAAAGAGATCTTATAAATGCCTCTCACCAACCCACAAATCATGATTGTTCCCAATTCTCCAACTTTCAGATATCCACTTCGCAAGGAGGGCCTTGTCAGTCCCCTCGAGACTCAAAACCCCCTGCCACCCTACTCCATAGTTAGCATGACAGAATTTCAATCTGCCAATTGAATTACATGCGAGTCACTACCACAAGTTGTGCCCAAAAGAATCTCCCCATCACCACCTCAAGACGACGACAGACCTCGCAGGTAACAGTTTATTAGAGATGAAAAATATGGGAGCCACTGAAAGGACTGCCCTTAGTAGAACCAAAGGACCATCTCGAATTCTCGAGAAATACAAGAAGCCTTATAGCTCGATAGCTTCTGCTCCAACTTTTCCGTCAAAGACAGTCAATCAATATCCCTAAGTCTACCATCAGTCAAGAGAAATCCCATACAAGACAATGGGTGACTTTCTCATGGTGTAGAAAGCAACCAGCAATAATCGATAATCTCCCCAATCGAAAGGCCAAGAGGGATGAATGATGATTTCGCCAAAAATTAACAACTAGGTCAAGTTTGATAGCTCACCAAAAAAATTTTTGAACAAAGGAGATGCATTAGCATCTTCCATTCCTTCGTCCACTATTGCAATATTCGATCGAATATTTATATTTAGAGTGAATATTCTATTTAATGGTCATTCACCAAAACTGAAAAAAATGTAGAACTAATATATCGCTTTACCCGAGTAATCCAGGAGTCCAAGAAGCCTCTCTTGACTAGTGATGCCCATAGAAAATACTAGCCAACGCAATGATATGTCTTAGAGATAACAACCTTCCAAAGCATGCCCTTACATTTTGTAATGCTTCTAATTTTCCATCATCTCAGTTGCCATACCAGACTATCCAACATCTGTTGTCATGCATGAAAGCAATCTACATATGAGATAGCCATTCATAATTGTTGGAGTATGCACAGTGTTTAGTCCCACATCTATCAATGGTGGGACTTGGATAGTCTGTGGAGACCATATAAGAAACCCCAGACCTCGTGTATCAGATGAGAAAGTTTAATGAACGAATCAGCCCTTTGAGGCGTTCTCCTATGGTTTCATCCCGCTCCTTAGGGAGTAGGGTTCCACGTAAAATCCTGATGTTCCATATTATTAATTCTTTTTCTTTGATATTCGCTTTTGCATTAATATTTTCTAACATGATATCAGAGCGGTTTGATTCTCAATGATTTTATGTTCTTTATTTATGCTCGTGATTCGGTTCTAGGGTTTATGTCGAAACCCTAATTCACGATTTGTTCAAAATTTGATTCTTTCTTGATTATTCTGAAATGTATTATTTTGTATCCCTCGATCAACTCCAAGTTCTGGAGATTAGCATCGCCAACTTCAAGGAATTTCTAGGGTTTTCTGAAACCCAGGTCTATCAATGTCCTGGAAATGGCAGAACCCTCGCTACAGTCGTAGCTCCTTCTCAGATCAGGGATTCAGAGCTCCAGCAGAGCTCCAGGCTGCAGCAAGCTCCATCGTGCATCTCCAGGAGATGGCACAATGAAGCCATCTTCCAGCCGTAGCGCATCTTCCAGTCGCATTCCCTCGTGCCAGCCTCTAGTTCCAAGTAGTGCACAACACACCACCAAATAGCAGCGCAACTCCACCAGTTGCATCCAAGGTTTGAAAAAACTAAAGGAGGAACGAGGCATTTTCCTCGGAATCGAGGCGAGGCGTAGCCTCGAGGCAGTCAAGGCGTAAGCTTCAGTTTATAAAGAAAACTATGCATAAAACTATAATGATATATATATATGTCAATGTAACTATATGTTCTCTGCCCAATGTATAATACTTAATACTATAAGATATGATGAAATAAAAGAGATAAGAACCCCAAAATATAAGATAGAATAACATCATATCCTTTTCTACACATTTCATCCAATCAAAAAAGGAATTCGTCGTCATTGTGAAAGAATTAAACAATACATAACTATTTGAAATATTATTGTAATTAAAATTACAATTAAATATACGTCGAAGAAATTTATGTTATGTGTCTAACATATAATATATGATGCGAGAGAAACCGTGGATCCTATCCACTTCGAACAAATCTTTGAAATATTATTGTAATAAAAAGTACGATTAAATATATGTTGAATTGTTGATATGCCTTGAATCCTAACCATCTAACCATTGTTGAAGAATTGTTTATGCACCCCTCCTGTCGTACCATACCCCAACAAGATGGGGATCTCGATGCCCGGTCAGCAAGCCTGGAGGGGTCTAGGGGGCGCAGATGCACCCCCCCCCTCCCCCTGCAGGGGTATGGAGGCAGCACCCCTGGTGAAAAATTCCAAGAGCGGTTCTATTTGTATTCGGGTATATGGATCCTTCTATTTTGGGCACGAAAAAAATGTCAAATTTAGGTATAATAAATAGTTAGACATAATTAATAGTAAATATGAAGCAGTTTACTGAAATAGTTAGGCATAATTAATAGTAAATACGCATTTATGGGCACGAAAGAAACATCATATTTAGGCATTTAACTTGTATAATCATTATCCTAAACAAGTATATATTTATAAGCTTCTCAAACCACCATGTAAACCATTAAAATCATAAAAAATACTTCAAAAAAGCAAAAACGCCTTGGAAAATGCCTCGATGAGGCGTATACCTCACTAGACAGGGTTGAGGCGTACGCCTCAAGGCTAAAAAGGATTGCCTCACCTCAAGGCATGCGCCTCGACCGCCTGCATCCCCTTCAGCTCCCTCTACCCCTTCTCCAACCCTAAACCCATCGCCGCCCAGAAGGAGCCTCCCCCCCCCCACACGAAACCCCCATGTTGCACTATGTTGAAATAAAAAACCACTAGGTGGCGAGAGAGGCGATGCTCCTCCGATCCCCTTGGCTATAGGTGATGCGCAGCTCATCTCTAAGCTCATTGGCGATGCGCACTCCTCCCTTTGGCCGCAATCGAATGTCCCCTCTAGTCCAGAGGCGATCTCCATCTCTCTCGCCTAATGCCCAGGCGACAGCATCGAGAAACCCTAATCGAGGGGGGTGCTCGAAGAAAGAGAGCTCCCAAGTGGGATCCCTAAATAAAGCCCCACACAAGCTGCATTTTTTTAAGAAAAATCTCTTTTCATTGTAAGGGCCCAGGCGGGTCGAAAGAGATAGAGAGGGGGGGGAGGTGCTTTGTATTTTGAGCCCAATTGGGCTCAATTTAAAAAAATGTGTTTTTTTAAAGAGGCGCATACAAAAGAAAAATCGTACGTAAGAAAAAAAAGGAAAAGCCAGAAAAATGATGAACGATTAATTGGAAAAAAAAAGAGAAATGGCTATTAAAAAATTAGAATAATGGTACCTTATAGGTATAAAATACCACATTTTTCCTTTTGTAATTTTTTTGTCATTTTTCAATAAGAGAAAAATTAAAATAAAGTTAAAGAAAATATGAAAAGAATATTTACAACTTAATCTATTTTTTTTTGGATTTTTAATAACAAAGAAAATAAAAGGATAAAATACTGGGTAAAACGGTCAATATGTACAATATACAAAAGGGGCCCAAAACCCAGCAGAAAATCAAGAGTAGCTACGTGAGTCTTCTCCCAATTTAGTTGATGTCATTGCTTTCCGACAAGTATGGAAGAAAGGAGAAGTATTAATGTAAAATATAACATTAAGCATATTAGAATTAGTTTGCTTGTAAAAAAATTGAAAAACTAAAAAAATTAAAAATCTCTATGTAAAAGTCGGCCTTATAGTCGACCAACTAGGTCGATTAGTCAGCCCGATTAGTCGGGTTGACCGACTAACGGCCGACTAGGCTTAGTCGAGTCGGCTACCCCACCTACTTGACTACTCGGGCCGACTAATCGGCCTAGTCGGTCGACTTTTACAACAGCATCCTTTGAGATAATGAGGAGATAAATCATATCCCCTAAAAATTGGGGACGGCTACCAATCATCTCATGAGATCTCATTATCTCATGAGATTTCATTATCTCATGAGATCTCATTATCTCATGATATCTCCACGATTTACAACAACAATTGTCGTAAATTATTTCACAAAAATAATTCATAATTATCTTGTGAAATCTGCGATCATGCCATTGGTCACATTCACATCCCAAAACAAAATATAAATTATATTTTCAATTAATCACCCAATGTGAATCCAATTCACAACAATAATTAATTAACAAAATATAAATCACAATATGCTCTCTCTAATATATTATAAATCTCATTTATAATATACATGATGAATACGGATAGTACTATCTACATTATTCATTTCCATGATAATTAAATCATATTTAATCATCTTAGATCTCTATTCTCATGTGCCCAAATAATATGAATCACATTCATATTATCCACATCTTTGATAATTAAATCACATTTAATTATCTCAAATAACTCTCCTTATAATATGAGTCAAATTTATATTATTCATGATAATCAAATCACATTTAATTATCCATTTTTCTCAATGCTCGGATACACATATCAACAATGAATTATCCATGAACTCTTTCAAGGATAATGCACTTTTTCTGCGGATACTTGAAGATAAGAACAGGGTGATTGTATTGTTCCGCATATAGTGACTTGGATATTGAGATCACATCTCAAATCCAGATCTTGCGGACCTCTCATAGATGTTTGATTAAATCAAAGCCGTAGATCTAATCTTCTCATTGTATCTAAATCACATTCAGATCAATGTTCAACAGTTGGACTAATACTAGATCGCTTCTCTATGAGATGAGTCGCTAAAATCCAGACATGTTTCATCACTCTCTCAGAATGGAAGCGTCATAGTTATACAATCGTTTATGATCACATCACTCTCAGGTATTCCCAATACATGTACATCCTGCATACTGGAAGACCCGGATTAAACCTGAAGTTTCGGATCTCTTTTAGACTGTCTCCTTCAGGGTTTTATCATTAAGTTTCTCATTCGATCATTGGGAGTCGGTATCGATCATATACTTTCCAAAAGCATATACCATACCTAGGTCTTGAACATATACTTTCCAAAAGTATATATCAAACCTACAAATTCAGTCAAGCTTCCAAAGTGGGACAATCGTGCACAAATTTTGATTCTTCCCAATATTGCCTGAATGAGCTCATGTCTTCCGGTTCAGTAATGAACCTGTATAGTCCCTTTGAGAGATCGTATTACTCATATGCCCTTCCATGCACACCAGTGCGTCGGTGTATATACCTTGATTAGGTCATCAACCTATTGATCTGTCAAATGTACATACTCAGACAACATATTTGTCTTTGGTCAGAGGATGTGTGCCTATATCGTAACAGCATACAACATAGGACTTTGGTTATCTCGATCTCGTTAAGTCAACTCTTTAACCTAACTTATCTAACACCTCCGAATCTCTATTCTTATGCAGAGGACCTGCATCAAGAGGTCGGTTGGATACCAACCAAATGATAAAGGATTGCCATCTCCTACTCAGGCTAGAAATCCTCTCTTAACAATCATTTCACGGTGTTTGATGAGTCCTCAATCTAACTCATTAGATATTCATCCAAGCACCAGCCTCTATGATTCAATAATTGAATCAACAACTATATGATCATTAAAATGGCCATGGTATATAACCCTAATCGTACTAAGGGATCTATTATGCAAATTAGTTATTCTTTATTTCAGATCAGGGAATGATATTCGCAATAACATTTATTGCATAATGGCCCGTTGTAGGCTCGCATATCCAACAATCTCACACTAGCCCAAAGAGTCATTAGTGGGCTAATCATTTAAACCCACACGCATGATACAATCATAGGCTATTTAGAGAAATAGCTAGGTAAGCTGATCAGCCACTCTGTTCCCAAGAGACTACGTCAAGTCCTTTTACGGCACTTGCATATCCCCTAGTAACAGTGCTCGCATCCAATGCGAATGTTGCATCTTATGCAATCAACACTCAATTCTATTAGTTATAGTGTCCTTGACACTACCGCTCAATAATTATTATAACCATTATTTCCATAATCCTTATCAGAATACCCTTATTCCTGGAGATCTCTATCTCCTGAGCTATCTGTAGTAAAAACTTTTAAACAACTATTTATAAAGTCTTAAGTTCTTGAAGATAAGACTTAGAGATCATTATCTCGAAAGTCTTTTCATCTTTGAGATATTATTATTACTGCAATCAAGTGTTTCATCTCCATAGTAGGATTAGTAGCAGTTGACTACTCCCACTGCATAGCAGACATCTGACTTTTATACACATCTATCACACACTCGGCTTCTCGCAACTGATGTACAAGGGCAAGCAGTTCTAGCATTCACTTTCTCAACTCCTTGAGATGTTATCCCTTGAGATAGGTCAGTGCCATATCTTAAGTATGGAAGCGTTTCTTGGAAATTTTCAGAAAATGAAACATGTCCAAGGTGTACAACTAATGTGACGGTTCCAATACCCTCTTCTCTTTGCTTCTGAACAACTTCAGAGCTAAGATGTAAGAGGTATCCTTGAGATCATATCTCAAGGTATGGAATAACCGGATTATAAAACACTTATTATTATCCCTATATCATTCCAAATGATCAGGATAGTACCTACATTTAGCATGATGAACACAATGGCACTCTCACTAAGTTTCACATGGTTCATCAAGATTCTATCTGAAATCATAACATTTATAATTTCATCAAATCTTATCTTCCTGTTATATGAAGCTTATTCGAGTCCATAGATGGAGTTCTTCAGCTTGCACACCTTGCTTTCCTTAACCATGAAGTCCTAGGGCTATTTCATATGAATTTCCTCGGAGAGGTATTCAAAGAGGAATGCAATCTTAACTTTCATCTTGAAGATGTCAAAGTCAAGTTGTGTAGCTATAGTTAGAAATATTCTGATGGATATAAGCAAGGTCACTGAAGAGCAAGTCTCACCGCAAGCGATGTCTTCTCTTTGGTGAGTATCTTGAGGATACGAGCCATGTTTTTGAAGGTCTCAACCTTCTCATCAGGTTCCCTCTATCTCTTGAAGATCCATTTACACCTTAACGGGTCTTACCCATATAGGTGGATCCTCGATGGTCTATATACAACATTTGTATCTGAAGTCTACTTTAGACTTTTATTTCTAACATCCATCTTTCCATATTATAATCTGCAGAAGCTTCATCACATGAAGTTCGATCATTGTCTGATTTTTCTGACACATGGAATTCATCCTCAAACTCATTTGAAGAGGCATTAGTGTTTCATCTTTTAACTATCCTTTTAGTTTCCATTTCAGGATTGCCTCGTTCTCTTCTCAAGATTAAATGAGTTCCTTTACTCCATTTTCATCTTGATTCTCAATAGTCTCATCCTTTAAGAATCGCATTCTCAGAGATGAGATCCTCAAGGTCATAGAAGAGGTATCTAATACCATCCTTTATTTTCCTAATGAAGTAGCACTCTCTGGTGCTAGATTCCATCTTACTTACATCCATGACAAAGTTATGGACCAAGCAATCCTAAATCCTCAGGTGTCCAACACTAGGCTAGGTTCCAAACCATAGCTTATGAGGATGTTTGGGTTTAGATTTACATGGAACCTTTTAAGGATATATATTGTAGTCTCTACTGCATATATACCTGGAAACTAAGAGGTAATAATGCTAATATTCAGCATTGATAAGATCATGTCATACATGATCCAATTGTATCTCCATACAACGCTATTGAGTTTAGGTGTATTAGAAGGAGTGAGATAGGAATCATATTCACATCTCCATAAGGTATTCCATGAATTCATCTAATAGATACTTGCTACCTAGGTTAGATCAAATTCATTTTCATATTCCTTCAAACTTTGGTTCTAAACCAAAATAGTGAAATCATTTAACATTTCAAAGATTTCTAAGGTGAAAAGAAGAAATCTCATATCACAAAATCATTGAATGATATCACATATCATCAATGTTTATTATGATATAGATGATCCACATACATCCATATGTATGGGATTTTAAATACCTTAACATCTTACACCATTCCCAGAGAAGGATGCACTTTTACTTTGAATACAATATTCAGATCAATGTCCAACATTTGGACTAAGATTAGATCACTTCTCTATGAGATGAGTCACTAAGATCCAGACATGTTTCACCACTCGCTCGAAATGGAAGCGTTTATGATCACATCACCCTCAGGTATTCCCAATACATGTACATCCTGCATACTGGAAGACCCAGATTAAACCTGAAGTTTCAGATCTCTTTTAAATTGTCTGCTCAGGGTTTTATCATTAAGTTTCTCAGACGATCATTGGGAGTCGGTATCAATCATATACTTTCCAAAAGCATATACCATACCTAGGTCTTGATCATATACTTTTCAAAAGTATATATCAAACCTACAAATTCAGTCAAGCTTCCAAAGCGAGACGGCCGTGTACGGAATTTGATTCTTCCCAATATCGCATGAGTGAGCTCATGTCTTCCGGTTCAGTAATAAACATGTATGATCCCTTTGAGAGATCGTATTACTCATATGCCCTTGCATGCACACCAGCGCATCGGTGTATAGACTGTGGTTAGGTCATCAACTTATTGGTCTGCCAAATGTACATACTTAGATATATAGTAACACATCTGTCTTCGGTCAGAGGATGCGTTCCTATATCGTGACAGCATATGACATAGGACTTTGGTTATCTCGATCTCATTAAGTCAACTCTTTGACTTAACTTATCTAACACCTCTGAATCTCTATTCCTATGCAGAGGACATGCATCAAGAGGTCGGTTAGATATCAGCCAAGTAAGAAAGGATTGCCATCTCCTACTCAGGCTGGAGATCCTCTCTTAACAATCATTTGACAGTGCTTGATGAGTCCTCAATCTAACTCATTAGATACTCATCCAAGCACCAACCTCTATGATTCAATAATTGAATCAACAGCTATATGATCATTAAGATGGCCATGGTACATAACCCTAATTGCACGAAAGGATCTATTATGTAAATTAGTTATTCTTCATTTCAGATCAAGGAATGGTATTTGTAATAATATTTATGGCATAATGGCTCGTTGTGGGCTCGCATGTCCAAGAGACATAACAGACAATATCAATTCAATGCGCACAACTGTTGTTGTCGAGGACATTGCATCTCATGGCGTGCATGTGAGGAGGACGAGCGAGCTAGAGTGTGAAACTGGGTCTCTCCCACCTGGCTCAGAGAATGGTACTCTACTCTGGAGTCCCTATGATACCACATGAAAATCCTTGCCCTCAATGGCATAGGGAATGGTCCTCTACTCTGGAGTCCCTATGGCTCACATGAAAACTCTGGCCGAAACAACAAGAATGATGGCATGCATTGTCTTCGAGTATGAACAACCGTCAAACTGTAGAGTCTGGAATCTGAACGGTCTGGAATATGTATTTGAAGAATCAGAATAGACATGTGACTCTACATATACTCCTTTCTCCCATACTGGTCGAAATGACATTTTTTACTAAGTTGGGAGAAGACAAGATAATGTATAAATATGGGGCCTTGATTGATTTTTTTTAAAACCATTTCATCATTTTTTACAGCATTTCACTTTTCATTTTTTTAAACGTGTGTACGGCTTTTCTTAATTGTATGCGCCTCTTCTTCTCCCTTTTTTAACATAAGTCGCTCCCCTTTTTTCGGCTTTCCAAATCATTTTTTTTATTTTTTTCTGTGTGTACGGCTTTTTATATGTGCGCACCTCTTTTCTTTCTTCTCTCTTTTTTTGACAAACAGCCCTCGTTGGGCTCTTCAAAGAAATAACCAAAATTTATTTTTTAAAAACTGGCCCTATCTTATTATGGTTCCTTGCATGGGAACCCTCAACACAAAGGATCGCTGTCCTCGATAGGGGACTCTTCTGCTCGAAGGCGGCGTTGCACGGAGCCGCCGCACGGAAAGGACATTGACCACTCGTGCCACCTGCGCGAGTACTTGGCGATGGGGTGGCGGCAGTGTCGTCCCTGACTTTTTATGGGCCCTAGGCAAAAGGAAAAAATTGGGCCCTTATTTTTTTAATAGACATATTTTTTAAAATTCCTAAAGTTCTTATAAAAAGTTTTTTAATTTTTACAAAGATCTACGGATGTTGATATACCGATGAGCATCAAATAACTAATTATGAACCAAAAATCATGAAAAGAAAAAAAAGATGTCATCTGGTAAAAGAATCAAATAGCAGCAGACAGCTGCACCGCCACGACTCACCAACCATAGTAGAGTCAAAGAGACCGTATTTTCTTATAAACTGTAAAATAAGATGATTAAATGCACGTGCAAATGGGTACGAAAATAGCGCTGCAGAGAGGACTCACCAACGGTCTGATGTCATCACGGTAATGGAGTTGGACATTCAAGAATTCAAGACCAACGAGCAAAGACGATGTTCGATAACTCGATGTCTCGAAGATACGACGAGGATGCATCACAATATGCACTACAAATAATGAAGAAACCATAATTCATGAGAGAGAGGGGGGTTTGGAGTATGGACTTTGGAATCTGATCGTCGATTCGGTTTAAACGGTAGACAGAATGGGAAACATCTCTTTGAATGGGAAGGGAAACCAAAGAGTGTGGCAACTATTTCTAGGAGTAGGGAGGAAGGCAAGACATCTAAGAGATTTTTGTAAATGGGTAGTATTGGAGATGGGTCTTAATATGGGCCCCTAATGTTGGCGGGCCCTAGGCCATTGCACTTCTAAACGACCCTCAGGGCCGACCCTGGGTGGCGACAAGTCTGGGAGCCCTGCGGAGATCTTGTCGCCTGGAAGCTCACGCAGGACTGAAGATCGCACGCGAAGAAGGAGCGTTGCGGCTTCCTACGCCGCCTGCATGAGGGCTGGAGGGATTGCGGGGCACCGCTACCTTCCGGGGTTGTGCACGAACAGAGAGGCGGAAGGAGATGTCGCCTATGCCGTGTAATGCGCCGTCGAGATGGCGCGCGAGGAGGGTGCAATACGGGCTAGGGTTTCGCCTAAGGTACCACGAGGAGGAGATGCCTTGGAGGGAGGTGCAGGGCTGGTTGCACGCAATGCGTTGCCGCCTGGAAACTGGGAGGGGTGCCTCCTGCACCCCAGGAACCTGGAGATGAGTGTTCAGGAGAGGCACGCTTGAAGAACCGAGGACTACTGCCTCTTGTGCGAGACACTGATTTGTGATGGAGCAGCAGTAGATCTCCTGGAGCGATGCTCCGATTTGGGCGATGCTCCTAGAGGACATCGCTAGGGTTTGTAGATGCTTTGCCGCCTTGGGTTGCGCAGGGAGACCGAGAGATCGAGAAGCTCCCCCTTAAAGCCTTGTTGCTGCCATCTCAAAAAACTAGGGTTTACCAAGAACCGCATATCAGAAGCAAAATTCTACATAATAACTTGCTCTGAGGCTGGAGTTCAGATCTGCTTGGAGAGCGTGGAACTAGATCTAGGGTTCGTGGAACCCTAAAATTCTCCAGGAATGTTACGGAGATTAGGGTTTCCGAATACCCGAGAATCTTTACAACTTGAATAATGTAAACAGATCTTGAAACATAATCAACTGATGTAATCGAATCTCGAATAAATAAATAAAGAACATAAAACTCCTTGAGAACCGACCCACTCTGATACCATTTTAGAAAATAGAGAATGCGGAAGCGAATGATAAACAGATCATAATAACAAGAAATATAAACATGGAACACCATGATTTTTACGTGGAACCCTACTCCCTAAGGAAAACAGGATGAAACCACGGGAGAATACCTCAAAGGGCCAGGTTATGCATTGCACTTACTCAATGGATATAGAAGGTCCGGCGCTCCTTATATAGCCTCCATCGAGCCTCCAAGTCCCACCACTAGTAGATGTGGGACTAAACTCAGTGGTAGGGTAAATGGATCTTGGAGGGATCCACTTACCCACCTATTACATAAGTGATGCATGCTCCAAATACTCTAACAGTACTCTACTCTGGAGTACCTATGATACCACATGAAAACCCTTTCCAACATGGCATAGGGAATGGTCCTCTACTCTGGAGTCCTTATGGCTTGCATGAAAACTCTGACCGTCAAAACAAGAAAAAGGTGGGGACCACGAACAAATGATGGCACACATGTGCACATCTGAAAAGAACGCATACATATGCGTGTCTGAAATTGAGGACTCAGAATCAATCGAGTTTGAACAACTGTAAAGTCTGAACAACTGGCTGGTCTGGAATATTTGTATCTGGATTTGGAGAATCTAAATAGACATGTGACTCTACATAATACTCCCCCTTTCTCACATATTTGTCAGAAAACAATGGCATCGACAAAGTTGGGAGAAGACAAGAGAAATGGGGAGAAAACAAAACATCACTTAGCCGATAATATTTTTTTTGTCTTCAGTCGTTGCAATTTTTTTAAGTTGTCTCCCTTTTTTAAAACAGCTTTTCTCTCACATTTTTTTAAATATGTATACGACTTTTCAATTTTACGCGCCTTTTCTTTTCTTTTCTTTTTTTTCAAATCAGATTTTTTTGGAGCAGCCCCTTGGGCCTGCTCTCTCCCTCGCTCATTTTTTTAACTCACGGTCTAACTGGGCCCTCCTCAGTTCTTCTTTTTTTTGAACCATCAGCCCACTTCGGCATAATACATTTTTTAAAAAAAGAATGGGCCATCGAGCCCTTCTCTCTTCAGCCACTAGGGTTCCCTGCAAACCCTCTCTTTCGAGAACATGTCGCCCCTGCTGGGGCTAGAAGCAGATGAGCCGCCAACACCTGCAGATATGGAGCGAGCGCCACCTCTGGCTACGAGAGGAGGCACAGTGGCTTGGAATAGTACCGCCAGGTGCTGGAGGGTGGCAATGTTCGTGGGGAGATGAGCACCTCGCGCGGAGGGAGGCGGCGCCCTGTGCGTCACCGCTACCGCTAGAAGGAGGACGCGAGAGGAGGCTCGCCGCCTGGGAGGGATGTGGCTGCAAGAGGAGGGCAACCGCTTCGCCTGGCTGCGAGTACCGCGCAGGAGCGTGCGAGGGGGCCGCGCCTGGGAACTGCGTATGCAAGGAGGGTCGTCGCTTCGCCTAGGTTGTTCTGGAGAGGACGAGAACTACAGGGCTCGTTGCAGTTGCTGGAGTGTTGGCGGTGTTCCTGATCAGAAAATAAGAGGACGATGGAGATCTCGTTGCTTAAAGCTTGGGCTGGAGGTGCGCGCGAGATCGTACTACTGGCATCGTCAGAAGCAGAAGCACCATCGAGCGTCTTAGGAGCATAGATGCATCATTGAGCCCCAACGCCATCTCGCGCCCTAGCGCCTGTTGGCTAGGGTTTTGGATCAGCAGAACCCTAGTGCCTGGGTGTTTCCTGGAGTGTGGTTGGTGCCCTAGCGTCGATGATGCGGCCGGAGCAGCCGCTTGGAGTCAAGCCTGGATTTTGCTTGCAAAAATAGGATTTCGTAACAAAAAACCCCAGGAATCTTGTCGGACTTGATCAAAAGAATGGACAAAATCTTGAACAATATATAAAAATAAATTTCAAGAACAAATTCTCGAGAGTCAAACCTGCTCTGATACCATGTTAGAAAATAGGAACGCGGAAGCAGAATGATAAATAGAGCATGAAAATAAAGAAAGACAAACATGGAAGAACAAGAAGATTTTTACGTGGAACCCTACTTCCTAAGAAGCGGGATAAAACTACGGGAGAAGCCTTCAAAGGGGCAAATATACTATTGAACTTTCTCAATGGATACAGAAGGTGTGGGGCTCCTTATATAGCCTCTACAGAGCCTCCAAGTCCCGCCACTGATAGATGTGATACTAAACATGATGGGTAAATGGATCCTGGAGGTATCCATTTACCCATCTACAACATAATAGGCGCACAACCAAATACTCCAACAGTGATGATATCATTGTTATAGGGAATGATGAGCAGGGCATCCAGGCTACTAAGGATTTCATAAGTCGACGGTTTGTGACCAAGGACCTTGGTAGCCTATGCTACTTGGACTGGAGTTCGCAAAGAACCGGCAAGGTCTTGTGATGATCCAGAGGAAGTACGTTCAGATCTTCTCTTTGAGACATGGATAGCAGATTGCGGGTCTGTCACTACTCCTATGGACCCGAGCATGAATATCTATGATGGTGACACTGAGGAGGTCGACAAAAGGAGGTACAAGGAGCTTGTTGGGAAGCTTCTTTATGTGACCATCACCAAGCCAGATATATCCTTTGCAGTGAACAAAGTGAGTCAGTTCATGGAGCAGCCTAGACAGGTACAAATGGATGTTATCCATATGATTCTGAGGTATCTGAAGGACTGACCTGGCACTGGTGTTCTATTCGACAAAGGTGCATCCCTTGCCGTTACAGCTTGTGCATATGCAGATTATGCACGGTGTCCTAAAGACGGGTAGTCTACCTCTGCCTTTGCAGTGTTCATAGAGAGTTCCTTTGTGTCATGGAAGAGCAAGAAGCAGACAGTAGTTGCATATCCAGCGTAGAATCAGAATACAGGGCCATGAAACAAGCTGGCACAAAAATGATGTGGGTCAGATCTGTCCATATTGACATAACTATTAAGTTGTCTCTTCCCATACACCTCCAATGTGACAACTAGGTTGCTCTCTTCATCGCCAACAACCCAGCCTTCCATGGTAGGACCAAGCATATCGATGTTGACTGTCTCGAGACATGATACAGAAGGGTCTTATCTCCACTACTCATGTTAGCTTAGGAGATCAGACAACGGATGTACTTACTAAGGCCCTATCCAGAGGGCCTTACCAGAGATGTTCCAAGCTGAGCATGATTGATATCTATGCTCCAGCTTTATGGGAAGTTGTTGAGAGATTTTCTATCTTTTATCTCTTTTATGTATTTTCTATTCTTTCTGTCTTCATTATGTAATTTACCCAACGGGCCTCTCCTCCATATAAGAGAATCCTAGGGTCTCATGAGAATGCAATTCATTATTTTCACTCAACATCATATGATTAAATGAATCATGATTTAAGAGATGCAGCTTGTTGGTGCATATGTATTTATATGATAATATTGCCATGATATTTAATAGATGGATGTTGAAATTTATAAATATATTGCTGAGATTACTTGAATAAAATCACGGAGATAGGTTTACTTAAATAAGATGCATGTAGTATGAGATTTACTCGATTGATTTGTTTAAATAAGCTGTTACTAGATTAATTGAGTAAGACTACTGAAATTTATTTATTTAAATAAGATCATTGTTGTTAGATTTGTTTATTTTAATAATTTGTTACAAGTTTATTCAAATTTTAGAATTAATTATCTTAGATCTGTTTACTAACCATAATAGAATAATTATTTAACGAGTTATAGGACTATCTTCTATATTTTTCCTCAAAATGACCACTTTTTGCTTTTTAAGGTTTATAAAAAATGACCAGTTTACTGTCATGGTTTAATTAAATCAACATATTTTAATTAAATGAACATATTTAAATAAATGATCTCTTATGATTAATTAATGGAAATTTTTACTGTTACTAGCATAATTAAGAAATGAACATATTTAGATGTGCATTCTGTTTATATAGATGAGATTTATTGAAATGAGAACTAGATATCAATGACAATACCGTGTGTTTAGTTAAATGAGATAATTGGAATGAGAACTGTAAATCACAGTATTTGAACCTATTGAAAAGAGAACTTCAAGTATCAGGTACATTAGTTTATATTGTTTGCTTATTAAATGATTGGAGAACACCAATGATTAATTAGTTATTGTTTGCGTATTCAAATGAGAAGTGATTACAGTACTTGATATTTTAGACAGATAAGATTATTCAAATAAGATTTTTACTTATTTTAACTAAAGAATATTTATTGCTTATTTGGCTGTTTGTTTAATCGGATGATGTCGATATTTGATCTCAAATTCCATATAATAACTTTCATGTACTATGCATGGTTTATGTTAAGATTCAAATGCATCGACATGTGGATGCAAGACGAAATAAGTCACTTTTTGATATTTGTGAACGAGTAATGAGTTATAAGTGACTTTTCTAATCGAAATGAAATTCCAAGAAGAATCATGAACTCCAAGAGCCTTGGGTTAGAGTATATGGGGCTAATTGGACAACATACAATTTAAAATGAATGTATATCGGCGGATTGCTGAGGCAATGCAAGACGGATAGCTCTAAAATGAGGTTCCTATCTATAGGTTGTGACACTCTTTGAATGTTGGAAAAGGAATGATAGCTTAATTAGCTCCCTTAGCTTAGGAGATAAGTGGGTTATGACCCAAAATCAACTTCATACCAGGATGAATCGAAATCCGAATACACTGGGTTTGAATTTCTGGATGTAAACATGTTAAAAATTGTTTAATATTGTAAAGAAATTTAAGTCTTTATACTAGTTGCTCTTGATTATTATGTCATAATTGTTTTCATGAAATTTTTATACTTACAAGGGATTTACAAATTATTGTTACGTGATTAAATAGAAAAGTCTCTTAACACTTAGTGATTAAAAACATGATATAATCATACATCCGTTATATAGGATTCATTGATTTACTCCGTTAATACACTCTCCGTGCATGTCTCATCTCATTGCTATATAATGGTCTTTCTGGGCAACTTTTCTCATCCCTTACAATTTGTAACCCAGATAAACAGGTTTTGCAAGAACCATCTATAGCCAACTACTTGGACCAATGAGCTACATATAAGGTAGCTAAGTCACATTTTTGTATATTTTGTTATACTACGCTACTAGAAATGTAAAATGCCATTTATTATTATGGTCTTTAAATGTAAATAGAAAAAAATGGTGAAGTCTTCTCCAACTATAAGTAGGGTCGACTCTATGAATTCTTGCTCAGACCCATGTTGAAAGATTCGACTATTTTTTACGATGGTTCTCGACTACTTAACGCAACCCCCACGAGGAGGGAATTGAACCCTGGTCTTTTGGGTGTGGTAAGCACAATGCACTACCACTTGTGACACCCGGATCCGAATAACTCGAAACCGACCTGATTAGGGTCCATACAATCTAATAAAATTATTGGTCAATATTAAATTATCAGAATCGATCCATATATCGTAAATCAAAATATATTTGGGATCAATCGATCAAAAATCTATTGCATCGTAAAGCATGCCATCAGAAAAGCCGTGATACAATCGGAAATTGTAAAAATAACCTGAGACCACCATAAAATTTGTATCGACGAAACAAGACCAACGACATCTACCATTTGTCGATCGGAGGTTGTTTGACCATTTAAAATCATAAATTTATTCACAAATTAAGGACCGTATTGCGCCTATTTCTAAATCCATTTTGGATCATAAAAGTATAAAATTTATATCATTTGATCGTCAATCTGAGACGGTCGAAACGAGATATTAATCATCTAAATCGGAAATCCGGGGTGGAAATACAAGTGACTTTGGTATTCCAAACAAGAGGGAGATAATGGTTAAAAAATAAAAAAATAATTCACAAATTCCAGCACAGCAACCAACACTTGGCTCTCTCTGTCCCTCCATTTGGCAAAAACTAAGCCCCTCTCTTGTTTATATAACACCCTCCCAAATCCTTTCTTATTTCTCTCAACTTTCTCTCTCTTTTCTCTTCTAAATCCCAACGAAGGACCTCCCAAGCAGCTCCCCTGCTGCTGCTCCCTGCAGTTCTTGAGCAGCGTCTCTCCTCCTTGTTGAACAGTAGCTGGAGGACAGCTGCTACCAGCAGCTACTGCTGCTGCCAATTCTGCTGACCAGCAACTCTTGGAGCCATTTTAAGCTGTTGGGTCGCAAGCTGCTGGAGCAGCTCCTTGCTGTTGCTATCTACTGATCTTGGAGATTGCTGCAAGCTCGGCCAAGTAGCCATTAGCTACTGTTGGAGATCATGTCAAGAGGTGGCACTGTTGTTACATGCATTTGTGATCTCCAAAAATTCGGAGATCCAAAGGTATAAACCAATTTTAAACCCTATTAGTTGCCTCTGAATTTAGATAAAAAAATGAAGAATCTGGATGAAATTGATCTTAACTTCAGATCCATGCTCCTGATTTCCTTGGAACTAATGCATGCAAGAATCTTCTCTGTGTTCCTAAAAACCCAAATTTTAAATCCATTATATAGATACTGATTTCATGTTTTAAAATGGAAGTTTGAGGGTAATGTGCATGCAATTTGAGTCTAATTTCAAACCATTGTTAATCTACTGAATTAATGCCTTTAAAGTGAAAATTTAGGGAAGATTGTATGCATGATAAATCTAAATTCAGACCACTGATTTCATGATCTAAAATTGAGAGAATTGGAGATAAAATGGCATGATCGTGATCTAAAATCAAACCGTTATATGTTATTGTTTCATACCTTAAAAATTGAAAGGAGTTGTGTGAGGTCGGAGGAGAGGTGGATCGAGGAAGAGGCTAGAGGGAGAGGTCGGCGGTGAAGGAGGAAGGGGATGGAGGGAGAGGGGGTTGGGTTTATTTTGACTATTATGCCCCCTCTTAACTACACCATGGTTTGAATGCACCATGGCTTGCTCCAATCCATTGATGGCTAAACCAACGGAAGGACACAAGTAATAATGGTGCAAGAAATTGGGGGCACAGATGATATTCCAAAAAATGGAGAGGTATAAGTAATATAGCAATATTTTAAAGGGGCACAGCTTATAAAAACCCATATTTTTTGAAGGAAAAAAGTTTGCTTCGTAAAAACCAGCATCTAAAGCTTTCTATATTCATAAGTTTAAGTACCATAATTACAAAGATCATGCATTATTTAAGATCCCAACATGCCCAAGAACATTATCAACATAAAATCTACCTTGTCAAATATCCACCTCATTTCTTGCCAACCACATTGCCCAATGGTGATCTCGGAATTCCAAGTTTAAAGGAGATGAAAAAGTATTGCTCTTGAAGTAGGCTATACGCATCTGGGAATAAGATCTAATTGATGTGTACTAGGTGTTGAAGATTTATGGGATAACCTCCAGCTTATCAGCTTGGCCTGATAATTTCCATACTCTATCGACATTTAAGAAGGGAATCTATTCTATTTTTCAGTGATATCTTCCATTCAGCATGCCTTAGGTGATGGCAGTGGCTTCGGTTTTTTGCAAGATAATTGGTCAAAACGGGACTTTTTGTGATTGGTACCCCTATTTGTTCACTTTGACATTGGATCAAGGGATACAAGTTGCAGAGGCCTATCCAAATGAAGTTTGGACTCGGGTGTTTTGATATGGCCTTTAGACCCAAGATGGAAAGAGTTTTTGAGAATATAATAAACCCTCGATATTGTTGAGGGACCATCAGAGGGATGGAATTGCCTCGTACGATGAGAGCTTCACGGTCAAGAAGGCTTGAGGGTTCTCGATGCCTCGACTATTTTCAATCCTAGGATTTGTGCTCTAGATTGCAAAAGGATTTGGGACTGGAAAACCTCTTTTTATGAGTGAAGATCTTTCTATGTTTGTTAAGACGAGTTAGATTGATGACTAGAACCTGGAGAGCTCGATCTTTTATGGGATGGAGGTGGCATGAGTGCAATGTTTGAATGTGACGAAAGATGTGGCTCACATGTTTTTTTACATGTGGCGATTATGGGGAAATTTGTGAGATGATGTGCATCAATAGTGTGGACTATGGCAACATGATAGATTTTATAGCTTCATTGGGTCGCAAAGAAAGATCCCTGGTTACGGCCCTTCTATGAATTTTCCGATATATACCTCCTCTCTATAGTCAGACGGAACCAATCTGTCACTTGGAGGAGAGAAATACATGACAGACTCAAAATAGGTGATATCACTACTAACGTAGTACTTCCATCTAACATGGTCGAAGCAACGATACCCCTCCTGGGTATGAGAGTATCCCAGAAAGACATACTAGACATATCTAGAGGAGAGCTTGTCACAACCAGGAGTCAGGTGGTATACAAAATCCACAGAGCCAAACACATGGGTGTTAAGGGAGATCAGATCCTCCTCGAGAAACATAATAGTTAAATGGGCCTTTTCTCCTAAAATAGAGGACGACATATGGTTTACCGAGTAACATGCAGTGAGAATTGCATCAACCCAAAAAGAGTCTGAAGCACGACTCTAAATCAAAAGTGTCTTGGTCATATCAAGGTACGATGTTTGCATTCGGCAACACTATTCTACTGAGAAGTGTAAGCACATGAGGTTTGGTGTATGATGACAATAGACTTGAAGAACTTAAAGAGTTGTAATGTGCAAAACTCTAAGGCACTGTCAGAGCGAACAAGCTTAACAATAACAGAGAAAATATTCTTATTTCAATAATGAAATATTTAATGACAGTCCCAGTGTCAAATTCCTAAGTAGTACCTGGGATTTACTTAAATACACAGGTTCTACAAAATCTTTTTTTTTACTTAAAATACAAAGGTGTCGCATGTTCAACATGCGACACCCGAGAAGTTTTTTTTACCTCGGAACAATAGCGATAGCGCATCTTAAAGATGCGATATATAAAACGCATATTGAATATGCGATTTGAGGGCTTAATAAGAACCGCGCATATCGGATTTCCCCCACGCGACCCTCATAGCCCAGACGACCGTCCCTGCGCCCGCGACTCATCCCACTGCGCCACCCACCGATTTTGACCTCCCCCTCTCTCACAAACCTCCATTTTGATCACTCCTAGCCTCGCGAAAAACTCCTTTTCTGTAGCTTCTTTGGTCGGCACCGTCCTAGCCGTCACTGCCTCACACTAGGGCTAAGTCCTTGTTGCATACATTGAGACTTGATAAATTTTTTTCTTGAGATTATTGTTTATTTAATATGCATATTATTCTTCATTTCATGAATGTATTTTGTTTACTTGTACGTTGTATCACGTATTAGGTCGGAATGGAGCAGTTGTATTGTATGTTTCATTTGAAGGGTACACTTATTGGCGGTTCGACGACCAACGTACGGGGGTTTGTATTAATGCCTAATATGACGTTCGATGAGATGTTGAACTTGGTGTACCGTAAGTTCAACCTGGATGCCAATAGTCAAATAAACCGATTACTACATCGCATCCCTCGAGGCCCAGGGGAAGAACCATCATTTTCATCTATTGTCGATGATGACGATGTGCAGGCAGTTCCTGTGTATGCTCGGACCATTGGGAAATTGATGCCTACTGACATTATTGTTGAAGATGTATCTGTGAGCGAAGTCCCCAATGTTGTCCCGAACACACAACCAACGGTTGTCCGTAGCACGCAGCCGACAATCTTCCCTAGCATACAACCAACAGTTGTCCCTAACATGGAACCCTCCTTTGACAATGATGCGCCTATAACGCAACCATGTACGGATCAGGAATGGCGCATGAGTGACTCGTTGCTGCGAGAGGTTAATCATGCTTTGGATGATTTCATCCCTAGGGGAACTGATGATGACCTGGAAGAAGGTAGTGAAGATGTCGACGATGATGCGGTAGACGAGGAGATCCCAGCTGATGAACAAAGCACGCAGCCTATCGTTCCCCGTATACCCTTTTTTGGAGTTAGAGGATCAAATACTCGTTCAATCTATGAAGATGACATTCGAGAGAAGTCTCGACTTGATGGTGTCGTTGACGAAATATGCAAGGGTAGAACCTTCAAATGTACATGTAATAAGTGACAAATTTTCCGTATCCCATGTTCCCACGCCATTGCAGTCATTTCAAAACGTCGAGCGGAAGTGGATTCCTATGTTGGAGAGTGGTACACGTGGCAACACCAGCTTCAAGTTTATGGAGGGAAATTTTTCCCTATCGGTGATCGTGAAACATGGGCTCCCTTGGACTATCCAGAATTACGTCCTGACCCAAATCGTAAGCGCGGCAAAGGTCGACCACGTACAACAAGAATTCATAATGAAATGGATGTTAGAGAAGTGATTCGTCACAATACTTGTTTGTTTTGTGGGATATTGGGTCACACACACCGTGGTTGTCCCAATAAAACCGCAAGGGATTCTCAAGCATCCACGTCTAATGCGCCGACGACGGGAAGGAATAATAATAAATGTGGTAATTGTGGCAGCGTAGGTCACAACAAACGCAGATATCCTATTTTGAGTAAGTTTGCTTATTTTTCATTGAAATTGTAGCGTAATTACTCTTATCGTATTTTCTTGTTTTTTACATTGTATATTCTAACATGGAATTTTTAAAATTGCAGATGGATCCAGGCCCACTTGACCCATCCGTTTTGACTCTTCAGGAGCGACATCGTTCTCGTCGTGTCTGGGTTGGCGATGTAAGTCTTTTTAATTATTTTTTTCTTTACTCTTTTTCCTTATATCAATTATCTTGTAGGAATCTTCATGGTTGCGTTGTCGACGATGCGAGACACATGTTCGTCAGATTCCTTTGGATGATCGACTCCAGTCGTATGTAGCTCAAGCTGGCTTTGGATGCATTTCTGAGCTTAAATTCATAACGCTAGATTGGCATTTGGTAACGGCGTTGGTTGAACGATGGAGGTCCGAGACGCACACTTTCCACATGGCTAGTGGGGAGATGTCCATCACCTTGCAGGTTGTCGCATTCATCATGGGGCTACGAATTGATGGACCTGTGGTTACTGGGGAGACTACACATGGAGCCACATGGGCGATTACTTGCGAGGAACTGTTGGGTGTAAAGCCACTTCCATCAGAAATCGTTGGCAGCAGGGTGTTAGCAAGTTGGTTATTCACCCATTTTGCAGACTTGCCAGAAGATGCACCTTTTACAGAGACATGCTCGAGCGTACATCTTGCAGTTGTTTGGTGGAGTTATTCACGGACAAATCAGGATCATTGGTTTCCCTTATTGCACTACCACATCTGCATGATCTGGAGTACTCTGGGACATTAAGCAGGGGATCCGCCGTACTTGCATATCTATATAGACACCTCTGTTTAGCAGCAGATATGGCGACCGAGGAGATTGGAGGCTCGGTCATACTGCTTCAGCTATAGGCATGGGAGCATTTCCCCCACATTACTCCAGTTATGAGGGAAGGCAGACAATGGCACGGGAGCCCGTTAGGAGTCCGTTGGGCAACGGCGTTTTCCCATCGTCGACAGCCAACACACGTAGTGAGACAATACCGGGACGCTTTTGACATGCAACCACCCGAGCAGGTAATTTTACATCCACAACTTCTTTCAAGTTCAACCAAAAAAGTTACTGTATTAAATACAATTTTGCCATTCAGGTTTTGTGGACGCCGTATACGGAAGACATCCGCGCAAGTCTCCCTGCCAACTGTCTTGAAGGCGATCGCATTTGGAGGGCAAGTGTATCGTTGATATACTTCCACATTGTAGAGTATTACTTCCCCGACCGATTCCTGAGACAATTTGACGGCCGTCAGGACATTCCACACCATTATTTAACCTATCAGAGCCTCCATGCAATCGATTTGAGGGGGAAGGTGCATGTGGATTGGAGGGCGAAACACTGGTTGTATATAAGTCAATGGGATGAGCGGGAAGATAGAGTGGTTGATATCAATCGGTCTAATGGGATCTTCGCGACGCCCGCCTACGAGCAATGGTATATGACGATTACTAGAAGATTTGTTGGACGACTAGGTGCAACTCTGGCAAGCAACATAAGTGCTCGGACAAACTTTGTTGTAAATTACTTTAAGAAGTTTCCATGAAATTAACCTCTATGTATTTCTTGGATGTAGCTCGCCAAGTGGAGCTGGATATATGATATTGGACACGAGGAATGCCACGAGATCGCTACACAAGCAAAGGCGGAAATGGAGCAGTGGTTGTCGTTTCAATTTGCAGATGTCGTCACAATACATGACGACCATGCTGATGTGGCTCGGGCGGAGGCCAGGCGAGGAAGAGCAAGAGGAAGAGGAAGAGGTCAGGGAAGGGCGCGTGAACCAATGGCAGAACCCATGGACCATGAAGCAGCCGCTGCGGTAGATGAGGATCTTGTGCCAACAGAATTGGAGACAGACTTCGTCACACCTGTTGTCGAGCGACCACGTGACGACATGCCAACGTCGCAGGCACCGTTGAGGCAAGGATTGAACGCTAGAGCAAGGTTCGAAATCTCGATTCCGATCTCGTTTCGGTGACTTGTAATACCGAAATTTCGTCGAAGATTCGGGAAATTTCGACAATTTCGGTGGAAAAGTCGGAAAAGGCTCAAAAATCCGATTTTTTTTCCCAATTTTATTGAAAATTTCGATATTCCAAGTTATTAGAACAATAAATAACATACAAATACACAATTATTTCACACATATTGGTCATCTATACCTTTTATATAGAAATATCGGTCATATCGGTCATATGGGCCATATCGGTCATATCGGTGGTGATATTGTTGTAGCCCAAGCAACATGTCTTGATCGATATGGGGTCGAAATGACCCATATTTTATCCATTCCATATCACTGCAATTGAGGATCTCCACCCCTCTATATATCAAGTTTATCAACCTATCTCGACCGATATCTCATAAGACAGTTTATATATGAGTTTCGATACCGTGAACAGATCGATAATATCACGAAATTTAAAAGTTAAAACCATGGTTGTAACATTGTTAATACATAATAAAACAGAGTAATAGTCTAGTCTTACATAATACAAATACAATACAAGTTACAACAAGTGAAAATTATTAAGAACATGCATATTTCTTATCAATGCAATAAAAGATTAAAGATTGAAATATAGTACATGGTGACATGTTTTGTTCAGAACCAAGAGTTCTGTGGTGGATCTGAATGCCCCCCCTTCCTTGTTGTCTCTCATAACGCATCGCAGATTCAATGAACTCGCAGTAGTTCTCCCGTGTCATGTACGAGTACATGGCCTTGTAATCCATCACATACTGAATGTATTGGTGGTCATCGATGCCTATGAGTATCCCTAGACGAGGATAAGCAGCACTAGATCCGGTATCACAAGTGGCACGACGAGGCTGCTGTGAACTACTGCCCTGAGATCCTCGGGACGACGACGACGGAGTAGGAGAAGATCTCTGCGGAGGAGGAGGAGGAACTAGCATGTACTCAGGGAAGAAACCGTAGCTGTCACCCCCATGGTGGGCTTCTTGTCGCCATCCACGATCCGCAATGCAGAAACAACTGGATCCATGATCCTCGTGACTTGAGTCACGTCATCCCAAAAGGAGATATCATTGATCAATATCTCCACCTTCCGTCCTCCTTCAGTCCGAGCTTCAGGTATCTCGAACCACTCACCCTGGCAACACATGGTTTTCAAACCCGTCTTATGTTGCTTGAGGCTTTGCAACGCTATGAAATTGGTTGCAAAGTGTGTGATGCCAGGCCTCACCAACTCCCCATTGCACATCCGCCTCATCAGTGCCAACACTTTGCTGTGGTTGTAGATGAATGTGGTGATCATTCGTGCTTTCTCTACCACCCTTGAGATGAGCTTCCTCTTGCTGAAATCCTTAAGGATCAAATCAATGCAATGCGCAGCACACGGTGTCCAAAAAATTCCGTAGCTGCTGGACTTCATAATTGTTTCACCAGCCTTCTTGAAGTTGCTACCGTTATCTGTCACAATTTGCACAATGTGCTCTTTCCCAACCTCCTTTATAACGTCCTTCGTCAATATCAGAAGGTACCTGTGGTCCTTCACATGCTCAGATGCATCAACAGATTTCAAGAATATTGTCTTCCCATCGCAGTAGACAAGGAAGTTGATGATCTGCTTCCTTGTGTAGCTCGTCCACCCATCGCACATCAATGTCACCCCGTACTCTGGCCATCTCCTCCTCAACTCGGCGATGTACTCATTCATCTCCTCTTTCTCCATCCCTAGATATTTGTTCATGATCTCGTAGGATGTAGGAGCCTTCACTCTCGTTCCCGCTGCAGCGATCTCATTAATGGCATGCTGCAAGAATGGCCCGCCTGCAATGTTGGCAGGAATGCTCTCCCCAAAGAAGAGCTTGCTGATGGCTTTCCCACCCTTTCTCGTGCATTGGTGAACATTCCCTTCACCGTTTTCTGTCTCGGACCATTGCTTGCCTTGTATTGTAATTGCATGGATCCGCTCCTCGTCAAGAAGGGCTCAATTCCCTTTCCCTTGTGTTTCTTGGTGGTGGTGGTATTGGTGCGCCTCCAGAACCACTCCCACTCCCACCTGCACCATAGAAGCCGTCCTGTACACCACCGAGTTCTCTCCTCTCGAACTCGCTCCTCAATGATTCTTGTGTAGCCCTTCTGTATGCCCTCCTCTCTGTTGCAGTCTGAATGTCGGCAGGGTACACAAAATCATCGTCGTCTGAATCAGAAATGACGTTGAATTTTTTCTCGAACATAAACTCCTTCATTTCTTCTTCCCTTCTTACTCTCTCCGTCTCTTTTTCCTTCTTTCCGTCCAAGCTCGCCTTGACCTTGTCCCTCACATCTTTGGGACAACGCGTGCACTTGGCAACATTCTTGTTGTTGCCAACAAGATGTTGCTTCATCCTTGTGATCACGCCTCCTCCCAACTTCTTCCCACAGAAATTGCATTGCGACTTCGCCTTATTTCCATCAGGAGCGGACGCATACCTCCAGCCAATGTCCCCACTGAATTCGCCCCTCTGATCATCAGAGCTGTCAGATCCAGAACCGGAACCAGAATGTGCCATGATGAATATGCAAATTAAGAACCGGAACCAGAATGTGCCAGAATGTGCCATGGTGATTATGAACGTCGAAATCTGCGAGGAAAATCAAGAACAAACATTAAGTTGGCATAAAATGCAACTGCTTATGAATAATTAAATATGCAAATTATTTTATGTTTTTAAATTCGAAATTATTATATATTTAATTTTTCTAACACTTTTCCGATTTACAGAAAAATGACCTTAAATCTATACATTAGGATCTTACACCTACAAATTAGGGGACCATTTTCAAGAAAGAGTACCTAAGTGACACAAAATATGAACAAAAACCTAAATATTTAACAAATGATTTTCGGATTTTCTATATTTTTAAATTTTATTAATCCAAACAAAAATCCTGATGATGACTTCTACTTCCAAAACTAAAGATCCGAATATATAATACCACAACTCAGTATCGTTCCACATTACTGCACGCTCACGCCGCCACGCGATACCAACCTTCGATGAAGGCATTGCTGGGCCCTCGCAAATCAACATAATAGACGAGGCGAACCGTCTGTTACCCTTCCATCCTCGTGATTCAACGATAACATATCAACGGAGGAGAAAGCGTTGATTTGTAAACCTTGTAGTTGTTAGTGTGATACAAAAATGGAAGTGTGTATCCGTGGACAATTCAATATATGTAAATTGTTTGATTGTCTTTCTGCATCAATATATATCCGTTATGAATGTCTGTGCATCCATAACCCACATTTGTGAATGTGGAGACATCTTTGAATGTGTGTTCATCAACATGAAAGAAGCACATAAATTGACAGCTGCGGTCTCAGTCTGGCAGAAGAGAAGGTTCATCTTTGCTCTTGTTTGATCTCTTGTCCTAAGAAGACTAAAGGCCAGAAGAAGAGCTTCAAAACCTCATATATCCAAACTTGTCCTGTCAATTTCCAGGAATTATCTCATATATCGCATGTTCAACATGCGACATATGAGAAACTCCCTTGATTCGTTACAGGGAAAACCTCATATGGCGCATGTCGAACATGCACTATATGAGAAACTCCCTGGAATTGTTCCAGGAACTTTCACAGATAGCGCATGTTCGACATGCGCTATGTGAAAAAGTTCCTGGAACAATTCCAGGGAGATCTATACATATCGCATATTGAAGATGCGACACACTTGTAGTTTCTAAGTAAAAAAAACTTCTCGGGTGTGAACATGCGACACCTTTGTAGTTTCTAAGTAAAAAAAAGATTTTATAGAACCTGATTATTTAAGTAAATCCCAGGTACTACTTAGGAATTTGACTCGACAGGCCCAGCTTCAAACTTTTTTTCAAAAGAAAAACTCAAGATAATCTAAAAAAGTCATCTACAACTACAAGATAAAACAGGTGTCCCTGGTAATTAAGAACACAACTGGGACCCCAAATGTCAAAATGGACAATCTCAAATAAATGACTACTACTACGACTCTGACGACCAAGAAAACGATGATGCTTCCATAGCTATCAAACCTTGCATTGGAAGGTAGAATGCATGGATATCTATGGGAGGACATGATACGGCTTTTCAAGAGGAAGGTAGCCAAATCGAAGATGCCACATGTGTAGACATATATGTTATTCTATGTTATTCTCATCTGTACCTTTTCGCAATTTCTTTTTCCCGTTGGACTCTTTATCTATTTTATCAATAGGCTACTCTCCTATATAAGAGAGCCTAGGGTGTATGGAATAAACAATTTTTCATTTTCCCAACATGGTATCAGAGCGACGGTCCTACACCGGAGTTCTCAAACCAAACCCTAACCCTAGCCTCCACCCTCGAGCTCTCCACGCACGCCTCCCCGCCTCGCGTCGCCTCGCGCCGCCTCCTGCTCGGTCTCGCGCCGCCCCAACGTCGATGCTCCTGTGCGCCTGTGTCTGCGCACTCTCCTGTGCGCCTGCACCGCTCCTGTGCGCCTGCGCACGCTCCTGTGCGTAGGTGTGTACTCCTGTGCGCCTGTGCGCGTGAGGCCGTGCGCCCTCTGTGCATCGGTGCACGCTTCTGAGCGCATGTGCGCGTGAAGCCGTGCACACTTCTGTGCGTGCTCCTGTGCTGTTGTGCGTGCCCCATGTTCGTGATCCTGCACGCGCTTCTGTGCGTATATCTGCGCGTGTGATTTCCATACGCGTGCAGCCCTAGGCCAGCGCGCGTAAGGCTCCAGTACTCGTTCCGCGCAAGCATTTCCAGATTAATGGGTTTGGTTGCTTGAGTCTACACATGCACCTAAACCCGTTAATGTCCATTTAGACGATAATATCTTCAGTCTACTCCTTTAATCTTCCATTATCATAATGTCAGAAAGCAAGGAAGACATCCCATCTACAGGCGCCTTCAGAGGTCCAGCGCCTATTGTGAAGATGGATGGTTCAAATTACGAACTGTGGGCCATGCAGTTCATGAGTATGATGAAGTAGATCGGTAAGAAGCATATTCTTACTAAAGAAGAGCATGCTGAGAAGACAGGGGTTAATGCCTCATGGGAGGCAGATGATGCGTATGTCAAAGTTTGGCTATCCGGAACATTAGCAATTGAGATTGCTAACGATATTCTCCATCAGCCCACTGCCACAGCAATGTGGGACATTCTGGCTGCCACCTATTCACAGGCAAAGAATGAGACGAAGATCCTGCAACTTCAGCATGACATCTTTACAATCAAGCAAAATGGACGGCCTCTACACTCATTGTACACATCTTTACGTAGAATGTTTGAGAAGCTTTATAGCTTCATGCCTCTCACAGCCATGCCAGAGCAACAGAAGACCTATCGGAATGCCACTAAGGTGTGTGTATTTCTGGTTGCCCTTGATCCAGAGTACGAGGCAGCACGTTCCCAGATCTTGGCGGATTCCACTATTCCTCCTATGGAGAAGCTTTTCACAGGCTGAGTCGTATTGTTCCTTCATCTACTGCAAATCAGACCGCCTCAACCATGGCAGCCAATCGAGGTCGTGGGGGTCATCATCAGTTCTGTGGTTGTGGACCTCGGGGCAGAGGAGGCCGTGTTCGGCCATCATGCACCTTTTGCCATCGTTCTGGACATACCGAAGACATATGCTATTCCAAACATGGGTTTCCTGCTTCTGCACGAGTAGCTGAACAGATTGAGCCTCCATCTGCTTCATCTATGGATCATCGCTTTAATGATCTTGTAGCCCGTCTGAGGGGCATTATTCCTCCATCTGGGCATGTTGCTTCAGCGCCTACTTCTGAGAGTCACTACGACATTGCTGCTTCTGCATCCACCAGTACCTCAGGTAGCACTTATACATTCATTAGCAGTAGTGGATCGGATACTTTAAAGTTGATTATGGACTCTGGTGCCACACATCATCTGTGTGGTGACCAAGGACAGCTTACAGGCTACCGACAGGTTTCTCCAGGCCGTACTGTGGTTATTGTTAATGGGACACATTCCCCAATCACTGGTCAGGGGGAGATTAGCCTGACACCATCTATGCATCTCAAAAACGTGTTGCATATACCTGATTTTTCGATGAATTTGTTGTCCATTAGCCAACTTACAAAGGATTTACATTGTCGAGCAATTTTTGATCCATCTTCTCTCATTTTTCAGGACATCCTTACGAGCAACGTGATTGGGCGTGGCTATGAGCAAGGCGGCCTCTATCGTCTTAGTCGAACCCCTTATGCTGGAGCCTCCTCTCTACCTGCTGGATCCATCTCCCCATTACTGTGGCACTTGCGCTTTAGACATCTACCGCTTCAGAAACCGCGTCATGTGTTACCCCAGGTTTCACCTCACACTTCCATTCAATGTGAGGCTTGTCAGTTGGGAAAGCATCATCGGTCTACCTTTCCCAGTCGTCAGTGTCGGAGTAGTACCTCCAAGTTCGAGTTGTTTCATATCGATGCCTGGGGTCCTATTCGTGTTCGTGATCATCAGGGACACAGGTTTTATATAGTTATTGTGGATGATTTCTCTCGTGTATCGTGAGTCTTTCTATTAAAGAAAGAATCTGAAGCGGAGAATATTATCATCAATTTCATCAATGAAGTTCGTAACGTTTTTTCTGCATCTGTAAAAATTGTGAGAAGTGATAATGCGCTGGAATTTTGTACTCATACTCTCTCCAATTGTTTTTCATCTCAAGGGATTATCCACCAAACATCATGTGCCTATACTTCCCAACAAAATGGGGTTGCAGAAAGGAAACATCATCATTTACTTGATGTCACCAGGTCGCTTCTCATACAGAGTCATACCCCTCATTCTTTCTGGGGCGATGTTCTTACGGCGCGTTATCTCATTAATCGTATGCCGTCCTCTGTCTTAGGTGAGAAGACTCCTTTCTCTCTTGTTTTTCCTGACAAAGAATTGTTCTCCCTCATTCCTCGTGTGTTTAGCTCGGTTGCCTTTGTCCACCAGTTGTCTCCAGGGATTGACAAGCTCTCTCCTAGGGTTGTCAAGTGTGTTTTCGTCGGGTACTCCAGAACACAGAAGGGGTACAAGTGTTATGATCCATTGCACATGAGTTATCTCGTTAGTGTTGATGTTACCTTTTTCGAGTTTGTTATGTACTTCTCATCTACAGGTGATCAGTCCGTATCCTCTGCCACTATTGAAGCTATATACATGTCACCACCACCATCATCACTACCACCTCCACCACTATCATCTCCTACACCTCATGTCATTGTTCCTTTTTCCCCATTGCCATTCCACTATACCTGTCGGTCTGCTTCTGCTCATGGTCATCGCTCATCATCTAGCTCGCATGAGGTATGTTCTGAGAATATTATTAATATTGATGGATCTAATGATTTCCATGAGCAGGATGTGTTACAGAGGCCAGATGAGGAGGCAGGTGATTTGGATCTACCTATTGCTCTTCGGAAGCAGAAGCGCAGCTGCGCGTCATATCCTATAGCATCTACTGTGTCTTTTGATCGCTTAACTGGATATTTCAGGAGCTTTGTCATTGCACTATCGGCGGTGGATATCCCACGGAATTACCAAGATGCATTGAAGGATAGTCGATGGCATTTAGCCATGGAAGAAGAAATGGCTTCTCTTCAGTCAAGAGGCACCTGGAGCCTTGTTACTGCACCTACTGATGTGTCTACAGTGAGCTGCAAGTGGGTCTTTACAGTTAAGCAGAATGCAGATGGCAGCATTGACAGATACAAGGCACGCCTGGTTGCTCGTGGCTTTACGCAAACATATAGGGTGGATTATTGTGATACATTCTCGTCGGTTGCTCACCATTCCACCCTACAGATCCTCCTGTCTGTTGTGGTTACTCGTGATTGACCACTCTACCAATTAGATGTGAAGAATGCATTCTTATACGGTGACTTACAGGAGGAAGTCTACATGCAACAGCCACCGGGTTTTGTTGTTGAAGGGGAGTATTCTAAGGTGTGTAGAGTTCATAAGGCTATCTATGGCCTTAAGCAAAGCCCCAGAGCTTGGTTCTAGAAACTCTCAAACCTGTTTGAGAAACAGGGGTACAAACGTTCCAATGCAGATCATTCCTTGTTCGTACAAAAGACACCCAGAGGTATTATTGCAATTATGGTGTATGTAGATGATATCTTGATTATAGGTGATGATGAACAGGGAATTCAGAGGGTGAAAGAAATGCTGGGTCGTGAATTTGTCACTGACCTTGGAGTTCTTAGATATTTTCTGGGACTGGAATTCGCCAGAAATCCTCGTGGGCTGGTAATGACCCAGAGGAAATATGTCACTGACCTGTTGAGTGAAACAGGAACGCTTGGTTGCCGACCTGCCACTACACACATGGACCCAAATATGAAATTATATGATGACGACATTGATGAGGTGGATAGGCGAAGATACAGAGAACTGATGGGCAGGCTTCTCTATGTTACTATTACCAGACCCGATATCTCCTTTGATGTGAGTCGGGTGAGCCAGTTCATAGAACAACCACGTCAGGTACATATGGATGCTATACATATGATACTCAGGTACCTTAAGTCATCTCTAGGTGCAAGTCTGCTGCTTAAGAAAAACAATGAGATTACTATCTCAGCATGTGCAGATGCATATTACGAAGGATGTCCTAAGGATAGGAAGTCCACTACTGGATTTGTTGTGTATGTCGGAGACTCTCTGGTCTCATGGAGAAGCAAGAAGCAAACGGATGTAGCAAGATCTAGTGTTTAATCTGAATACAGGGCTATAGCCCATGTCAGTACAGAAATGATGTGGGTAAAGGTTGTGCTCACAGATCTATATATAAAAGTCCCACTTCCTATGGCTCTGGAATGTGACAATTAAGCGGCTCTATTCATTGCAAATAATCCAGCATTTCATGAACGAACCAAGCACATTGAGGTTGATTGTCACTTCATACGAGATATGATACCTTAGGGGTTTATTTCTACATCTCATGTTAGCTCAGTGGACCAAACTGCTGACATCTTTACCAAGGCATTACTTTGAATGTCGTTCCAGAAGTGTTCGTCCAAGATGAGCATGATTGACATCTATGCTCCATCTTGAGGGAGAGTATAGAGATATATGTTATTCTATGTTATTCTCGTATGTACATTTTTGCATTTCCTTTTTCCTGATGGACTCTTTATGTATTTTACCCATAGGATACTCTCCTATATAAGAGAGCCTAGGGCGTATGGAATAAACAAGTTTTTCCATTTTCCCAACATGTAAGTAAGAGTGATTCAGTAAGAACGGTAGAGCACCAGTATATTGAGATTGGACCAGACTATATAGCCCCATTTGCTTACGGCCACATCCAATCACCCTGCCCGTGATTATGTCCTGAAATACAAGAGAAGATGGGTCAAAAATGGCAAGACAATGCAAGTCCTTACTGACTTGACTAATAGAAAGTAAATTCATCTCAAAATCCGGTGCATGTAGCACATTCTGTAGGTGCATGGATGGCGTCAAATGGACATCCCCTTATCTCATAAGAGGTAAATGAACCACATTCGCTATGGCAACTGATCTGATATGAGGTACAAATATGTATGAAGTAAAATGTGTTATGTCTCCACATAGAAGGTGGAAGCACTAGAATCCATGATCTACTCTGTCGTATTCGCCTTGCTACAACTGGTAAAAGCATAGGCTACACCTGAGGAGCTGGAAGATGCTCCGACAGAGGCTGCAACATCAAGACATGTAGTAGTATCGGCAGCAAGTATCTACCTCAGATTGGAGACAATATCATCTAACCGCAAATCTGTAGAAGGGGTTGAATTGTCTAGAGACTCTGATTACTTGGTGACACGAGCAAAAGTGAGCTATCCATGCTTCGGATAGCATGTCTCCTTTGAATAACCAGAACTACTACAATAGGTGCATGGATCATGTTGATGTCTGCCTCCTCTACCACAAGGACCACGCCCTTTGAAGTGAGTAGTACCTCTTCAGCCGCGAGATGCGGCCATCATTGAGGAGATCTGTGTAGAGGCAGGGGGTGGGACAAAGATGATGTTCAGACGGCGGTATGCCTCATCCATGGGAGGGATAGCCACTTGTAAGAAGCTAGATGTGTGTTGCCTCGTAGCAACGATCTAGAGCAGCCCTGAAAATTCCAACTATCGTGGCATTCATATACGTCATCAGTTACCCAATAGACATAGTCATTGGCATGAAGCTATTAAGCTTCTCGAACATGTCACAGAATGAAGAGTGAAAGCTGTGTAGAGGATGACCATTTTATTTGGTCCTGAAGATGTCAAACTGCAACTGAGGAATCTTGATCTCATTCTTCGCTTGACCATATATGGCTGACAGGATATTCCACATTGTCTTAGCAGTAGGCTAATTCACTATATCATTGGCTATCTCCGTGACAAGAGTCCCAGAGAGCAAAATATGGATATAGACATCATCTTTCTTCCCCAAAACATTCTCTTCAGTCTTATTTGTCGACTTTGGCAGTGTCAGAATATGCTCATTTACACTGTATAAGAGTCAGAAACTGCATGGAGCACAACTCATAGTTGGTCTCATCCATCTTGATGATGGGAGACGGACCTTTGAAGGAACCGGGTGAAGAGAAGACATCACCCATGTGTTTCTGACATGATGAAGAAGAGGGATGAAACAGAACTCGAATGGGTAGTAGACTGATCTAAGCGAGTCTACACGATCATAAAGAGCGTGTAAACTCATGCAACCATCCCCTTCAATCTTAAATCCACATGATGGCCTGAGAGATGTTCTAGAGGTCTGAGATTACCTTTCTCTGATTAAGGTCAAACCGAAAACAGACCCTAGAACAAAGAAACACCATTGAATGAGATCACAATGGCCCCATTGTTGCAATATTCGACTGAATGGATTGAATATTAGGTCGAATATTCTTATTATGTGGGGCGACCAAATAGAATATTGACAATCAACCAATATTCAGTCTAAACTGAATATTCTCGACTATTCAAGTATTCAGTTGAATATTAGGTCGAATATTGCAGTAGCTGTTGATTTTTTATTTCTATTTTTTAAAGATATATTACCACAAATGTTAAAACTCCATATATGTATCTAGTATTTGGTATTTTTTATCTTTAATTCTTATTGATTGATGACCATATTAATATACAGGAACATATGTATTAGATATAATTTTTATATCTAAAATAATTAAAAATGCAATCAAATAATTCCAAATATTCTCCCAAATATTGAATATTCTTTATTCATTGACCCTTCCGATTGAATACTGACTTCTACAACATTGGACGGCCCTAGGCAGCTTCGGTGATGATCTTGGGAGGTGCACAGCACGGTCGTGGGGGCATTTGCGACATAGTAACAGCCTCGAGGCGGGCCTTGGCAATGTCGATGAAGGCGCAATTAGGCAGAAGCAGTCCCTAGGCAGGGGCTAAGGCAGCGACGAAGGTCCTAGTGGGGCCCATCGGCTATTGTACGGGCCTTGGTGGGCCCAGACAGTGGCATTGTTGGTCCTAAGAGGCCTAAGCGACAGTGCAGCCGGACCTAGGGGGCAAGGTGGCGTCACCGGTGAGGTTTCTGGGGCTCTGTAGGACACACATGGCTAAGAGAGAGGAGGCAGCAGGTGGGATAGGGCACGAAGTAGAGAACTCCGATCTAAGACCGTCACTCTGATACCATGTGGAGATAAACAAATGAATTGCTTATTCATGAGGCCCTAGGATTCTCTTGTATAAGAGAAGAAACTTGTTTGGACAAATTACAAAAGAAAAAATACATAAAAGTATGAAAAGATAAATAATAACTAACATAAAAAGATAAACATGATACATTGATTGGGATCTAAACTAGGGCATTACCCATCAAATTATGTTTGGAAGCAACTAACCCACTTGGTAAGCACGTGCTTAACTTGAAAAAAGTTTTAGCATCTCGGCTTAGCGAGATTTCTAAGCATGCACACAAGGATAGATTACCCGATGGATTGACTTCATATGATAGCAAGTTTATAATCAACTGACTACAAAATAACTCAATCTAGAGATCTAGAAGATAGAAATCCTTTCACAGTTCTTTTCATCAGTCTATTGACTTCTCCTGCCCACTTGAATTGCACCAACATAGCTCAATGTCGTGGAACTCTATTACATGTGCTAATCAGAACACAAGCTTTTGTAATTAAATCTGATTTTAAAAAGCTGATCTTTACATTAGACCGCACAAAAATGCTCAACAATCAATTCAGCTACTTCATTTGCTGCGACTAAATTACATGAAACGAATACAGCATATTATTCGAAAACGGGTCCTACAGATGCAACTAATAATCCAAAACAATGTTGAGCTACTAATATCAAAGAAGAAGAATCATGATTCCATATAAACCAAAATTACCTGTCTATCAATCTTCTTAACCTCGACAGTCCTTTTCTCACCTTCACCGTCCGCCGTCACCACCGTGGCTACCTTGTTTCCGTTCCCCGCCTTCCTCTTCTCCAACAAGGCAACCACATCTCTGATCCTAACCAACTCTTCCTCCGAAGGCACCGCCATCATCGCCCACGCCTCCCCTTCCTCCTCCGCAATCCTAAACCCGACGCACTCCAACACCCCCACTGCACCCGCGACATCCCCGATCGCATCCTTGATCTTTGAATTGCCCATCCTCACACGCCGGAACTTTGCATTCTCCGGCTCCTTCACCACATTCCCCAGCAACCTCACCACCACCTCAACTGACGACTCCGGTGGGTCTCTCGACAAGTACACCACTACCGCCTCATTCATGTCGCCTCCCCCTCTCGCCTCCAAGCACGATTCCACGTGATCCACCGCCGCCTCCTCAGAAGCAAAGACCTTTCCGCAAACCGGGCATTCAAACCGGTCTTCCGATCTTAAATCGGCAACTTTCTTGCTGGAGGTGATCAAAGGGGCAAACGGGTCGAGTCCATTGGATGGAATCGCGTCTTTGGGGATCAAGATCAGATCTTGGGGCCGAAGTCGGAGGGTGGTAAGTTCGGATTGGGCGATTTGGGGGGTTTGGAGGTGGGGGGTTCTCGGAGGAACCCAAGACACGGCCGTGGCCTTTGAATCTGCCGGAGGAGGAGGAGGAGGAGAAAGGGTTGTTGACCTTGCTGATGAAGTCCTTGACCTTGTCCTTGACATCTTCCATGGAGATGGGGGTAAAGATTATTATCTTGTTCTCGGGGGAACGGGTATTGTTCTTGGCGAGAGACGAGGATCTTTGACGTGTCAAGATTTGGATCTTTTTGCCGTTGTCGTAAAGTTTGCGAAGGTTGCGAGCGTCTTGGTATAGTATAAGTGCACAAGTCAATTAATACACATTTTGTGAAGTTGGGTGAAAACAGTGAGTCTTACAAAGATGATATTATATAAGCCTAAAAATCATTGTAAATTGTATGTCATTATCATACTCATTTCAACTAACAAAGGTCATGTGTTTCTATAGCAATGGATAAAATCGATTATTCATGTATTAAATGTAATTCGGTTTGGTATTTGCATTCTCCCAAGCATATATTCTATATACATCAAAAAAATACGATTATAAGACGTATGTTGCTAGAAGACAAATATAAACAAAAGAAGAATCGGTTATCTGATTGTTTTTGACAAAACTCTATCATTATGTCTAAACTCTTATTTTTGAAAGGATATGTATCTTGTTTATGTTTTTTGTCTACGTGTATCCACGTATTGTTAAAATGAAAATTATGATGTTGTCAATTTTTTGGTTCATTAAATATTTAGATATTTTATTCAAGATGTCCTTCCAAACAAGATTTTCACAGCTTTAATTTTACAAAAGCTTTTATTTTTTGTAAATTGTCAAGATAGTAAGTTTTTGGAGAACTTCTGTCGCATAATGTCGAGATGAAAACAACTTTGATTCGGGTTGATTGTCATAAAAGGCTACTTCCCATGAGTAACTATATCGATTTATAAATCCAGCTTTGATTGCTCACTAAACCTCAAAATAGTATTATATTAAATGAATTGAAAGGTTGATAATCTGTTCATCATGTAGATGATGAAAAATTTACAACTTGAGTTAAACTCCACTAATGCAGTCATATTAAAGACGTGGTCGATATTTGACATATTGTAAAGGCTTCAACTTGGTTTCTCTCGGATCTAATATCATAAGATATGGCTCATCAAGAGGAAACCAATGAATTTTGTTTTGTATGAATTGGACTTCGTTTGGATTTGTTATGATTTTTGGAAGAAAGATAAGTAAGGAACCTTAAGATATCATTAACTCATAATGATTGTCATTAAGATAACTAAATATGATTAAATAAATTAATGATAGATTAAGGATTGTTAATGACCATGAGCAAACACTAATCAATATTTATAAAAGGTAAGCACAAGCCGCAAAGGTTAAATCACGATTAATAAAAATTAATCGCGATTAACGTTAATTAAGCGTCATTAGCGAATATATAAACTTCTGGATAGTTCTAACTTAAGTTCTAAGTTTTGGTTAAGCTTTAGTCAAAATCATAGGCCAAAATCATGGACCGCTAACCACTGTTAAGGTCTAAACCATGGTTTACTAACCATCGTTAGTAGTTTCTGGAGCCTATAAATACCCCATACATATTCATTCTCTATAATTTCCACTGCCACCACTACCCCAAGGGCTAGGATCGAGAGGTCGGGAGGAGGAGAGGGAGGTGGGGATGGAGCGTCAGTGAAGTGCTGTTGGGAGAACGAGGAGGAGGAAGGTATGATCCTTTCTTAGTTTGCTTCATAAGTAAGCTATAACTTGAGCTAGGTTATCGGTTCATATTCTTTTTATAGCCTAATTTTGATTCATCTTCCTTTTCTGAATCATTTTCTGTTGTGGTTCGAGGAGAAATCTGTATAACACCCTGCTTAAGTGCGGATGGCTATGCACGTCATCGAACGCTGTGATTCGTCACACATTCACTCATCTAAGACGCGTGATATATGTCGATTCTCTATCGCTTATGGCTATATTCTTTCGATCATGTTGTTATAGATGTTTTGATGGAGAAATCTGTATAATACCCTAATTAAGTATGGGCAGCTATACACGCCAGTGAAACCCTGTGATTCGTCACACCTTCACTCACCTAACACGTGTGGTGTCTATCGATTCTCCATCTCTTGATGTTTGGTTATATTCTTTTCAGTTTCGTTGTTGTTTTCCTCTCAGTGATTTTACAGAGGAAACTCTTTCCATTTTTCTTTTAAAACATGTCTCGATATAAGAGGAAATTCTGTCGTTTCATAGAAATATGTCTCAATATTGTTAGACATGTGAGCCCTGGGCGAACCATTCTTACAATAAGTGTTATTGTAATATATATATATTTGTTTATCAATAAAAGTTATTGGTGTTTCACTCCCTTTTCTGAAACTAAATGAATGAATGCACTATAAGGTCCCTTTGTACAATTAGGGTTATGTACCATGACCATCTTGATGATCATATAGCTGTTGATTCATTAAATGAATCATAGAGGCCGGTGTTTGGATGAATATCTAAGGAGTTAGATAGAGGACTCATCAAGCACCATCAAATGAATGTTAAGAGATGATCTCCAGCCTGAGTAGGAGATGGCAATCCTTTCTCACATAGGCTGATATCTGACCGACCTCTTGATGCAGGTCCTCTGCATGGGAATAGTGATTCGGAGGTGTCAGATTAGTTAGGTCAATGGGTTGACTTAACGAGATCGAGATAACCTAAGTCCTATGTTGAATGCTGTCACAACATAGGCACGCATCCTCTGACCAGAGACAGATGTATTGCTATATGTCCGAGTATGTACATTTGGCAGACCGATAGGTTGATGGCCTAACCAAGGTCTATACACTGGCGAGCTGGTGTACATATAAGGACATATGAGCAATACGATCTATCAATGGGATCATACAGGTTCACTTATGAACCGGAAGACATGAGCCACTCATGAGGTATTGGGACCGATCAAATTCCATAAATGGTCGTCATGCTTTGGAAGCATGACATGAATTTGAAGGTATGATATATGCTTTTAGAAAGCATATGATCGATACCGACTCTCAATGACCAAGATTGAGAAACTTAGTGATCAAACCCTGAAGAAGACGGTGTAAAATTGATCTTAATCTTCAGATTGATCATGGGTCTTCCAGTATGCAAGATGTACAGTTATTAGGAATACCTGAGGGTGATGTGATTATAAATGATTATATAACCATGACGCTTCCATTCCGAGGGAGTGATGAAACGGATCTGGATTTTAGTGACTCCTCTCAGTAGAGAAGCAATCTAATCTTGGCCCAAGTGTTGGACATTGGTCTGAATGTGATTCAGATGCAATGAGAAGATTATATTTGCGGTCTTGATTCAATCAAGCATCTGTGGGAGATCCGTAATATCTGGATTTGAGATGAGATCTCAACATTCAAGTCGTTGTACGTGGAACAATACAATCTTCATGTCCTTATCTCCAAGCATCTGCGGAGAAAGCACATTATTCTTGAAGGGATTCAAGAATAATTCATTTGATGAACTACATATCCAAGCAAGAAGGACTTGATGATTAAATTAGATTTAATTATCAAGCGTGATATGAATGAGATTCATATTATGAGAATAATTGTCCAAGATAATTAAATGGGATTTAATTATCAAGGATTGGAGAATATGGATAATACTATCCATGATGTTTGTGTATTATAAATATGATTTATAATATACATATATTGGAGAGAGAGAAATTTTATAAATAGAATTTGTTAATTATTAATGTGGATTGGATTCACATTAATTAATTAATTGGAAATGTAATTTACAAATTAGTTTGGGTTGTGAATATGATTCACATATTTATCAATGGCATGATTGAAATATTCACAAATTAATTTGGAATTAATTTGGTGGATATTTTTTAATAATACATTGAGAAATAATAATACAAAATAAAAGGGAGATAAATAACCTCCAAATGAGGTGGTGTCACCAATGACATGGTCAAAGGTGACGCCCCCTCAATTTTAGGAGGAAATTGGTTATCCCCCCTTTTATTAGATTATTATCTCTTGATCATTAATTTATGTTAAATTTAATTGTGTTGATAATGTTGTGACATATATTTAATTTAAATATAAATTAATGTTGTTGGTTTTTAGCCAACAACAATCTTGGTCATTGATTAATACATAGATCACCATGGCCGTTGGATCTATGTGTCCCATGGATTGAGATCCATTGGATCCTAAACTAATATAAAAGGAGAGCTAACCTAGCCTTTTCATGGTATATCATTAAGAGTTGTAGAAGCCTACTACTCTCTCTCTCTCATTCTCGCCTACCCTCTCTCTCTATTCAAGGTGGCCGTCCACTTTGTGCATTGAGAAGGAGAGTCTCTCACCTTCGCCTTCAACAACTCGAGGATCTCCTTCTTCTTTGGGACTGCTTGCGCTAAAGGAAGATGACAGATTTCGTTTGACAAAATCAGGGGATTCATTGCTTGGATCTTCATCGAGGATTGTGGGAGGTTCGCGTCTCATCATCGTGCCCACAAGTGCATTCTTCGTGGATCGGACTTAAGACAGGAGGATCTCCTGTTTGAGATCTCACGATTACAACCACGCTCCAAGAGGTATTCCTTATAATTTGTGATTTGATGGAACGATCCGAGAAATGTTCTCGTGATCATGTGGTTTAATCACTTGTTAAAAAATTTTAATTTCCGTCGCATCTCGCGACTAGTGCGACTAGTCGCCCCGATTGCATACGGTGCGATCGACACGCTTCCGTGATGTGCTTGAGGATTCTCAATATCCTTAAAGTGGTATCAGAGCCTTAGGTCAAATAAGGTTTTGGATATGATCCATTGACCTAGGACGACTTGGTTTTGAAAGGGTCGTGAAAGTTTTGTCGCATTTCAATTTTCGCACCTCTGTCTAATTGAAATTTTCAGTATTATTTAAATTGTTTAAACACCAAATTTGCAATTTAATTTTGTTCTCCATTAATTAAGAAAACCATAGGATTTGAGTTTACGAAATTTGAATTTCATTTGCTCAAGATATGCCTTTTGAATATGCATATATTCACTGTTGCGGGAACTGCGGAACTAAACGTGATTAACGAGTTAATTACTGTTTTGATCCACCTCGAAATGCATGAATTATCACTTGGGTTCTTTAATAAATCAAATTGGAAATCTTAATAAACTTATTTTGCAATTTTTGGATTTAAATTGATCAAGATAAGTTAATTTTAGTGATTGGGGGTCACTGCTGGAAATTAACATCTTTTGATCATGAACCTTGTGATAAGTCCTTCAAATATGATGATGAAAATTAATTGTTAATTTTCTGAAATAATTAGTGATAAATATTTTTGAAATATTTAAAGAGATAATTGTTTCATTGAATGACATTTTCCTAAACCATAATGATAAGAAAATTGATCTTGATCATTGGTTGACATGAAATCATCAATAAACATTTTTCATGAAAAACCTTAGTTTATCCAACAATAGTTGTAGGACAACTTTTACATGAAAAACCCTCTTGATTGAATAGGATTGGGGATTTGTTTAGCAAATCTCTTTATAATATAATCAAAATTGTTTTGTTGTATATTATATTGTATAATTTCGGTTGAAAAACCGATGAACATCTCAAAGTACATGTTGATCTATCTGGCATTATCCTTTCCTGAGGTGGATATGGTGCCTAGTCGGAGAGCATTGGGGTTGTGGTTGCAACGTATGTGGTTCGTCCCATTCTCGTCGGTATTGGCCATGATAGCGGGTAGGGACTCGATAATGCCGGAGAAGTCAAAGTGTATTTTTGTAATTATTAAAATTCGAATAATACGTACTTTGAGATTATACCTACTATTCAAGTAATAATCAAGTTTGTTGATTGATGATGGGATTAATGATTAATTTAATGTGATTAAATTAATTGTATCCAATTAACACTCTATTATGAATAGATGTGTATTTCCCTTGGAAGAATTAATTATGTGAATATGATTCATGATAATTGATTATAAAATTTGAATATGAGATGGAGGATCACATAAGTGGCATCCATGGTCTCCTGTCAAGGCGAAGGGTTCCGTCGCTAGGGATTGTATGTAGGAGACGTCTGTCCGAAGTGACAGCTCCTGTATGCAAGCGCATCTGGATCGGGCTCTTTGCTTCTCGAAAGAGTAAGGTCGTATGCGTATTGACCCCAATGATCGAGTCCTCATATTATTGGGGCGATATTGGATTGCGCATAGCGAGTTCAAATCCTGTTGGCGGTTGGCTCAAATAGAAATGGGTCAACATCATCTTAGGGGTGGTGGGCCCGAGTGTTAAAGACTGAATTGGGAAATGCAAGTTGGACTTGTAAGGCGGAATGAGTTCCCGCTTCTTTTTATCGGAGTCGCAAGTTCTCATATTATTGGGATGTGACAAAAATAGAAGAGAAGATCCCAGATCTTGCTTGAGATATAGCGGTAAGTGTATCTCTTACTTTGAAAGAAAATAAGGGAATGATCTTTCAAAGTTGACATAGCAAGATGAATTTAATTTAAAATGCCTTAATCAAATATCTTAAAATGAATATATATTTATTTATGTATTCTAATATAGTGCATTCTTAATTTCAGAAAATGAAGTCCATGAACCCACTTAGCAGGCTCCTGGAGGTCAACCAGTTGACCGGGCCAAATTATTCGGATTGGATACGAAATTTGGATCTTGTCCTATCTGCGGAGTGCATCTCTTATGTGCTGACCAAGGACAAGATAGCAAACCCTAAGACTGCAGAAGATAAATCATATAATGAGAAATATGATGAAGACCATAATCTGGCAAGGTATTACATCCTTGGGTCATTGTCCAATGTGCTTCAGAAGCAACATGTGGAAATGAACCTTTGCAAAGAGATTATGCTGAATCTGAAGGAAATGTTCGGTGACATAAACTGCACACAACGTTACAACGTGATGAAAGAGCTTATTCGCTGCAAGATGCAGGAAGGGACCTCTGTCAGAGAACACATACTCAAAGTGTTTGGGTACCTCTCTGAATTGGAAACCCTGGGAGCCTACATGGATTCTGACATGAAGGCTGATTTTATTCTCCTGTCTCTCCCTAAGTATTTCAACAACTTTGTCATGTCTTATCACATGAGCAAAGGTGATTTCACTAACGCTGGGTTGTTAGCTGCATTGAAGTCTGCAGAAGATGTGATGAGGAAGGACATCCCCTCTGCTAGTGCAATGGTTGCACAAGTGAGAGGAAAGCGTGGGCGGAAGCAAGGTTCTCGTAAGGGCCCGGCCCAGAAGAGAACGAAGAAGAATCAAGGAGTTGGTTCGTCTTCTAGTGCTTCCACACTAATGACATCGAAAAAGTCCAATGTCTGTCACTACTGCAAGAAGCCAGGGTACTGGCAGCATAACTGCCCAGATTACCTGAAGTCTACTGAGGAGAGAGTTGTCTTTTCTGACCCAGGGTTCCAAGAATGGTCAAGATTATGATATTCACTTTATAGAGCTGTTAGTTACTCCCCAACTTTAGAAGATTCACCATAGGAGTGTCTTACCGAATTTGTTAGCAGGCTTCAAGCAGATATTAGAGAGAAACTTGTAGTTTTAGAGCTACCACTATAGATGAAGCCACTAATATCGCCTCCGTATCGAGATGGAAAGGGATGAAAACCGTCAAAGAAGAAGCTTCCACTTTACTGGTGGACCATCTAAACATAAGGCAAATTATAACCGCAAAGACTGTCTCTATCATCTTGTTGGTTCTAGTATAAGCGCACCACAGACTTTGGGTCAGGAATTCTTAGGAAGAGAGGTTTTTCTAGACCTCTGTTATATTCTCGTGACTCAGCAGCAGGAGCAAGTACCTATGTGGCTAGGTATTCAGCTCAAAATAGGAACATGTATGTTATTACTGTCATCAGGAATACCACATCAAGAAAGACTGTCTAAAGTTGAGAGGTTCGGGGTTTAAACCAACCCCAATTATCAGTATAACATCCACCCCGAGCAATGGAGCAACACGTAGAGGAATACATGGTAGATATCGTGGTTCACAAGGAGCTTCTTCTACACAACAACCATCACAAAGTGTTGCGGGTTCTAGCTTACCTATTCCTAATGGCCAACTCAATGCAATCACTAAAAAACAAGCCTACAATTCAGGCACGATCGTACGAGGTACCGTTACTATCACAACCCCGTTTCCCATGTCATCGAATCCTCCCATATCCGGATCTGGTTACTCAATAATAATTTATTCAGTAATTACAACTAACATTCAGAAACATACTGCAATGAAAATACTCAAAAGAAAGTATTTTAACACTTTTCCATTCACAAAATAATGTTCACATAAAACATTGTTCTACTATAACCATTTACATGTACATAAGCTTGAAAGGAAAATACGCAAAAGATTACTAACTACCTTACAGAGAAGAGCTACTGTAGCTGGTTGGATGACTATGTTAACTAGATGAATGACTAAAGTCCTTGCACTTGCTCACCGACACCTGTTGGGTTTTCCATCAATCATAAGATAAAAAATTAGCGAATACTAAGTAATGAAGACGAGAAAAGCAAACAAATTGTGTATTTTTTTCAAAACTTGTTGTCACAAAAGTTTTCATTCCTTCTCGTTAATTTAAGTTCTATTCCTTTCTATTCTACATCAGGGATTAATCCAGGGGAACCCTATCATTCTTATACTCCGAAGCCGTTGACACTTCGGGATTGGAGATTGTGTTGATCTTGGTAAGCTTATGCAGCCGCACGTTGCCTCAACCAATCATCCAATACTATCCTGATAATTTCCTTTTCTTTTATTAATCAGGGTCTCAAACCTTCAGCTTGGAAAACAAACGAGCACACCGTCCTCGAGGACTCGGTTGCTTAAAACCTCAGGCTAACATAATAACCTAGTGGCTTAAATACATATTATCGTGATCCAGCCGCCATTGAACCACCCGTACCTCTACATGGCACGACTACATCTTCCATCGTTCAACTCGAAGATATTGGCTTCCTGTACCATGCGTTGCAAATCATTCATTTTGTACGCACTTATTGTAACAAGGCAACCATGTACCACCTAGGTAGGGAAATGCCAATACGAGTTCCTTCCGACAAACCTACAGGTTGCATGCCCGACCTGTAGTTCTACTCCCAATCATCTTTAACATGAAACACGATCTTTTTCAAGATCCAACTCAAACCACATCAATTCCCATGATGTAATTCTTTCGTTAAGTCTTCAATATGCATAATCAACAACACTTAGTATAGACTCACATATATATTATTCATATGCATATATACTCGTATTTATGCCTATTTTAACTCTCAAACCCTAATTTTCCAAGCTACTGCATCAATTCGATGTCTAAACCTTATTTTAGTGGGAATCACAGAGCAACTCTTTAGATTTTTTCAAAAATAGCCAATTAGGGTTCTTCATAGCAAAGAATATAAAATCATGAATTTCAACAATCTCATATGAAAATCGAACAACAAAAGGAAGGATTTCATTACCTAATCGAGCTCTCTCTCGCGTATGCAATGCTTTATCGTGTTTCGTTTTCAGAAAGGACATTTTAAGGCTCCTGAAATGATCGAATTTAATTTTCGTATCAAAACTGCTAAAAACATGTCAAGAACGGGAAGAACGAACGAAGAACATGAAGAATGCGAAGAACACGAAGAATGCCAAGAACATATTTTCTCTTGAAATTTTAGTAGAGATTCCCCTTATACGGGTGATATTTCTAGGAAAATTTCGGCAAAGTTTCCACTTATATCAGGATATATTTCTCAGAAAATTTTGGTAGAGTTTCCCCTTACGTCGGGACATATTTCTTGAAAATTTCGACATAGTTTCCCCTTATATCGGGACATATTTCAAAATAAAAATGAAAAGAGTTTCCTCTATAAAATCATTCGAGAGGAAAATAACAAAGAAACTGAAATAATATAATCAAGATGCAAGCGATGGAGAATCGGTAGACACTACGCGTCTTAGGTGAGTGAATGTGTGACGAATCATAGGATTCACTAACGTGCATAGCCGCCTACACCTAAGTAGGGTATTAAACGGATTTCTCCATCAAAATAACTAAAAAAATGAAAAAGAAAGAACAATTAGCACTGGAGAATCGGTATACACACGCGTCTTAGGTGAGTGAATGTGTGACGAATTATAGGGTTCACTGACGTTCATAGCCTCCCGCACTTAAGTAGGGTGTTACACAGATTTATCCTCGAACCACAACAGGAAACGAATCGGAAAGAAAGATGAATCAAGAACAAAACTTGGAAGAAAAGAGGACGAATTGAAAGTCTAGCTTACAAAGCAAACTAAGAGAGGATCATACCTTCCTCCTCCTCGTTCTCCCGACAGCGCTTCGCTAGCATTCTTTCCCCGCCTCCCACTCCTCCTCCTGACCTCTCAAACCTAGCCCTTAGGTGGTGGTGGTGGTAGTGGAAATCGTAGAGAATGAATGGGTACGGAGGGTATTTATAGGCTCCGGAAAATAACTAACCATGGTTAGTAAACCATGGTTTAACCCTTAACCGCGATTAGAAGCCCGTGGTTTTGGCCCATGGTTTTGGCCAAAACTTATCCGAAACTTAGGGCTCAAGTTAGAACATTACAGAGGATTCTAAATTTGCTAATGACTCTTAATTAACACTAATCCTGATTAACTTTCACTAATCACGATTTAACTTTCGCAGGTTACGCTTATCTTTTGCTAACTATTGATTAGTATTTGCTAATACTCATTAGCGATTTTCAATCCGTCATTAGTTTCTTTAATTATGCTTAATTAGTCTTAATGACAGTCATTATGGGTTAATGACGTCTTAACCCTCCTTCTCTTTCTACCGAAAATCATAACAAATTGAAACGAAGTCCGATTCACACGAAACAAATTCCGTTGGTTTTCTCTTGACGAGTCGGATCTTATGATATAGGATCCGAGAGATGTCAAGTTTATGGCTTTACAGTTACTATTAATGGCTTTTTAGTACACGCCTTTGTCTGATTCTGGTGCTTCACATTCATTTATTGCTCAACGGGTTAGTACCACTTTAGGTAAGGTACCAGTATAAGTACACCAATCCTATCTGATCAAGGGACCAAGTGGACATGTATTTATAATCTGAAAAATCATGTATAATTGTATAGTACTCATAGTAGGACATCAGTTACCTGTTTCACTACTACTAATCGAAATGGAGGACTTTGATCTCATCACGGGGATGGACTGGCTAGAAAAGCATCATGCATGTCTTGTCTATTTTCAGAAGACAATAACTTTTCACCTTCCTAACTCGATAGAGTTCCAGTTCATTGGAAAGACATACAATGATAATGTTAAATACATCTCTACTCTGAAGGCACAACAGTTGCTAGAGCAAGGGTGCCAAGGATATTTAGCTTATGTATCCATTACACCAGGGGCAAACAGAATTATGGAAGATGTACCTATAATGTGCGAGTTTCTTGATGTATTTCCAGAGAAACTACTTGTATCACCAACTAAGAGAGATGTTGAATTTGAAATCTCTCTCATACCTGATACTCAACCTATCTCTATCCCTCCATATAGGATGGCACCAACTAAGTTACAGGAGTTAAAGGTACACTTACAAGAATTGTTAGATAAAGGATTCATTCGTCCTAGTACTTCACCATTGGGTTCACTTGTCTTGTTTGTAAGGAAGAAGGATGGGTTAATGTGGTTGTGCATTGATGATAGAACAACTAAACAAGAAGATAGTAAAGAACAAGTATCCTTTGCCATGGATAAATGATCTTTTCGATCAGTTACAGGGTTCAACTATGTATTCCTAGATTGACTTAAGATCAGGATGCCATCAATTGAAGATTAAAGATGTGGATATTCCCAAGACACCCTTTCAAACTAGATATGGACATTATGCATTCTTAGTTATTCCTTTTTGACAGATAAATGCCTCATCAGCCTTCATGGATCTCATGAATAGAGTATTGAAGCTGTTCCTAGATGACTTTGTAATAATCTTTATTGATGATGTACTTATTTACTCCAAGGATAGGTATCAACATGAACATCAACTCCGACAGACACTTAAAACACTAAAGAAGAACAAAATGTATGCTAAATATAACAAATGTGACTTTTGGTTGTCCGAAGTATCATTCGTAGGCCATGTTATTTTTAGGGAAGGTATATCAATTGATCCTACAAAGGTTAGTGTGGTGATGAGTTGGGAACGCCCGAGGACTATCAGAGTAATATAATCTTTTCTGTTTTTGGATGGATTTTCTAGAAGATTTGTGAAGAACTTTTCACAAATAACATTGCCAATGACTAGGCTGACTCAGATGGAAGTCCCATTCAAATGGTCCGACGTATACGAAGTTAGTTTTCAGACACTGAAAGAATGCCTAACATCTGCATCTATCCTTACTTTACCCTTTGGGACTGAAGGATTTACAGTGTACACTGATACATCTATAGAAGGACTAGAGGCAGTTCTTATGCAACATAGTAAGGTAGTTGCTTTATGCATCATGACAACTCATGACATATGAGAGGAACTACCCAACACATGACCTTGAATTAATTGCCGTAGTCTTTGCTTTAAAGATATGGAGACACTACCTCTATGGTATTACTTTTGAAATCTCCACCGATCATAAAAAGCTTGAAATATCTGTTTGATCAAAAGAAGCTCAATACGAGATGGAGATAGTGGCTAGAGTTGTTAAAGAACTATGATTGCACCATCTCTTACCACCCTCGTAAGGGGAACGTCGTATCAGATGCCCTTAGCAAAAGAACTTATTCATATGGGTTGGTGAGTGTTAGACATGCGAGCCCACGACGAGCCATTATGCAATAAATGTTATTGCACATATCATTCCTTGATTTGAAATGAAGAATAAATAATTTGCATAATAGGTCCCTTAGTGCAATTAGGGTTATGTACCATGGCCATCTTAATAATCATACAACTATTAATTCAATAATTGAATCATAGAGGCTGGTGTTTGGATGAATATCTAAAGGGTTAGATTGATGACTCATCAAGCACCGTCAAATGATTGTTAAGAGATGATCTCCAGCCTGAATAGGAGATGGCAATCCTTTCTCAATTAGGTTGATATCTGACCGACCTCTTGATGCAAGTCCTCTGCATAGGAATAGAGATTCAAAGGCGCCATATTAGTCAGGTCGAAGAGTTGACTTAACAAGATCGAGATAACCAAAGTCCTATATCGTATGCTTTCATGATACAAGCACGCATCCTCTGACCGAAGACAGATGTGTTACTATACATCTGAGTATGTACATTTGGCAGACCAATAGGTTGATGACCTAACCAAGGTCTATACACCGACGCGCTGGTGCGCATATAAGGGCATATGAGTAGTACGATCTCTCAAAGGGATCACACATGTTCATTTACTGAACGGAAGGCATGAGCTCACTCCTGAGATATTGGGAAGAATCAAATTCCGTGCACGGTCTTCTCGCTTTGGAAGCTTGATCGAATTTGTAGGTTTGATATATACTTTTGGAAAGTATATGATCAAGACCTAGGTATGAAATATGCTTTTGGAAAGTATATTATCGATACCAACTCCCAATGATCGAATGAGAAACTTACTGATAAAAACCCTGAAGTAGACAGTATAAAGTTGATCTAATACTTCGTGTTTATTCTGAGTCTTCAAGTATACAGAATGTACAGGTATTGGCAATACCTGAGGGTGATGTGATCATAAACGATTGTATAACCATAACTCTTCCATTCTAGGGAGTGATGAAACGGGTCTGGATTTTAGTGACTCCTCTCAGTAGAGAAGTAATTTGATCTTGGTCCAAATGTTGGACATTGATCTGAATGTGATTCAGATGCAAAGAATAGATTAGATTTGCGGTCTAGATTTCATCAAGCATCTATGGTAGGCCCGCGATCTGGATTTGAGATATAATCTCAATATCCAAGTCACTATACGTGGAACAATACTATCGCCCTGTCCTTATCTCCAAGTATCCGCGGAGAAAGCGCATTATCCATGAAAGAGTTCAGGATAATTTCATTGTTGATATGTGTATTCGAGCATTGAGAAAATTGATAATTAAATGTGATTTAATTATCATGAATAATATGAATTTGATTCATATTATAAGGAGAGTTATCTAAGATAATTAAATGTTATTTAATTATCAAAGATGTGAATAATGTGAATGCGATTCATATTATTTGGGCACACGAGAATAGAAATCCAGGATGATTAAATGAGATTTAATTATCATGGATATGATAATGTGGATAGCAATATCCATATTAGTTATATATATTATAAATGTGATTTATAATATATAAGAGAGAGCTATTTGTAATTTACATTTATTAATTAAATATTGATGTGAATTGGATTCACATTGGATAATTATTTGAGAATGTAATTCACATTTTATTTTGGGTGGTGAATGTGATTCACAATTTTCCAATGGCAAGATTGCAATATTCACAAAATAATTATGAATGATTTTTGTAGAATAATTTACAACAAGTGTTGTTTTAAATCTTGGAGATTTCCATGGAATAATGTAATCTCATGAGATTGCCACCAAATCCAATATTATGGAAGGAGGCAATCTTCATTCCATAATCTCCATGATTGATTGATTTAATTTAGGATTGATTTATACTAATTTATCAATATAGATTTAATCTAAATTAAATTAATTATTGTTGGTTTTTATCAACACAAATCTTAGCCATTAAAAGAAACACAAATCAATGAGAGCCATTGGATTTGTGTTGCCCATGGATTGAGATGCGTGAATCCCAAAATATTATAAAAGGAGAGGCACCCCATTGCTCTTCTTTAAACACAAGAGAATATAAGTCTCTCTTTCTCTTTCTCTTTCTCTCTCTACATGCCCACTCTCTCTCTCTCTCTCATGTGGCCGTCCACCATGGATGCCTAGAGAGGTTTTCCATCGCCGCAGCATCGTCGTTATGCTGCCCGATCGTTTGCTCATGGATCTTTGTCTCCGTCGGTGCATCTTGCTCATGAAGAAGACGTCGTATCTCGTTTGTCGAGATCAGGAGATACGTGGATTGTCTCTTCAACATGGATTGCGAGAAGAACGTGTTTCATCAGCACGCTCGCAAGTGTCTCCTCCGTCGGATCGGACTTGAGACAGGAGGTATCGTTGTTTAGAGACTCAATCACAACCACACTTCAAGAGGCAACCCTAATATTTGTTTGTGGTTCATACGAAATGATCTGAGAAGTGTTCTTGGATCATCTGGTTTCGTCACATGAAAATTTTTTAATTTTCGTTGCATAGAACAACTAGTTCGACTAGTCGTTCTTCATCGTATTTGATACGATGCTCACGCTTCCATGATGCGCTTGAGGATTTCAACATATCCTTCAAGTGGTATCAGAGCCTTAGGTCGATGGTTTTGGATGCGATCCATAAACCAAAGACGACTTGGGTTCGTTAGGGTTTGCAAAAGTTTTATTGCATTTCAATTTTCACATCTCTGATTACTGATTATTTTCGGCCATGTTTAAATTGTTTAAACACAAAAATATTAATTTTATTTTGTGCCTCATTGAATAAGAAAACCGTAGGATATGAGGTTACGTAATTTGGATTCCGTATGCTCAAGTTATGATCATTTTAGTGAACATGTAGGGGACTGCGAATCTTAACGTAATTAAGATGTTAATTGCGGATTTGAAACGCCTTGAAATGCATGCAAATCACTTAGGTTCCGCTGTAAATAAAATTAGCAAACTTTAGAAACTTATTTTGCTTAATTTGTATGGTATTTTTAGTAAGTGAGGGTCACTGTTGGAAATACTTTCCTAATCAACAACCTAGTGATTGTCATTCAATCAATTAGTGAAATTAAATTGTTTAATTTCCTGGAATAATTGTACAAAAATATTTGTGAAATATTTGATGATAATTATTTCCTTAAATGACATAGCCTTAACCAATAATTGATTAAATGTGATCTATATCACAAAATTGGTTACATGATCTACATGATCTACATTCCAACAAACATGTTGCTTGAATAGGATTTGAGAATTGTTTAGCAAATCTCATTATAATGTTAATCAAAATTGTTTTGATTATTATTATATGGTTTAATTTCGGTTGAAGAACCGATGATCATCTCAAGTACAAAGTGATCTATTTTGCATTATCCTTTCCCAAGGTAGATATGGTGTCTAGTCGGGGAGCGTTGGGATAGCAGGTTGCACCGTGTGCGGTCTGTCCCACTCCCTTCGTACTAGCCATGACAGCGAGTAGGGTTAGTATAATGCTTAAGAAATCATGATATATTTCTAATTATTAAAATTCGAAATAATACGTATTTGAGATAATACCATAATTCAAGTAACAATTAAGAATGTATGTTGGATATTAATTGGATCATTAATTTAATATAATTAGACTAATTGGAATTCAATTAAAATTAAAACACTCTATTTTTAATAGAGTTGTTAATTCCCTAAGAAGAATTAATCATAATGAATATGATTCATAATGATTAATTAAATTTGAAAATGATATGGAGGATCACATAAGTGACATCCATGGTCTTCCGTCAAGACGAAGGATTCCGTCACCATGGATTGCATGTCGGAGACGCCTGTATGAAATGACAACTCCTGCATACAAGCCATTTGGATCGGGCTCTTCGCTTCTCGAAAGAGTAAGGACGTATGCGTAGTGACCCCAATATCGGGTCCTCATATTATTGGGGCGATATTGGATTGCGCATAGCGAGTTGTATTCCTGTTGACGGTTGGTTCAATTAATAAGGGGTGAACATCGCCTTAGGGGTGGTGGGCCCAGGTATTAAAGACCGAATTGGGAGATGCAAGTTGGACTTGCAAGGCGGAATGTGTTCCCGCTTCTTTTTATCCGAGTTACATGTTCTCATATTATTGGGATGTAACAAAGATAAGGAAGGAGATCCTAGATCTTGCTTGAGATATAATGGTAAGTATATCTCTTACATTGAAAGTGATTAAGGGAATGAACTTTCAGTGTTGACAAGGCAAGACAACTTTGATATAAAAATTCCTAAATCAAAGTAAAAAATATGTGTATATATATATATATAAATATATACACTTATGCAATTCATTAAACCCACTCAATGTTATACTCAATAATAACCAGTAAAATATCATGGATTGGATCATGATCCAGGTATTGTACTTGCAGTTGGACACATAATGTATGTGGTTGCAATGTGCAAGTATCCTCATAATAATGAGGAATGAAAATTAAATAGGTAATAGGGCCACGACCCTAGGGTTTGTATGTCTCTATAGCCTTGATCTCTCATCGAATGTACTTTGGAAGTGACATGTCGATGATGATCGCAATTGTCAAATAATCCTTATAAAGACTTAAGAAGATGTTCTGGCATACATATGTGCTCTCAACATTTAATCATGAAAGACGGTTCTCTGCATCATGCAGAATGGTGGCTCCATAAGAGATGATGGATTAAAAAATGTTTGAATACCTACTTGAACCAATTTTTTAAGAGTCTAGATGGATGTAGACATGATGAGTGTCATCATTATACTGTCTATACTCTAGTCATTCATTAAACTTAATAATATTCATATTGTATAAATTAAATGAAGCATGTACAGATGTTTAAATACTCTTGCATTGAATTCTTTTGAATTTAACATAAGAGATTCTTTATCTTGAGCAATGGGTTGCTTATAGATAAAGGGAGCGCAGTGGAAGCATGGATCGGACCCAAGATGAGAAGGATAATCAAAAGAGTTGATTGTACTTCTGTGACTTTCATATGACATCCAAATAGTTGGATAAATGCCAATATTGTAATAAGTTGATGTGTTGATAGTATGACTATCAAGTCTGTCTAGAATCCTTAGAGAAAGAATCGGATAGAGCATCAAAATAATCTACAAAAATCATTGAAATTGACTTTCTTGTTTGATAAGATAAAGTCCAATAATTGTATCTCAATCTTCTAATGACACTTGCAATTGGTTGCATATATATCAGAAGATTAGAACTTTGATCTTAAGGTTTAATGGCCATTCATGTTGGAATTGATGCAATTGTTGCAACAATTTCCATTGGACCAATAGACTTCATAATTTCAGTGGGAGAGCCCTTGGTCTTAGAGAGTGTCTCTATGACCTAGACATTAGAACACACTCATTATTTGTTTCTAAATGTTGGAAATAAACATGAATTCTGGAATGGATCCATCATAAAGAGTTATGATGGATATATTTCAGAAAGTAATCTAACATCCAGAGGACTCTACTGAATTAGAAAATTAATGAATGGTTCATTAACATTTCTAATAATGAAATTAAACCTTTAAAGATCAATAAAGAGGATAAAAATCATTTAACAATGATATGACATCAAGTTTTGGGCATATGTCTGTTGATGAGATCAATGGACTAGTAAGATATGAAACTTTAGAATGTCTAAAATTACAAATCTTACATACTTGTGAATATTGTATTCAAAAGTAAAATATGTCCAATACACCCTTCCTTGGGAAAGGTATAAGATGTCAAGGTATTCAAGATCTAATACATATTGATGTATGTGGATCATCTATATCAGAATAAACATTATGGATATGTGATATCTATTAATGATTATTTATGATATAAGATTTCTTCCCTTCACCATTAGGAATCTTTGAAATGTTCAAAGATTTCATAATTTTGGTTTGGAACCAAATTCTGAAGGAAGATGGAAATGAATTTGGTCTAATTTAGGTAATCAGTACCTATTAGATGAATTCATGGTATACCTTATGGACAAAGGAATATCATTCCTATCTCACTCCTCCTGATAAATCTAAACTCAATAGAGTTGTAGGGAGATACAATTGGATCATGTGTGACATGATTTGATCAATGATGAATTTTAGCATAATTTCCTCTTAATTTACAGGTATATATGTAGTAAAGACTACATTATATATCCTTAATAAGATTCCATGCAAGTAAGTTGGAATTGAGCACTAGAGAGTGCTACTTCATTAGGAAAATAAAGAATGGTATTGGATACCTACTTTATAACCTTGAGATTCTTAAAAGATCTCATCTATGAGAATGTAATTCTTAGAGGATGACTCTCTTGAGATTCAAGATAAAAATGAAGTGTAGGAACTCATTTAATCTTGAGAAGATAATGAGGCTCCTGAAATCGGAAACTAAAAGGACAATTAAAGATGAAACACTAATACTTCTTCAAATGAGTTTGAGGATATATTCCATGTGTCGATTAAGTCTGACAATGATCAGACTTCATGTGATGAAGCTCTTAAGGATCATGACATGGAAAGATGGATGTTAACAATAAAATCTAAAGCAGACTTCATATACAAGTGTTGTATATGGACCCCCGAGGATCCACCTATATGGGTAAGACGTGTAAAGGTGTAAATGGATCTTCAAGAGAAGAGGGAACCTGATGAGAAGGTAGAGACCTTCAAAGCACGGTTCGTAGCCATGAGCTACACACTGGAAGAGAAGACATTGCTTGCAATGAAACTTGCTTTTCAGTGACCATGCTTAAAAACCATCAGAATATTGCTAACTATAGGTACACAACTTGACTTTTACATCTTCATGATGGAAGTCAAGATTGCATCTCTCAATGAATACCTCTCTGAGGATATTCACATGAAGTAGCCACAGGGCTTCATGGTTGAGGAAAGCAATGTGTGAAAGCTAGAGAGCTCCATATATGGACTCAAATAAGTTCTTGAAGTTGGACCATAAGATTTGATGAAATTATAAATGTTATGATTTCAGATAGAATCTTAATGAGCCATGTGAAGCTTAGTGGGAGTGCCTTTATGTTCATCGTGCTAAATGTATATGACATCCTAATCATTTAAAATGATATAAGGATAATAATAAGTGTTTTATAATATGGTTATTCCATAACTTGATATATGATTTCAAGGATATCTCTTAGATCTTAGTTCTAAAGTTGTTCAGAAGAAAAAAGAAGAGGATATTGGGAATGTCACATTTGTAGTACACCTTTGACGTATTCCATTCTTGGAAATTCCAAGAAAGGCTTCCATCACTTAAGATATGGTACTGACCTATCTAAAGGGATAACACCTCAAATAGTTGAGGAAGTAAATGCTAGAACTGCTTGCAAATGTGTATGCAATAATAACACTTGATTGCAATAATAACAAAATCTTCATTAATGACAAGATTTTTTGAGATAGTGATCTCAAAGTCTTATCTTCAAAAACATAAGACTTTGTAGATAGAGATCTAAAGGTCTTAACTATGGATACCTTAAGAGATAGTGATCTCTAGGAATAAGGGTATTCTGATAAGGATTATAGAAATACTGGTTATGATAATTATTAAGCTATAGTATCAATGACACTATAACTAACAAGATTGAGTATTGGTTGCATAAGATGCAACATTCGCATTAGATGCAAGCATTGTTACAAGGGATATGCAAGTGCCATAAAAGGTCTTGACGGAGTCTCGCGGGAATAGAGTGACTGATCATCTTACCTAACTATTTTCTAAATAGCCTATGATTGTCACATGAGTGTGGGTTTAAATGATTAGCCCATTAATGGCTCTTTGGGCTAGTGGGAGATTGTTGGACATGCGAGCCCATGACGAGCCATTATGTAATAAATGTTATTGCACATATCATTCCCTGATCTGAAACGAATAATACATAATTTGCATAATAGGTCCCTTAGTACAATTAGGGTTATGTACCATGGCCATCTTAATAATCATACAACCGTTGATTCAATAATTGAATCATAGAGGTTGGTGCTTGGATGAATATCTAAAGGGTTAGATTGAGGACTCATCAAGCACCATCAAATGATTTTTAAGAGATGATCTCCAGCCTGAGTTAGAGATGGCAATCCTTTCTCAATTAGGCTGATATCTGACCGACCTCTTGATGCAGGTCCTCTGCATAGGAATAGAGATTCGGAGGTGTCAGATTAGTTAGGTCGAAGAGTTGACTTAACGAGATTGAGATAACCAAAGTCCTATATCGTATGCTGTCATGATACAGGCACACATCCTCTGACCGGAGACTGATGTGTTAGTATATGTCTGAGTATGTACATTTAGCAGACCAATAGGTTGATGACCTAACCAAGGTCTATACACCGACACACTAGTGTGCATATAAAGGCATATGAGTAATACAATCTCTCAAAGGGATCATACATGTTCATTTACTGAATCGGAAGGCATGAGCTCACTCATGAGATATTGGGAAGAATAAAATTCCGTGCACGGTCGTCTCGCTTTGGAAGCTTGACTGAATTTCTAGGTTTGATATATACTTTTGGAAAGCATACGATCAAGACCTAGGTATGATATATGCTTTTGGAAAGTATATGATCGAGATCGAATGAGAAACTTACTGATAAAAACCCTGAAGTAGACAGTATAAAGTTGATCTAATACTTCGGGTTTATTCTGAGTCTTCAAGTATGCAGGATGTATAGGTATTGGGAATACCTGAGGGTGATGTGATCATAAACGATTGTATAACCATGATGCTTCCATTCCTAGGGAGTGATGATACGGGTCTGGATTTTAGTGACTCCTCTCAATAGAGAAGTAATCTGATCTTGGTCCAAATGTCGGACATTGATCTGAATGTGATTCAGATGCAATGAAAAGATTAGATTTGCGGTCTTGATTTCATCAAGCATCTATGGGAGGCCCACGATATGGATTTGAGATATAATCTCAATATCCAAGTCACTATACATGGAACAATACAATCGCCCTGTCCTTATTTCCAAGTATCCGCGGAGAAAGCGCATTATTCTTGAAAGAGTTCAGGATAATTTCATTGTTGATATGTGTATCCGAGCATTGAGAAAATTGATAATTAAATGTGATTTACTTATAATGAATAATATGAATTTGATTCATATTACAAGGAGAGTTATCTAAGATAATTAAATGTTATTTAATTATCAAAGATGTGAATAATGTGAATGCGATTCATATTATTTGGACACAGGAGAATAGAGATCCAAGATGATTAAATGTGATTTAATTATCATGGATATGAATAATATGGATAGCGATATCCGTATTAGTTATATATATTATAAATGTGATTTATAATATATAAAAGAGAGCTATTTGCAATTTACATTTGTTAATTAAATGTTTGATGTGAATTTGATTCACATTGGATAATTAATTGAAAATGTAATTCACATTTTATTTTGGGTGGTGAATGTGATTCACAATTTTCCAATGGCAAGATTGCAATATTCACAAAATAATTATGAATTATTTTTGTAGAATAATTTACAACAAGTGTTGTTGTAAATCTTGGAGATTTCCATAGAATAATGTAATCTCATGAGATTGCCACCAAATCCAATATTATGAAAGGAGGCAATCTTCATTCCATAATCTTCGTGCTTGATTGATTTAATTTGGGATTGATTTATATTGATTTATCAATATAGATTTAATCTAAATTAAATTAATTGTTGTTGGTTTTTACCAACACAAATCTTAGCCATTAAAAGAAACACAAATCAATGAGAGCCATTGGATTTGTGTTGCCCATGGATTGAGATCCATGGATCCCAAAATATTATAAAAGGAGAGGCACCCCATTGCTCTTCTTTACACACAAGAGAACATAAGTATCTCTTTCTCTTTCTCTCTCTACACTCCCACTCTCTCTCTCTCTCTCATGTGGACGTCCACCATGGATGTGTTGGCAATGTGAGCCCCGGGCGAACCATTTCTACAATAAATGTTATTGTATGAATAAATTATCAATGAAAATTATTGATTATTTTTCACTCCCCTTTCTGAGATTAATGAATGAATGCACTATAGGGTCCCTCTGTACAATAAGGGTTATGTACCATGGCCAACTTGATGATCATACAGCTGTTGATTCATTGGATGGATCATAGAGGCTGATGCTTGGATGAATATCTAAGGAGTTAGATAGAGGACTCATCAAGCATCATCAAATGATCATTAAGTGATGATCTCCAGTCTGAGTGGGAGATGGCAATCCTATCTCATATGACTGATATCTGACTGACCTCTTGATGCAGGTCCTCTGCATGGGAATAATGATTCAGAGGTGTCAGGTTAGTTAAGTCAATGGGTTGACTTGACGAGATCGAGATAACCAAAGACCTACGTTGAATACTGTCGCAACATAGGCATGCATCCTCTGACTAGAGACAGATGTATTGCTATATGTTTGAGTATGTACATTTGGCAGACCAATAGGTTGATGACCTAATCAAGGTCTATATACCGGCGAGCTGGTGTGCATGTAAGGACATATGAGTAATGCGATCTCTCAAAGGGATCATACAGGTTCACTTGTGAACCGGGAGACATGAGCTCACTCATGAGGTATTGGGACTGAACAAATTCCATGCATGGTCGTCGTGCTTTGGAAGCATGACATGAATTTGAAGGTAAGATATATGCTTTGTGAAAGCATATGATCTATACCATATCCCGATGACCAAGATTGAGAAACTTAATGATCTAACCCTGAAGATGACAGTGTAAAAGTGATCTTTATCTTCAGGATGATCATGAGTCTTCCAGTATGTAGGATGTGCAGGTATTAGGAATACCTGAAGGGTGATTTGATCATATACGATTGTATAACCATGACGCTTCCATTCCGAGGGAGTGATGAAACAGGATTGGATTTTAGTGACTCCTCTCATTAGAGAAGTGACCTAATCTTAGTCCATGAACTGGACATTGATCTGAATAAGATTCAGATGCAATGAGAAGATTAAGTCTACGGTCTTGATTTGATCAAGCATCAGTGGGAGGTCCATAGGATCTGGAGTTGAGATATGATCTCAACATCCAAGTCACTATACGTGGAACAATACAATCGCCCTGTCCTTATCTCCAAGTATCTGAGGAGAAATAGCATTGTTCTTAAATGGTTTAAGAACAATTCCATAAGATCTAAGCAAAGAGAATTTGATAATTAAAAGTGTTTTAATTATCATGATGTATGAGAAATTATCCAATATGATTAAATGTGATTTAATTAGTTTGGATAAGAATAATGTGGATAGAGATATCCAATTATTCATGATATATTATAAATGTGATTTATAATGTATTAGAGAGAGTTACTTATAATTTATATGTGTTGATTAATTATGATGTGTATTGGATACACATTGTGTAATTGATTAACAATATGAATTACATGTTGTTTTGGGTTGTGAACATGATTCACAATTTTTCCATGACAAGATTGCAATATTCTCAAAGATAATTGTGAATTATTTTTTGAGAAATAAAACCCAAATTATTTTGTTGCAAATAAATAAGAGAGATTACATGGAGATTTGCAATCCCATGGAGATTGCAATCTCCATGCAATCCATGGACGGCACACCACTCCTAATTGGAGTGGGTGTGCGCCTACATGGAAGGCACATGGAGATGAAATCTCCATGTGTCTTCTCTCCTTATTTGTTGGGTTGATTTAGGAATGAATTATATTTGATTTTATCAAATATATTTTGACCTAAATTTGTTGCTTTTGACAACAACAATCTTAGCCATTGGATGAACATAAATCAATCTCATCCATTGATTCTATGTGTCCCATGGATTGAGATCCATGGATCCCAAAACCCTATAAATAGAGAGGCATACTTGGCTCTCTCTTTACACATGCTATTGTAGCACAAACTCTCTCTCTCTCTTTCTCATATACACGACAGCCCTTCTCTCCCTCTCTTCTTGGTGGCCGTCCACCTTGGTGGAGAGAAACGTCGACGCCCGCGCCATCGTGCTGCCGCTTCGACTCTCTGCGGTTCTTTGTCTTCTTGGAGTGCTTCACTCACGAAGGAGACGTTTGATCTCGTGCGACGAGATCAGGAGCAACCGCGCTTGGATCAACTTGGATTGCGAGGACACCGCGACTCATCTACGCGCTCGCAAGCCGTTACTCCGACGATCGGACTTGAGACAGGAGGTCTCTTTTCGTAGAGACTCGATCAACCACGCTTCAAGAGGTATTGCATTATACTTGATATGGTTATAGATGAAACGATTTGAGAATGGTTCTCGGATCATGTGGTTTCATCGGTTTAAAAATTTTAAAATTCCGCTGCTCCGAACAACTAGTACGACTAGTCGTTCTTCATCGTATTCGATACGACGATCACGCTTCCGTGATGCGCTTGAGGATTTCCCCATATCCTTCAAGTGGTATCAGAGCCTTAGGTCGACGGTTTCGAATATGATTCGAAAAACTGAGGACGACTTGGGTTCGTTTAGGTCGCGAAAGTTTTCATCGCATTTGATTTCGCAGATCTGTTTAGTAAATAAATTCGGCACTGTTTAAATTGTTTAAACACGAATTTAATACTTGGATTTTGTTCCCCATTAAATAAGGAAACCATAGGAACTGAGTTTGCGTAAATCGGATTTCGTATGCTCTAATTATGGTTGTTTTAATGGACATGTATGCACTGTTGCGGGAACAATAGATTTTAACATGATTAAAGAGTTAATTACTGTTATCATCTGCCTCGAAATGCGTGCAAATCCACTTAGGTTCTGTTGTAAATCAAGTTAGCAATCTATGAAAATTGAGTTTGCTTAATTTGGATTTAAATTGATTGAGATATGCCAATTTTAGTGAATAGGGGTCATTACTGAAATTGCATTCCTAATCTAGAACCAAGTAATTGTCAATTAGTGAAATTAATTGTTAATTTCGTGAAATAATCTTGAATAATATTTGTGAAATATTGAGACATGATTATTTGCCTAATTGACATGGCCCCAACCAATTAATTGATTAAGATGTGATCTAAATCATAAATTGGAAACAACAATCTTCAAACTTGATGCTTGAATAGGATTTGGGAATTTGTCTAGCAAATTTCCTTATAATCAAAAATGTTTTGATTATTACTATATGGTACAATTTCGGTTGAAAAAACGATGATAATCTCAAGTACAAATTAATCAATTTGGCATTATCCTTTCCCGAGGCGGATATGGTGCCTAGTCGGAGAGCATTGGGGTTGCGGGTTGCAACGTATGTGGTCCGTCCCACTCTCGTCGGTACTGGCCATGACAGCGGGTAGGGCCGGGATAATGTCCGAGGGATTAAGATGTATTTTTTCTAATTATTAAAATTTGAATTAATACCTATTTTTGAGATATTACCATATATGTATTCAAGTAAAATAATCAAGTTTGATTGATTGAATTGGATTGATAATTAATTTAATATGATTAAATTGATTATATCCAATTGAAATACTCTAATATGATTAGAGTTATTAATTCCCTTGGAAGAATTAATTATGTGAATGTGATTCATAATAATTAATTAAAATTTGAATATGATATGGAGGATCACATAAGTGACATCCATGGTCTCCCGTCAAGGCGAAGAGTTCCGTCGCCAGACATCGTATGAAGGAGACGCCTGTATGAAGTGACAGCTCCTGCATACGATCCGTTTGGATCGGGCTCGTCGCTTCTCGAAAGAGTAAGGACGTATGCGTAGTGACCCCAATATCGGGTCCTCATATTATTGGGGCGATATTGGATTGCGCATAGCGAGTTGTATTCCTGTTGACGGTTGTTTCAATTAATAACGGGTCAACATCGCCTTAGGGGTGGTGGGCCCGGGTATTAAAGACCGAATTGGGAAATGCAAGTTGGACTTGCAATGCGGAATGTGTTCCCGCTTCTCTTTATTGGAGTCATAGGTTCTTATATTATTGGGATATGAAAAAGATAAGGAGGAGATCCCAGTTCTTGCTTGAGATATATTGGTAAGTATATCTCTTACTTTGAAAGTGAATAAGGGAATAAACTTTCAAGGTTGACATAGCAAGAACAATTTGATTTAAAATGCCTTAATCAAATATTATAAATTTGAATATATAATTTTTATATTCTAATATAGTGCATTCTTAATTTCAGAAAATGAAGTCTTTGAACCCACTTAGTAGGCTTCTTGAGGTCAACCAATTGACCGGCCCAAATTACTCGGATTGGATCCGAAATTTGGAGCTTGTTCTCTCTGCTGAGCGCATTAATTATGTGCTATCCGAGGACAAGCTTGAGAACCCTAAGTCCAAGGAAGAAAAAGCATTTAATGACAAGTATGATGAAGATCATGTCTTGGCTAGGTGCTATATCCTAGGTTCTCTCTCCAATGTTCTGCAGAAGCAACATGTGGAGATGAATACCTGTCAGGATATAATGCAGAATCTTAAGGATATGTTTGGTGACATTAACCGCACTCAGCGGTACAATGTTATGAAAGACCTCATTCGCTGTAGAATGCAGGAAGGGACTTCGGTCCGTGAACATGTACTCAAAATGTTTGGGTACTTGTCGGAGCTGGAGACTCTTGGGGCAACGATGGATGCAGACATGCAAGCTGACTTCATTCTGCTGTCATTGCCCAAGTCTTTTAATAACTTTGTAGTGTCATTCCACATGAACAAGTTGGAATTGACAAATGCTGCTCTCCTTGCTGCATTAAAGTCCGCAGAGGACGTAATGAAGAAGGATGGTCCCAGTGGCAGTGCAATGGTTGCACAGGTCAAAGGGAAGCGCGGTCGGAAGCATGGTTCTCGGAAGGGCCCGGCCCAGAAGAGAAAGAAGAAGGGACAAAGTGTTGCCTCTTCTTCCAATGCATCCACTCTCATGGCGTCGAAGAAAACCGACGTCTGTCACCACTGCAAGAAGCCGGGGCACTGGAAGCGTAACTGCCCAGATTACCTGAAGTCCTCAGACAAAGGTAAAGCTCCAGCATGTATAAAATCTACTTTCATCATTGAAACTAGCTTTCTCGTCGGACGAGAAGGAAGTTGGGTTGTAGATTCTGGTGCTTCTGTTCATGTATGCAATTTGTTGCATTTGTTTCAGGAAACTAGAAGTCTTGAGGAAGGGGAGATAGTCATCCAGATGGGATCTGATGCAAGTGTTGCAGCAGTCGCCGTCGGGACATGCAGACTATCATTATCTAGTGGAAGAGTCCTAGTACTTAAAGAGTGTCTTTATGTACCTGAAGTTAGAAGGAATCTGATATCTGTATCTAAGCTAGTTAGAAGTGGATATTCGTTCCTGTTCTGTAATAAATTAGTCATAAATCATTATGATAAATATATTGCAGAAGGTGTTTTAACTTCTAGAGGACTCTATGAATTGTGCATTAATGAGAATGTCATGAATGTTACAACCACTAATAAAAACCCTAAGAGATCCAGGGAGAATAAAAATCATTCAAATATGATTTGGCATCAAAGGTTTGGTCATTTGTCTGTTGATAGGATCAACAGATTGATAAAGGATGGACCTTTAGATTTCCTACAGGTCCAATCTTTGCCTACCTGCGAACATTGCATTCGAGGTAAAATGACTAGGATGCCTTTCCGTAACAAGGTTACAAGATGCGAAGGTATTATTGACCTAATACATACCGATGTATGTGGTCCCTTCAGTACCGCGACTCGAAATGGATACCGATATTATTTGACGTTTATCGATGACCATTCGCGATACGGGTTTATCTTCCTATTACGTCACAAGTCTGAAACCTTTGAAAAGTTCAAAGAATTCAAGGCTTTGGTTGAGAACCAAACCGATAGGAAGATTAAACGAATTCAATCTGATCGAGGTGGCGAGTACCTATCAGATGAATTCAAGGAATACCTTAAGGAGAATGGAATTGTTTCAAATCTCACTCCTCCTGGAACTCCCCAACTTAATGGTGTTGCTGAAAGACGCAACAGGACCATCATGGACATGGTCCGTTCAATGATGAGCAAAGCACATTTACCTCTTAGTTTCTGGGGATATGCAGTAGAGACTGCAATATATATCCTGAATAAGATTCCTAGCAAATCTGTACCTAAGACTCCTCATGAGCTATGGTATGGAACCAAACCTAGTGTCAATCACTTAAGGGTTTGGGGTTGCTTGGTCCATGCGAAGAACGTGGACGCAAGTAAGCTGGAATCTCGCACTCGTGAGTGTTACTTCATTGGGTATGTTAAAGATGGTATTGGATACCAGCTTTATGACCCTGAGACCCAAAAGGTTTTTGTCTCTAGAGATGTAAAGTTTCTGGAGGATGATTTCCTTAAAGGTCAAGATAAAAGTGAAGTAGAGGAGCTCATTGAATCCCAAGAGGATTCTGAGCTCCCCAGACCAGAAACTGAAGAAGTAAATAAAGATGAAACACCCATACCTCTTCGAAGGAGTTCGAGGGTGGTTGCACCACCTGAAAGGTATGGATTCCATGTGTCAGGTGAAACTGACATTGATCCTACTTCATTTGATGAAGCACTCGCGGATCAAGACATGGATAGATGGATGCTAGCAATGAAGTCAGAAATTGACTCCATGCATAAGAATGGTGTATGGACCCTAGAGGATCCACCTAAAGGGGTAAAACCCATTGGGTGTAAATGGATCTTCAAAAGAAAGAGGGGACCTGATGGGAAAGTAGAGACTTTCAAGGCACGGCTCGTAGCCAAGGGCTACACACAGAGAGAAGGCATCGATTATGATGAGACATTCTCTCCTGTGGCTATGCTTAAATCCATCCGGACATTGCTAGCTATAGCTGCATATCTTGACTACGACATCTGGCAGATGGACGTCAAGACGGCTTTCCTCAATGGATACCTCGAGGAGGATATCTACATGGAGCAGCCCCAGGGCTTCATGACTGAGGATGGTAAAGTATGCAAGCTGAAGAAATCCATCTATGGGCTCAAGCAAGCTTCTCGTAGTTGGAACATCAGATTTGACGAAACCATAAAGAGTTATGATTTTGTGCAGAATCCTGATGAACCTTGTGTATACAAGAAGCTTAGTGGGAGTGCCGTTGTGTTCATCGTGCTTAATGTAGATGACATCCTTATCATTGGGAATGATACAGGGATGATGACCAGTGTAAAGATTTGGCTGTCCCATACCTTTGAGATGAAAGATCTTGGAGAAGCCTCTTACATCTTAGGCCTGAAGCTGTTCAGAAACCGAGAAAAGAGGATTTTGGGATTATCACAACATGGATACATTAAGAAGATTCTTGAACGATTCCGTATGGATAGTTCTAAGAAAGGATTCCTACCCTTAAGACATGGTATCCACCTGTCTAAAGGAATGGCTCCTCAAACTGTTGAGGAAAAGAAGGCCATGGCTGGATGTCCTTATGCATCAGCCGTAGGAAGCTTAATGTATGCCATGATGTGCACTAGGCCAGATATCTGCCATGCAGTGGGAGTGGTAAGTCGTTACCAATCCTGCTATGGAGAACAACACTGGAATGCGGTAAAGAACATATTCAAATATCTAAGACGGACGCAAGATTACATCTTGGTCTATGGAGATGGTGATCTCCAAGTCTTGGGATAAACAGATTCTGACTTCCAATCGGATGTAGATGATCGAAAGTCGACATCGGGGTTCGTGTTCTTGTTGAATGGTGGTGCTGTGAGCTGGAGAAGCAAGAAGCAGGACACTACTGCAGATTCAACGACAGAAGCCGAATACATTGCCGCATCAGATGCTGCAAAGGAGGCGGTGTGGTTGCGCAAGTTCGTACTGGAGCTTGGCGTAGTTTCCTCTGATACTCCCATCCCATTACTCTGTGATAACACGGGAGCCATTGCCCAGGCAAAGGAACCCAGATGGCATCAAAAGAGCAAGCACGTGGAAAGGAAATACCACATCATTCGGGAGATACAAAAGCGTGGTGACATCATCATCACCAAGGTGGCCTCTGCCGACAACGTTGCTGATCCTCTTACCAAACCTCTGACACAGAAGGTTTTCGACCAGCATGTAATGAGTATGGGTTTAAAGATTGTACCTGAATGGTTCTGAGGGCTAGTGGGAGATTGTTGGCAATGTGAGCCCCGGGCGAACCATTTCTACAATAAATGTTATTGTAATGAATAAATTATCAATGAAAATTATTGATTATTTTTCACTCCCCTTTCTGAGATTAATGAATGAATGCACTATAGGGTCCCTCTGTACAATAAGGGTTATGTACCATGGCCAACTTGATGATCATACAGCTGTTGATTCATTGGATGGATCATAGAGGCTGATGCTTGGATGAATATCTAAGGAGTTAGATAGAGGACTCATCAAGCATCATCAAATGATCATTAAGTGATGATCTCCAGTCTAAGTGGGAGATGGCAATCCTATCTCATATGACTGATATCTGACTGACCTCTTGATGCAGGTCCTCTACATGGGAATAATGATTCAGAGGTGTCAGGTTAGTTAAGTCAATGGGTTGACTTGACGAGATCGAGATAACCAAAGACCTACGTTGAATACTGTCACGACTTAGGCATGCATCCTCTGACTAGAGACAGATGTATTGCTATATGTCTGAGTATGTACATTTGGCAGACCAATAGGTTGATGACCTAATCAAGGTCTATATACCGGCGAGCTGGTGTACATGTAAGGACATATGAGTAATGCGATCTCTCAAAGGGATCATACAGGTTCACTTGTGAACCGGGAGACATGAGCTCACTCATGAGGTATTGGGACTGAACAAATTCCATGCATGGTCGTCGTGCTTTGGAAGCATGACATGAATTTGAAGGTAAGATATATGCTTTGTGAAAGCATATGATCTATACCACATCCCGATGACCAAGATTGAGAAACTTAATGATCTAACCCTGAAGATGACAGTGTAAAAGTGATCTTTATCTTCAGGATGATCATGAGTCTTCCAGTATGTAGGATGTGCAGGTATTGGGAATACCTGAAGGGTGATTTGATCATATACGATTGTATAACCATGACGCTTCCATTCCGAGGGAGTGATGAAACAGGATTGGATTTTAGTGACTCCTCTCATTAGAGAAGTGACCTAATCTTAGTCCATGAATTGGACATTGATCTGAATGAGATTCAGATGCAATGAGAAGATTAAGTCTACGGTCTTGATTTGATCAAGCATCAGTGGGAGGTCCATAGGATCTGGAGTTGAGATATGATCTCAACATCCAAGTCACTATACGTGGAACAATACAATCGCCCTGTCCTTATCTCCAAGTATCTGAGGAGAAATAGCATTGTTCTTAAATGGTTTAAGAACAATTCCATAAGATCTAAGCAAAGAGAATTTGATAATTAAAAGTGTTTTAATTATCATGATGTATGAGAAATTATCCAATATGATTAAATGTGATTTAATTAGTTTGGATAAGAATAATGTGGATAGAGATATCCAATTATTCATGATATATTATAAATGTGATTTATAATGTATTAGAGAGAGTTACTTATACTTTATATGTGTTGATTAATTATGATGTGTATTGGATACACATTGTGTAATTGATTAACAATATGAATTACATGTTGTTTTGGGTTGTGAATATGATTCACAATTTTTCCATGACAAGATTGCAATATTCTCAAAGATAATTGTGAATTATTTTTTGAGAAATAAAACCCAAATTATTTTGTTGCAAATAAATAAGAGAGATTACATGGAGATTTGCAATCTCTTGGAGATTGCAATCTCCATGCAATCCATGGACGGCACACCACTCCTAATTGGAGTGGGTGTGCGCCTACATGGAAGGCACATGGAGATGAAATCTCCATGTGTCTTCTCTCCTTATTTGTTGAGTTGATTTAGGAATGAATTATATTTGATTTTATCAAATATATTTTGACCTAAATTTGTTGCTTTTGACAACAACAATCTTAGCCATTGGATGAACATAAATCAATCTCATCCATTGATTCTATGTGTCCCATGGATTGAGATCCATGGATCCCAAAACCCTATAAATAGAGAGGCATACTTGGCTCTCTCTTTACACATGCTATTGTAGCACAAACTCTCACTCTCTTTCTCATATACACGACAACCCTTCTCTCCCTCTCTTCTTGGTGGCCGTCCACCTTGGTGGAGAGAAACGTCGACGCCCGCGCCATCGTGCTGCCGCTTCGACTCTCTGCGGTTCTTTGTCTTCTTGGAGTGCTTCACTCACGAAGGAGACGTTTGATCTCGTGCGACGAGATCAGGAGCAACTGCGCTTGGATCAACTTGGATTGCGAGGACACCGCGACTCATCTCCGCGCTCGCAAGCCGTTACTCCGACGATCGGACTTGAGACAGGAGGTCTCTTTTCGTAGAGACTCGATCAACCACGCTTCAAGAGGTATTGCATTATACTTGATGTGGTTATAGATGAAACGATTTGAGAATGGTTCTCGGATCATGTGGTTTCATCGGTTTAAAAATTTTAAAATTCCGCTGCTCCGAACAACTAGTACGACTAGTCGTTCTTCGTCGTATTCGATACGACGATCACGCTTCCGTGATGCGCTTGAGGATTTCCCCATATCCTTCAGGATGCCCTAGAGAGGTTTTCCGTCGCCGCAGCATCGTCGTTATGCTGCCCGATCGTTTACTCGTGGATCTCCGTCTCCTTCGGTTTATCTTGCTTGTGAAGAAGACGTCGTATCTCGTTTGTCGAGATCATGAGATCTGTGTCTTGGATCTTCAACATGGATTGCGAGAAGCACGTGTTTCATCAATACGCTCGCAAGTGTCTCCTCCGTCAGGTCGGACTTGAGACAGGAGATCTCTTTGTTTAGAGACTCAATCACAACCACACTTCATGAGGTAACCCTAATACCTGTTTGTGGTTCAGACGAAATGATCTGAGAAGTGTTCTTGGATCATGTGGTTTCGTCACATGAAAATTTTTTAATTTTCGCTACATAGAACAACTAGTTTGACTAGTCGTTTTTCATCGTATTTGATACGATGCCCACTCTTCCGTGATGCGCTTGAGGATTTCACCATATCCTTCATTATCCACTTACGGGGTTTACTATCAACGTTGAGTGAATGGAAACCATTTGATAGTAGTGCCGATACTATAACTATTCCTCACCGATATAAACTAGATATACGGGATAAAAAAAGGACGGGAGGATGATCCAGTCCTTAAAGACTTGAAACAACAATTTGAGAAGAATGAAATAGAGGGATTCCAGATTAGGGATGTTAGGAAAGCTCGAGCTCGATGAGCTCAACTAGGGCTCGGCTCGTTAAGGGCTCGCGAGCCAGACTCGAAACCTTTACGAGTCCGAGCCCGATTTGGGTTTTATGGCTCGTTAGCTTATCGAGTCGAGTTCGAGTTGGGCATTGTTCAACTCGGAAACCCGACTTGATAACTCATTTTCTCTCTTTATAAAAAATTAAAAATATATCTACCGAAACTTCTACATTGAGTTTGATATAAAATAGATGTTAACATTTTTCTTGCCCAAAAAGCTACAGAAAAGAGTATAAAAAATCAAAATTACAAATATCATTTGCATAATTTAATGTATAAAATGGAACGATGACTCATGAAGAGGTTCATGAGCCTGCTCATTTTGAGGCTCATGAGCCAGCTCAAAAACTCATGACTCGATAAGAAGCTCGTGAGCCATCTCATTTTGAGGCTCGTGATCCAGCTCAGAAACTCGTGGCTCGATACGAGGCTCGTGAGTCAACTCGAACTCGACGAGTTCGAGTTGGTGATCCAGGGCTCGATCCTTATTGAGCCCGAGTTCGAGCTTAGGTTTCTTATCGACTTCAAGTCCGAGTTGAGGCCAACTCGGTTCGTTGAACTCGATAGACACCCCTATTCCAGATACACGATGGGTTACTATATAACCATCACATAGTTTGTGTACCAAACACACCCGCATTGAGGAAAGATATACTATGTGAAGCTCATTACTATAGATTATTTGTTCATCTAGGATTTACGAAGATGTAGAAGGATCTTCGTTCACACTTTTGGTGGTCGAGAATGAAGAAGGATCTTGCTGAGTTTGTGAATTCATGTTTCACTTGCCAATTGGTAAAGGATTCGCACCAAAAGCCACCAGTATTGTTGCAACCCCTACCTATACCTGAATGGAAATGGGAAAGTATTTCCATGGACTTCGTTATTGGCTTACCTCAGAGACTGGTGGTAAATAGTATCTGGGTTATAATAGATCATCTGACCAAGGTAGCACACTTTATTCCGATAAGCTTATCCTCCACTCTAGACCAGAGTATTCCAAATGATGTAGTTACCGATCGAGATTCACGATTCACCTCCACTATTGGAAGAACTTCATGAAAGCCTTAGGCACACAACTATGATTGAGCACAACATATCATCCACAAACAGATGGTCAATCAGAATGTACGATTCAAACTTTCGAGGATCTGCTACGAGCACGTGCCTTAGAGTGGAAAAGATCACGGATTAAACATTTGCCTCTTGCAGAATTCACGTACAACAATAATTACCATGCAAGTATTGACATGAAATCATTTGAACCACTATATGGACATAGGTGTACTACTCCTTTATGTTGGCAAGAGGTTGGGATAAAGAACTTTTACGATCCAGATAGACTCCAAGAGACATGGGAAGCAGTAGAGCTTGCTCGAAAAAGCCTAATAACTGCTTAGAGTCGCTAGAAAAGCTATGGTGATACCATGTGAAGAGACCTTGAGTTTGAGGTACGTGACTTTGTATCCTAAAAGTATCACCTATGAATGGAGTTCAGAAGTTTGGCTTGTGTGTGAAGTTGAGACCAGGTTCGTGGGTCCCTTTGAAATTATTCTACGGATTGGAAATTTTCCATATAGTCTCGCACTTCCTCCACATCTTTAGGTAATACATGATGTTTTTCATATATTAAATCTGAGAAAGTATATTAAGGATCCCGAGCATAAGATAAGCTTTGATGATCTGCATGTTGAGACATACTTGATATACCTTGAAATACCAAATCAAATACTACACATGGATATCAAAAAGTTGAGGAATAAAGAGATACCCCTAGTTAAAGTATTGTGGAGAAATTAAGAATTTAAAGAATCCACATGGGAACCTGAGGTAGATATGAGAGAAAAATATCCCTACTTGTTTGAATGATAACACTATGTATTGTGTATATCTTCATTATAAATGAAATATCGTTCATTTTCTTTAAGGTTGTTATGGTTTCAATCCTCTTTAAGATTGTTATACCTACATTTCAAGTCTCGAGGACGAGACTTACTTTAAGGTTATTATAATTGTAAAGTCTTGAACTTGATGTCCCTTGGATCCTATATCATAAGATCCGGCTCATCAAGAGGAAACCAATGAAATTTGTTTCGTATGAATCAGACTTCATTTAGAATTGTTATAATTTTTGAAAGAAAGATAAGTAAGGAGACTTAAGATATCATTAACTCTCAATGACCACCATTAAGACTAATTAAACACGATTAAAGAAATTAATGATGGTTTAAGGATCGCTAATGACCATTAGCAAACACTAATCAATGGTTTGCAAAAGTCAGCGTAAACCGCGAAGGTTAAATCATGATTAGTAAAAGTTAATCATGATTAGCGCTAATTAAATGTCATTGGCGAACCTAGAATCTTATGGATAATTCTAACTTAAGCCTAAGTTTTGAATAAGCTTTGTCCGAAACAATGGGTCAAAATCATGGACCACTAACCGTAGTTAAGGTATAAACATGGTTTACTAACCATGGTTAATGATTTTCTAGAGCCTATAGATCCCCCACATACCCCATTCATTCTCTACGATGTCCAATACCACCACTACCCTAAGGGATAGGGTCAATAGGTCGGGAGGAGGAGAGGGAGGCAGGAAAGGAGCGCTAGTGAAGCGCTGCCGGGAGAACGAGGAGGAGGAAAGTACGATCCTCTCTTAGTTTTCTTCGTAAGTAATCTATAACTTAAGCTACATTTCTGATTCATCTTCGTTTTATAGCTCAATTTTTTATTCATCTTCATTTTCTGATTCATTTTATATTGTGGTTCGAGGAGAAATCTGTGTAACACCCTACTTAGGTGTGGGCGGATATGCACGTCAGTGAACCATGTGATTCATCACTCTTTCACTCACCTAAGGTGCATGGTGTCTATTGATTCTCCATCGCTTATGGTTCTATTCTTTTGATTATGCTTTTATAGTTGTTTTGATGGAGAAATCTGTGTAATACCCTACTTAGGTGCGGGTGGCTATGCACATCAGTGAACCAAGTGATTCATCACACCTTCATTCACCTAACACATGTGGTGTCCACTGATTCTCCATCTCTTGTTTTTTGATTATATTCTTTCAGTTTCATTGTTGTTTTCCTCTCAGTGATTTTATAGAGGAAATTCTTTCTGTTTTTCTTTTAAAATATGTCCCGATATAAGGGGAAACTCCACCGAATTTTGCATAGAAATATGTCCCGATATAAGGAGAAACTCTGTCGAAATTTTCCTAGAAATATGTCCTAGTATAAGGGAAAACTCTGCCAAAACTTTCTTAGAAATATCTGCTGGATATGGAATTATCCTCAAGCGCATCACGGAAGCGTGATCGTCGTATCGAATACGACGAAGAACGACTAGTCGCACTAGTTGTTCGGTGCAGCGGAATTTAAAATTTTTATTCGATGAAACCACATGATCCGAGAACCATTCTCAGATCGTTTCATCTATAACCACAACAAGTATAATGCAATACCTCTTGAAGCGTGGTTGATCAAGTCTCTAAAGAAAGAGACCTCCTGTCTCAAGTCCGATCGTCGGCGAGACCGCTTGCGAGCGCGGGGATGAACCGCGTTGTCCTCGCAATCCAAGAAGATGATCCAAGCATGGTTGCTCCTGATCTCATCGCACGAGATCAAACGTCTCCTTCGTGAGAGGAACTCTCCAAGAAGACGGAGAACCGAAGAACGTCGAAGCGGCGACGCGGTGGCGAAGGCGACGACGGTTCTCTCCTCTAGGGTTTGGTGGTCGGCCACCAATTAGAGGGAGAGAGGGCTGACGTGTGTAGAGAAGAAAGAGAGAGAGAGAGAGCTCCAATATTGCAAGTCCTTAGAGAGCATAGAATGCCTCTCTATTTATAGGGTTTTGGGATCCATGGATCTCAATCCATGGGACACATAAAATCAATGGATGAGATTGATTTGTGTCAATCCAATGGCCAAGATTGTTGTTGTCAAAAGCAACAAATTTAGGTTAAAATATATTTGAAAAAATCAAATATAATTTATTCCTAAATCAACCCAACAAATAAGGAGAGAATACACATGGAGATCAAATCTCCATGTGCAATCAAGAGGGGACGGCCACCCATTCCATATAGGAATTGGGTGCCGCCCACTTGTTTCCCAATGGAGAGCAATCTCATGGATTTCCATGAGATTGCATATTTCCTTGGATTTCTCTCCTATTTATTTGCAACAAATTTATTGGGTTTTATTCTTCAAAAATAATTCTCAATTATCTTTAAGAATATTGCATTCTTGCCATGGAAAAATTGTGAATCATATTCACAACCCAAAACAACATATAATTCATATTGTTAATTAATTGGGATATTTACCCAGCAGACCCTGAAATCTTTCGAAATTACCTCTACGACCTTTGAAACATCATAATTCCTCCCACGACCCCGTAATCTTGCTCCGTCTTACCCCACGAACCCTGCCGTTAAATTGACACATCTTGAGTTAACTCGGGTAGGTTAAAACTGAGTTAATCAAACTATATAAAATCTAACGGTAGGATTTTTTTCTCTCATCCATGTTCCTTCTTCTATCATCTTCTTCATCTTCCCTTCCCTTCCCCAATCCACCACTGAGACGAAACCTGAAAACACAACAACGTCGAGGGCATTTCTCGACCTGGGAGCAGTTCCATCGGTGCGCGAGGGGTGGGGTCGGGAGGCAGTGCGTGAAGGGAGGGGGTGGCGTGCAGCGGCGCGCCGGGGAGGGGGAGGGTGCAGCGGCAGGAGGGGGGTCGATCTGGGCGGTGGGGGCGGAGGGGATGGGGTGCAGCGGCGCGCCGGGGAGGGGGGAGGGTGCAGCGGCAGGAGGGGGGTCGATCTGGGCGGTGGGGCCGCCACCATTGCATCCCAAGGAGGACCATCCCCTCCTTATCACGGCAGCACCACCAACGCGCGACAAGAGTTTGGCATCTTTTTGGAGTTGAGGACAACGATTCACTTCGAAGACCTCAAGTGAACACAAAAAAAACGTGAATCTTCTTCCATTCTTTTAAGCAGCAATGTGGGAACAATTATCTAACAAGGCAGCATATACCAAAATAACACCAACACCACCATTAATATCTACTGTCTGTGTAAACATCCCAAGGAGGGTCGTCCAACGGTCCAACATACAGAGCAGCAACCACAATTGCATCCCAGTGAGGAACCTCTCCCAATTGCTGCAATCATCATTTCCTCCTTCATGGCTTCTTCGGAGGGAACCCCATGTTAGAATTCTCCTTATAATCAAACCTTTACGCACAGTGGTCATTCAACATCTTTGCATTGGAGAGACAACTGAATTCTTCAAGCTCCGCAACAGTAGGCAGTTTCCGCATTGATCCGGACCGATCCAGACCACCTCCTATGAGCATGAGTAGCACTCCCTTGTCACAAATCCCCACTACAGATTCGTTTAAAGGAGTTACTCCGGTTGCTAGATTTGCTTGGGCAGGCGCCGGGGAGGGGGAGGGTGCAGCGGCAGGAGGGGGTCGATCTGGGCGGTGGGGGCGGAGGGGGTGGGTGCAGCGGCGCGCCGGGGAGGGGGGAGGGTGCAGCGGCGGGAGGGGGGTCGATCTGGGCGGTGGGGGCGGAGGGGATGGGGTGCAGCGGCGCGTCGGGGAGGGGGGAGGGTGCAGCGGCGGGAGGGGGGTCGATCTGGGCGGTGGGGGGGAGGGGGTGGGGTGCAGCGGCGCGCCGGGGAGGGGGGAGGGTGCTGGGCACGGGGCTCGTCGGCGGGGAACTGTTCGTCGGCCGGAGGGGAGAACAATGGAGGAGCTGTTCGCGGGGGGGGGGGGGGTGCTAGCGGGGGAGGGGATCAACTCCTTTGGGATGGGATGATGAGTGGCATTAAATGTAAATTTGATAAACAAATTGGGTATAATAAAAATGAACATAACAGAATCGGGTTAATTTTAACGGTTAAATGAACGGGAGTTAACCACAGGGTCTGTAGGGTAAGGGTTAGCAAGATTACGGGGTCGTGGGAGGAATTATGATGTTTCAAAGGTCGTAGAGCTAATTTCGAAAGATTTCAGGGTCTGCTGGGTAAATATCCCTAATTAATTACACAATGTGTATCCAATACACATAATAATTAATCAACACATATAAATTATAATTAGCTCTCTCTAATACATTATAAATCACATTTATAATATATTATGAATAATTGGATATTTCTATCCACATTATTCTCATCCACATTAATTAAATCACATTTAATTAAATTGGATAATTTCTTCACACATCAAGATGATTAAATCACATTTAATCATTATTTCTTCATTGCTTAGATCTTATGGAATTATTCTTGAACCCTTCAAGAATAATGCAATCTCTCCGCAGATACTTGGAGATAAGGACAGGGCGATTGTATTGTTCCACAAATAGTGACATGGATATTGAGATCATATCTCAAATCCAGATCGCGGGCCTCCCATAGATGCTTGATTAAATCAAGACCGTAAATCTAATCTTCTCATTGTATCTGAATCACATTCAGATCAATGTCCAACACTTGGACTAAGATCAGATTACTTCTCTACCGAGAGGAGTCACTAAAATCCAGACCCGTTTCATCACTCCCTAGGAATGGAAGCGTCATGGTTATACAATCGTTTATGATCAAATCACCCTCAGGTATTCCCAATACCTATACATCCTGCATACTGGAAGACTCAGACTAAACCTGAAGTATCGGATCAACTTTATATTGTCTACTTCATGGTTTTATCAGTAAGTTTCTCATTCGATCATTGGGAGTTGGTATCGATCATACACTTTCCAAAAGCGTATATCATACCAGGTCTTGATCATATACTAGAAGTATATATCAAACCTACAAATTCAGTCAAGCTTCCAAAGCGAGACGACCATGCGCATGGAATTTGATTCTTCCCAATATCTCATGAGTGAGCTCATGTCTTCCGGTTCAGTAACTGAACCTGTATGATCCCTTTGAGAGATCGTATTACTCATATGCCCTTATATGCACACCAGCGCGCCGGTGTATAGACCTTGATTAGGTCATCAACCTATTGGTCTGCCAAATGTACATACTTAGACATATAGCAACACATCTGTCTCCGGTCAGAGGATGCGTGCCTATATCATGACAGCATATGATATAGGACTTTAGTTATCTCGATCTCGTTAAGTCAACTCTTTGACCTAACTAATCTGACACCTCCGAATCTCTATTCCTATGCAGAGGACCTGCATCTAGAGGTCGGTCAGATATCAGCCTTCAGAGATAGGATTGCCATCTCCTACTCAGGCTGGAGATCATCTCTTAATAATCATTTGACGGTGCTTGATGAGTCCTCAATCTAACTCTTTAGATATTCATCCAAGCACCAGCCTCTATGATTCAATAGTTGAATCAACAGCTGTATGATTATCAAGATGGCCATGGTACATAACCCCAATTGTACTAAGGGACCTATTATACAAATTATTCATTCTTCATTTCAGATCAGGGAATGATATTTGCAATAACATTTATTGCATAATGGCTCGCTGTGGGCTCGCATTTCCAACAATATCACCCTATATAAGGGGAATCTCTGCTGAAATTTTAAGAGAAAAATATATTCTTCACATTCTTTGTGTTCTTTGTGTGTTCTTCGCGTTCTTTGTGTTCTTCATTCATTTTTCGCATTCTTGGCACATTCTTAGCGTTTTTAACACAAAAATAAAACTCGATCATTTTAGGAGCCATAAATCATCCATCTGAAAATGAATCTCGATAAAGCACTGCATACACGAGAGAGATCTTGATTAGGTAACGAAATCCTTCCCTTTGCTGTTGGATTTTCATATGACATCGTTGAAATTTCTTATTTTATGTTATTCGCTACGAAAAATCCTAATTTAGCTTTTCTTGACAAAATATAGAAAGTTGCTTTTTAATTCCAACTAAAATAATTTTTAAGCATCTAATAGATGTAGTGGCTTGGAATTGTTAGGGTTTGGGAGTTAAAATATACATAAATACGAGTATATATACATATGAATAAATATATATGTGAGGCTATACTCAATGTTGATGATTAGGAAAATAGAAGACTTAGCGAAAGAATTACATAATGGGAATTGATGTTTATTGAGTTGGATCATGAAAAAGACTATATCTTACGTTAAGAATGATCGGGAGTAAAACTGCAGGTCGAGTATGCAATCTGTAGGTTTGTAGGAAGGAACCTCTATTGGCGTTGCTCTACCTTGGTGGTATACGGTTGCCCTGTTATGATAAGTGCGCACGAAATGAATGATTTGCAATGCGTGGTAATGGGTGCCAATATATTCGTGTTGAACGACGGAAGATGTAGTCGTATCATGTAGAGGAACGGGTGGTTCAACAACGCATGGGTCACGATAACATGTATTTAAAGCTTCTAGGTTATGTGATTAAAGGTTAGCTTGAGGTTTTAAGCAACCGAGTCCTCGACGACAGTGCGCTTCTTTGTTTACCAGGCTGAGGGTTTGAAATCCTGGATAGTAAAAGAAAATGAAATTGTCAGAGTAGTATTGGAGGATTGGTTGAAGCGACATGCGGCAACATAAACTCACCAGATCAACGCAATCTCCAATCCCTAAGTATCCACAACTTCAGAGTCCATGAATGGTGGGGTTCCCCTAGACTAATCCTTGATGTGGAATAGAAGGAATATGACTTAAACTAATGAGAAGGAATGAAACTTTTTGTGACAACAAGTTTGCAAAATTACACCATTTTTGCTTTTCTCTTCTTTGTTACTTAGCATTCGCTAATTATTATCCTATGATTTATGAAAAATTCAATAGGTGTTGGTGAGCCATCGCAAGGACTTTAGCCATCCAGACAACTACATTAGCATTACTCTATATGGTAGTTGGTAATCTTTTGTGTATTTCCTTTCCACTAGATGTACATGTAAATGGTTATAGTGGGACAATGTATCGTATAAACTTTATTTTGTGAATGGAAAAGTGTTGAAATACTTCCTTCTAAGTATTTTTATTTGCAGTCTATTTCTGAATGTTAGTTGTGATTGCTGAATGACCAGATCCAGATATGGGAAGATCCGATGACCCGGAATTGGGGTCGTGACACATATCAATCTTGAAAAAATGAAAGTTAAGTAAAATGTAGGTCTCAAATGAATCACTTGAATAAGGAGTGCTAAAAATGTGTTCTCTTGTGTGTTTCTTATGTTTTTGACTCAAGGAATGATAGATGATATTTATAGGCATATTATCGATGATTAACATAATCTTTATAATTCATCATAATTAGAGCTAAATCTAAATGATATGATATGATAATATTAAAAAAACATCAAAAGAAAAAATTAACAAGATGATGTAACAAAAAAAATACAAAATGATTCAAAGATAAAATCATCTTAAAAGATACGATAATCAATTGGTATATATGGCATATTATTTATTAATAAATCCATGAAAAAATTGAGAAATATGTCAAAATAAATCAAAAGTACTTAAATATAGGTTATAATATTTTATATGAGTAAATGCAAATTGTAAAAAATACAATATAAGTATAAAAATACATGGGAAAGAAATCATGACATAACATATATATATGTTATAAAAAATAACTAATTTTTATTTTGCTTTTCTTTTTTATATTGTACATTTATATTGAAATACATAAAAATTAAAATAAAATATTTAAAAATGTGAAAACCCTCAAAAAAACTTATAGGTATAATATGCCCACAAATTTCTTTTAACTTTATATAACAATCAAACTTTAAAAAATATTATGGATAATGTTGTGCAAAACTAGAGTTGCAATAATATCATGAAAAGAACTTTTCGTGGATCATCTTTCTTGTGCTAGTATCCAACGGGTATTTGAAAAAAATTCAACGCTTGGAACATTCTAAGATTATTATATTGAGCAACATGACTTGTTATTTTTTAACAACTGATGATCATCCGGGCGAGACGAGTTAGGAAACAAAATAATTAATGGGTCGTTGCTACCTGGATCACAAGGTCAACGCTCAATCAAGAAAAAGAGAGAACCACACAATCAAATAATCAATCACACAAAACAATGTCAGCTGTCTCTGCTATTTATTTTAACCTGGTATAACAACCTGGGTCGAATACAAGGAGCACGAGAAATCCTATGAAGTAGTCGTAATTCAGAAAATAAAAAACATATTTTTTATTGATTTTTATTTTTTCAAAATTTTAGGATGTTTGATTAAGGAATAAAATGGGCAAATAAGATAATAAAGCAAACTACAAGCTTTTTGAATTTTTATTTAAGGCTACAATGCTCAAAAATTAAGAACAGAAATATTTTGGGGTTTTTCAAAAAATTAAATTATTTTTGATAATTTTCTGAGTTTTTTTGATGTTTTTTTGTGATTTTATAAAATTTAAACAAGAGCTAAAAATACAAACAGTGCACAATCATGAATGAATTGCAAGTTAAAATAAACTAAAATGCTCTAAAATCCTAGGGACAATTTTATTAAAAAATAGATGAAAAGATCTATAAGTAAGCTTTTTAGTGGTTTTTGATTTTTAGAAAGAATTAATCCCAAAAATTCACAACAAATATTACGTGTTATCAGGAGCTAAAAATAATATCTATAGAATTTTTGGACTCAATTTGGTATTTATTTAATTAACTAAGAGACACACAGTTTGCACGGACCTACTTGCAATTACAATAATGTCCATGGGTCAAATAATAACGCGGATGAAATGCACAAGGTTGAAGATGCAAAATGGACCAGAGATTTGAACGATCATGTTTAATAAACCATGCACATGGGTAGATTTGCAAATACTAAAAACTTTCCATTCAAATCATAACATTCAAATGTTCAGGACATATCATGTAAATAACCCAGAAAATCACGTGGGATGGCACATGAGTTCACACTAAATGGACTGAAATGCAAATACTGAAACTAACCAGGATCCACTTGTAAAATATCTAAAATATTTTAAGCTTTAAGCTATGACAAATATTTACATGACTAATTAGAAAGCATAAAATAGAGAGGGGGCCTAAGAACAATTTACTCCTTATTAAGCACGATCCAACGACCGATGGCGGTTATGATGGACGACTGAGATGCATGGATACCCCTTCGGTCATGGACTATGGAGACGAAATCCTCAGATGGATCCAACGGGCAGGGGCCTCTCGATGATGGACGGTGACGATCAGAACCGGGGATGCTATCTGGACGAACAGGGACGAACTCGCCTCCGATGAGTTCCAATCATCGATGGAGCGTGGGTATGGCATCGTCAAGAGCTCCTAAGATGGGGGAATCGTCGGTGAAGGTGTTCCACAGCTATAGGATGGCTCAGAAGGACCCAGGACCAAAGAGTGGGTCCTGGGAGGAATGGTAGTCCTGGAGTGTCCTAGTGATCTCTTTGACCTCCAGATGAGGCATGCTAGTGCTTCTACCCTACAGTAAAGAGGTCATGCTCGAAGAGGAGGCTCCGATGAGGGTTAGAGCACACTGGTGTCGGTAATAGGGGGTAAGGGTGTAAGGGCCATGTCATGCGTGAGTGAGGGTGTCGACCTATAGCTCTACTCCAATCTGATGATTGGAATCGAGAGAGGGGTTGCGGAGCGTAATGGAGAAGCGAGGGGAGGTTAGAGCAAGGCATGCGAAGGTCGGAACACTACGGTGAGATGGGAAACAAAGGATGGCCGGTGATATGAGATAGATTGGATGAACGATCGATTCAGTGGAAAATGAATGGTATAGAGAGTACCTAACAATGAAGGAAGGTGCCTAGGAGTGTGGACGGTGGTCCACGAGGGTCTTGGCCTCGATGACTGGCGCTAATAGAGTCTTATCTCCTCACGTCAGAGCTGAGGGATTCCTCGCTGGACCTGGGTGCTCTCACGCTCCAAAAAGCTCCCTCACCCTTGCCCTCTCGTGCTGTCACTCTGGAAAAGGAAGGACGAGTGCGCAGGAGGTGGTGGCGCAACCAAAGGTATTGGAAAAGGGGAGGGGGCAACTATATAGTGCTCTAGGTTCGAGAAGGAGGTGGTGTGGTCCGCGAACCAAGGTGTGGATCGAAAGGGAGAGCAGCAGGCGAAATAAGGGATCTGCGCTCTCGAATTGGAGCAAAATATCAGGTGGAATGGTGGCCGATCGGGTCGGAAGAAATCGGAAAAAATCGGTGCAAACCTGATTTGGTGAAAAAGAGGAAGGGGGGACTAGTTGACCTCGGTCAATAAACTGAGGTGGACCAATCAAAGCGGGTCTAGGATGCAGACAAAAACCGCTACATGACAAAAATTGTTAGAAAATTAAAGAGAAATGATATAAAAATAATAAGTGGATTTAAATTTAAAAGTGTATAAAATAAAAAATGTTTATTATTTTTCAAAAAAAAATTCTATGTTTTTTAATTAATTTTACAAAAAATAGTGTATATACAATATATAGTATTATATAAAGGTATCATATACCTATGTATTATGTACAAGTATTTTTATTTTGTTATTTTTATATAAATACCCCAATTTTATATTTTATTTATTTTCAACATATTTTTAGGAGTACAAAATAATTTTTATTTTATTTTTACAAGTTATTTATATGTATATAATAAATAATGAATGTGGTATTTATACATGTGTAATTGTACAATAAAAGGGAGATTTTTCTTCATTTATTTAGTTTTTCTGATTTTTCTTTTATTCTCATTTTATTTTTAGAAATATCTACATGTGAGTAATAATAATAATTAATTTTATTTTGTCAAAAATAATTATTTATACACATAGGGAATATGTACAACAGAAGGTAGACCCTATCTCTCTCTACTTCTTTTATTTTACGATCAGGTCAAGACTTGACCTTCTCTTGGGATTCAGTCCCTATGTATTTATTCTAAATACCTCCTTCCTTTTTCTTTTTCCTTTATTCTTTTATTTTTGTACAAAAAATGTTAATTATGCAATATCAACAAATGCATGTTGAATGCTAAGTTATGGTATTTATAAGTATTTACATGCTACTTTGCTAAGATAAATAGATAAAATAAAAGAATAAAGAGTGAGAATCAGGGATTCATCACCACCCTATACTTTATCTTTGCTAGTCCCTTAGCAAACACTTATTTGAAAAAGAAGTGAAAAGAAAAGAAAAGAAAAGAAAAGAAGGAGAATCAAAGTTGTTTATTAAACTTATCTTCATTAAACTGAAGTATGGAGCTCAATAAGACCTTTGGATTATTAGTTTGTCGAACCTAATTGGGATCTACGTTTAAAATTCAACAGCGTCTAAGTTCCACCATTCTATGGTCAAGACTCCTCAATAATACAGATCAGAACAAGTCTACATACGCAAACTCTATTGACTATGTATACTTCCTAGTGCTGTGTAAGTGATATATAGCTCCCCACCTCAGAAATGATAAAGAAATAACCTCCCTCAACAAGGTCCTCAATCTAGAAGCTCTTTCCTCGAGGAGCGAGGTATTCCCTTCTAAGTTCAAGTGCAACTGGCTGAAGAATAGGGGGAAAGAAGAGAATGGATCGTGTCCAGTGTAGCCGCATTTCTCTGGGAGCCCAACCAGTGTAGCTAAGTCTCCCGCTGCAAGCTTCATGAGATGAGAAGGTGTAATACATAAGCTTTGCTTTATTTGGCTATATATACTTCAGCATGCATTTTATTTTCAATCAGGACTGTCTACTTTTTTTGGAGTTTTTTCTTAATTTGCACATTTTTTGATGTTCATATGTACAACATATCTACATGGTGCATCATATACATAACGACTTTTTCTTCTTGAGTCAGTAGACTATCCCTCTTTTGAAGTATTATTGCAACCCACAACTCCTGTCTTTAGATCTCAACACCGCTGGACTAAGTTGAGGTGCACATCCCTCCCTAAAGGAAGACAAGAGGTTCCGCCTAGAAGTACTACCCTCGTATTCTACCCCAAGCCAAATGATTCTGCCTCCTCACCACCTCATCCGTGTGGAGTTATGTGTAAGGTGTTGGTCCAAGTAAAGCCATTATTTGTGAGAGTCATACGTGCATTGTTAAGTGTTCTACTTAGGCTCATCAAGATGACATGTGAACATAGCCTAGTGGACTCAAAGAATTAAGTCACAAATGCACCTGAAAAGTTTTAACCCCACATCCTATAAGGTTCCTATGAGAATTAGGTGGATTAATGTCTTAACCAAGCTCTATTTTTAATTCTAGACTATTTTAAGTGTCAACTATGATTCAAAAGAATATACAAAAATATGTACAATAACTTTTTGATGCAATTTTTCAAAATATGCAAAATTTTTGAAAATGTTTGAATGCATGGATGCAAAAGTTTTGCAAACTATTTACAAACATTTACAAAAGGATTTTTACGATATTTTTCAAAAATTTGTACTATATACAAAATTTTGATACAAAAATATTTACAAACTTTTTACAATCAAAGCATTTTTAGAAATATTTGTACAAAAATAGTTTTTACAAATATTTATTTATAGACATGTATGTGCAAGAAAGAATTTTATGTACATGAAAAATTTAATTTTTTTTGTGAATTTTAAGGTACGATTTTTAATCATTTTATTTGTTAACACACTCACACAAAGTATGAGTTATGTCTAAAGTATATATACAATAAATATGACACCCCCTATACTTAGCTTGAACGATGTCCTCAGAGTGATCAAAGAGCGATGAAGAAGACATAACTCGTGCTTAGTATTGGAAAGTGAAAAGAAGGTCTATAATACAATGACGAATAAAAGAATATAATGAATAGAAATCAGTGATTCCCCTATACTTAGGAATAACTAATCCTAATTATAGAAGACTGTACACAAGGGGAGAACCCAAGGTTTGAATGTACATGTTCTACCTCCCCTATCCCTAAATATATGCAGCAAAACAGAGGTAAAGAATCAAAAGAATAATAAAAAAATCTGACACCTCCCTATACTTAGGGTAAATTACATCCTAAGTATAACATATTCATAAGATGGACATGGGGTGTAAGACTAAAGAATGAATGATATGGACAACTAGATCTATACAAGGACGGAATAAAGTGATAATTAGGCATGCGATGCAAATGATGTAAGTCGAAGACCACATCTCATGCAAAATGAATAGGGGCAACGTAAATGATCAAAGTATCATGATCTAGATATGGCTTCAGATGTTAACCATTAACTCGAAAGGTGGACTCAGATGACATCTCAGATTTATCAATGTTGCCATTGACATGCACCTTTCAGACCAAGTATGGTCCCTTCCACTTGCTTTGAAACTTCCTTGGAAATAATCTGAGCCTGACATCGAATAATCATACTCTCTGGTTCGACTCAAACTGCTTATGGATGATATGAGAATCATGCCATATCTTCACTCACTCCTTATACTGTAGGCTATTCGAAAAGGTTGTATCTCTAAGCTTCTACAAGGCTGCCAATTCTGCCTTCCTCTGATCTTCTGTACTCTCTGGATCCAATAATATCTCAGTGACAACCCATAGTGACTTATGATTTATCTCCACAAGTAAATGGCATGGCTTGCCATAAATGAGAAGAAAGGGAGACGTGCCCAAAGTAGTCTTGAAGGAAGTCCGATAGGCCCACAAGACCGAGTTCAAAAGTTGTGACCAATCCTTTCGATCTGGGCCTTCTGCAATATCGTCTTATCTCCATGTTCGATACTTCAGCAAGACCATTGGTCTGAGGGTGATATGGAGTGGCAACTCGATGGTCTATGCTGAACTCGTTAGCAATGACCTTTACCTTGTCGTTGATAAAGTGAGACCCCCTGTCAGATATCGGAACTCTAGGCACCCCGAACCGTGAAATGATATTCTTCCTCAAAAATTGGCATACAGTCTTAGCATCTGTGGTTCGGGCGAGAATGGCCTCAACCCAACGACTCACATAATAAAAAGCCAACAGAATGTACTCAAATCCCTGACTCTTAGGGAATGGACCCATGAAATCAATGCCCCATGCATCAAAGACCTCACAAAAGTGAATGGGCTACATCGACATCATATCATGCTGTCCACAAGAACCCATCCTTTAACAATCAGTACACCTCTTCACGAATTCATCTGAATCCTTGAAGAGGGTAGGCCACCATAGGCCGGATTGGAGCACTTTCTGTGTTGTTCTCCTCTCAGAATAATGTCCTCCTGCCTCAAGTTTGTGGTAGTAAGTGAGGATGTTGTGGTGCTCCTCATGAGTAATGCACTGACATCAGACACTATCTGCTCTTTCAAGATAAAGGATATGATCCTCCCGATGGTACAAATTGGCCTTCATAATGAAAGTCTTAAGTTGTTGTCTGGGCCAACCTTGTGGAACTTTCTTGGCAACAAGATAGTTCACAATGTTGGCGTACCATGGAAGCGAGGCAATAGCAAGGATCGCCTCATCTGGGAGGGTAATAGGCTCAATCTTCTCAGATTTCTCAAGATGTTCCAATTGAGAGATATGATCTGCCACCACATTCTTGACTCCAGGCCTATCCTTAATCTCAATATAAAACTTCTGAAGTAGAAGGATCCATCTGGTCAATCTGGCTTTGGCATCCTTTTTTGCCATGAGGTACCTGATGGTGGTACGATCAGTGTAAATAGTCACTTTGGATCCAAGAATATGTGATCTGAACTTATCCAAGGCAAATACTATGGCTAGCATCTCTTTCTCCGTGACAATGTAGTTCTGTTGGGCAACATCCAATGTACATCTAGCGTAGTGAATGGAAAATGGCAATCCATCCCTCCTCTATTCTAGCGCAGCCCCTACGACAACATCAGAGGCATCTGCCATGATATCGAATGGAAGAGACCAATCAGGCGGCTGAAGGACATGAGTCTCGACAACTAGATTCTTGAGAGTCTCGAAAGATGCAAGACACTTATCATATACAATGAACTCGATGTCTTTCATCAGCAGATCAGTAAGCGATCGGGTAATTCTGCTGAAGTCCTGAATGAACCATCAGTAGATACCGACATGCCCCCAAAAGACTGCAACTGTCGCAAGTTGGGCGATGGATTGAGTTTCCTGATGATATCCACCTTGGCCGGATCGACCTTCATGCCCATGTTGGAGATGATATGACCAAGCACCGTCTCTTGAGTCACCATGAAGTGACTCTTCTCCCAATATAAAACAAGATGAACCTCAATGCAGTGCTGAAGCACACGATCTAGGCAGTCAAGACAAGAATCGAACCTGTTGTCGTAGACCGAGAAATCATCCATGAAGACCTCCAAGCAATCACCCACCATGTCCGAGAAGATGGATGATTGTCGAAAATCAGAGTGCGTAAATCGATATAAAATCGAGTCGTTGTGCACAAGTTGATAGAAGACAAATCAATAATAAAATTTATACCTGAGAATCAAATCAAAACAAACACACAATATATGTGGATGTAAAGTGATAAGTCACAGGTTGAACACAGGGAGGCATGGAGAAGATGCTTCAGGTTTTACTCTTCGGTGCAGTGATTAACAAAAGAAAAACTATCGGATGTAATTTTCAAGATGAGAATTTTGCTTTGACAAATGTATCACCATCTAAAATTCCATAATCGAAAATGGTAAGAAAATTATATCCAACTCAGAAAACAAACGATACTCTGCATGTATCATGTGATGTAAATGTAGACATCAACATATAATGCATCAAAACTTGCAATGACATCTGAGTTTGTTTCATCATGAGGTTTAGAGATTTTTTGCCTTGACAAAAACCATAACCAATGGGGAGTCATGAGAGAGAAACGAATAAAACATTAACTAAAACATGATGAGATCTGTGCAAGAATCGTTTAGAAATTCAGAAGGCATAGAAAAATACAGGACTCCCCTCTTATAGATTGTTTGATGCGAGTTAACATGTCCCTTCCTTTCTCTTGAGTTCTCCTTTGTCAACGACAAGCAAGGGATACTCACGGCTAAACTCGGACGATTGTCACCTATATTGATCCGATATGCAGAATTCTAGCAAGTCATTTGCGGACGACTTCCTCCTTCATTCATGCTCTGGGTCAAAATGATCCATATTCGAAACCGGCAATGGGTCTTTCTTTCCAATGAATGGAATTATGCATCCCACATCTGCAAACAAAAGCAACAAAGTGAGAAAAACTACAATTCAGAATAACAATCACAATGCAGGGAAAAAATGATAAGAAACAAATGGTGAGGGAGGATCAGGAGATCTGGACAGAGAAGGGTATATGCGCGCTTCAGTTGTTGCGAACTGCACACCAGTAGCGTACTGCACTGTTCTTTCCTCGGGTCGACGCGTTTCCTAGTGGTTTCCCTGCCTTCTCACACATCACGCAAAAGGTGTTTTAAATAGGTCTCGTGATATAGTTTGAGAGATTCCCCGCCCTGACTGACTCCTTAGATCACGCAACTCGTGTGTAGGACGATACTGAAGAATCAACCTTGAAAGCCCGACGTGAATTTCGCATGCAAATTGCAACAGCTGTATACATCGGAGAAATGTAGGGCTTCGTCAACCCCAGAGGATCGAGAAGGAGCCATGAAGATCCGGATCAAATCATGCCACCAGATTCAAATATCAGGTCTAATATGGCAGCTGCCCGAAAATGCCAACATCGATATTTCAGATTTTGATGATCAAAATTCTCAATAAATATAGAAATCAAAATCTGCAGAGTAGAGAGATACGAATCACACAAAACAAATGAGCATGGAATCCTTGAGAGACAGGACTTGATTTGGTATTCAAAGGTTACCTCATACGTGCATGTGCATGGATTTGTTACGTGAGAAACTTTGATGGGAAAAGTGGATTTAACACTAATGTCCAAGAGAATAGGTGGTTTTATGGAAGGACCCTCAAAGTTCTAGAGATTTTATAAACAAGTATTGTAGGATTATGTGTTTTAAAGAAAGATGGGATAGAGTTATGTTGAGATAGGGTTGAGTATGATGAGAATAATAATCATGAATGGTCTCGAACCCTAAGCTCGTGGAATTATGCTCAGATCCTGACAATCAATCGAAGAATTAGATTAATGACATATGAAGTGAAAAGCACACAAACTCACCATGATAATGCTCAAGAAGATCTTATTTAGACACTTTATTGTAATGAATCGTAGATTCATCACCCCCTTATGCTTGATTCTTGCTAGTCCCGAGCAAGACAATTTATTGAAAGACAAAACAACCAAAATGATAGAAAGGGACTCTAATCTTCCGAGGTTTTCCATTGAGTAAATATATTTCATCCTTCTCTACCTAGCAATGGATGTGATATTAAATATTGAACTAAGAATGAGAACGATTTATTTACATAAAGTAGGGTGATGGATTCTCTAAATATGGATGTCGCTTAGGTCAAAGAACATCTGAGTATCAAATTGAGCCTAGAATCCAATTGACATATGGATCCTCATCTGACATTATTTTAGACCATGATGAACAGTGTTGTTCTATAACTTGAAGTCTCCCAATTCGCCAAGTGCTCGGTCCGTGTGCAAGCCCAATATTCCCTTAGCACTGATACTAACTGCAGGAGGTACAACTTCCCTTCCAAGTCGGATCACCCCCGTTAGCTTTGTTAATGATTTGGTTGGCATTTGTAAGCTTTATTGGGTAGGGTTCGGCCATCTACATTCGAGATACTTCAACTTTGGCCCTACTGATGCCCTTTATCCACCTGCTCCTGTGGTTTTTTAAACAACCTCGACTATTAGCACTAGTTTGCTGCCAATTCTGGCACTGCTCAGGAGTAGGGGAAGCATCTTTATTGTTAAAAGTAGAGCGTACTTACATTATGTGTGGAGGTATTTTAAAATACCTTCGATGTACGAATACTTTAGCTTTGCCAACTTAAAGATATAGCTGTTGGGGTCATGTTTCTCCCTTAGAAGGGCCCAACTCCCTAAGTATACGGGCCAAGAGTCATGGGTGATAAGGGTTGAACACTTGTCTTTCTAGGATCCCACAATTTGATAGAAGTGTCAAGTGTACTTGACAACGTTGTTCAGATGGTTATCTTCATGTCTAACAAGGGATTGAAGGTCATCTGGTTTCTAATCCAATTTGTCTCTCGGGTAATTAAGCTAAAATAGCCTGAATGGCCTAAGTTACATCAACCTCTTGAGACTCCTATATAAAGGTGAGGTGAGGTCCTCAACACTAGTTCATGGATTCAAAATCTCATCAAATGCTTGGGTAAAAAAGTATGAGGATGAATGTGCTCAAATGGAAAATAAGTAGATCAGAATGAAAAGTTTTTTTTGGGCTCAGAGACAAGGTTTGGAAGAATTTCAAAATTTTTTTAAAACACAAATGATGAAACAAGGGTTAGGAGGACTTGAGGACTCCTAACTACCCCCCTTATGCTTGAGATGTGCCATGTCCTCATGGTCAACTATATGGAAGGTAAACACAACAGAGGACTCGGAATGCAGATGTGGTAGGGTGGTTTGGAAATCCAAAGTTCCACGCAAACTTTGAAAAACATGATTTTTTTTGAAAATATGCATAAAAATGAATTATGTACAAGTGTGGATAAAAAATGGGTTGAAATCTTTTTGGTGATTTTTTTTGAAACGGAATATTGATGATTTGATGATTTTTTCATTTTTATGGCATTTTTGTGAAGAATGAAGGTACTCCCCTTATGCTTATCTGTGACTTAGTCCCAGGAGACATAAGTTAGCATAAGTGAATGCCATGAAAGTGAAGTAGAGATATGTATACAAATGAATGAAAGAAGAGAATGAGAAGCGATCGGCAAAAGCCATCCAACTGCTTGACAATCACCCTATATCCGTTGACAGTATGTGTATCTATCTAGGACCGCACGTCGATTCGAAAAAATTTTTTTCCGCTATTTCATTTCGTAGTTAATTTAAATTTCCCTGTATTTTTCTGTTAATCTGTAACTTGGACTGGACATTATTCTCTTCTCAACCCATCCATAATATTTTTAATAACTTAGGTTTTATTTCTTGAACTGCATTTAGATTAACTTGTTTGTAATCTAGGCGGTTTTCAAAACAAATTAAAAATAAAAAAAAAACACCAAAAACACTTCTGTGCACACATATTGCTAGACGTATCTAGGATCATAGCATTCTAGTACTTCATGTACCTGATTAGATTTAAAATTTCTACGAAGCATATTGCATAGTAGAGTGCGGGAGCCAGGTATGCAATTCTAACCCTGCACGCATCATTTGTATTTCTGTGGTTTTCTCCCCCTGCTTAAAGAATTAAGACCACTAAAACCGTGATTGTTTGAATCGATCTAATCTTACTCGAACCTCTCTTTGAAATCGAAATTAATTCTCAAGTGGTCACCTAAAAAATCATCTCACAAAAATCTGTTTGAAACTTGGTTGATGCACTGTGGTTTGCACACGTGATTGCGATTGAAGCACAACGCAAACTAGGTCACTAGAGCACAAATCCCCTATTTAGAGGACCAATTTAGGACGCGTAATTGTGTTTTAAAGATTGGATGATAACACCTTAAAATTGAAAAGATAAGCTCATCAGAGCACATCACGTGTTGAGTGTGCAAAAGAACTGTTTTGTTTTTTATTGTGTATGTACGGTCGTCGGTCCCAACAACCACCACTGTTCAACCCCAACTTCATCACTCTCACAAGATTTTCTACATCATCATCAAGATTTAGGATGGCACAACCACCTCCACTACCTGACTTTGATCAAATCGAAGATGATGAATTTCAAATCCCAGGACCACCCGACCAAAATACAATTAATCAACAGCTATTGGCAGGATTCAACATAATGAGAGAAGAATTAGCTGCTATGCGACGAGAAAGAGAGATAGAGAATGAGAGACCAAAGACCATTCGTGAATATTATGACCCCGGTCTCCATCATCTCACACCATGGATCCAACTCCCTCCTATGGAAAGAAACTTTGAGTTAAAGCCGAATACCATCTCTCTTCTCCCACACTTTTATGGAAAGAATGCCGAGGATCCCATCCAACACATCCATGAATTCCTAGCCATAAGTGGCACCTTGTTCTACCATGACATAAGTGAAGACTACATCCACCTTAAGTTATTCCCATTCTCTCTAAAAGATAAAGCAAGTCAATGGTTGAGAAATTTGAGAAGGATCATAACTACATGGGAAGACTTAAGGAAGACGTTTGTGAACAAATTCTTTCCCATTGGAATAACAAATGCTTTAAGGAGAGCCATTACGACCTTTACCCAAGAACCAGGAGAATTGTTTCATGAGTCATGGGAAAGGTATAATGACATGCTGGGGAAATGCCCACATCATGATGTTCTTCAGTGGCACCTATGTCAGACATTTTACCAAGGCCTTAGATATGACTTAAGGAACACCGTAGATGCAAGCTGCGTAGGAAACTTTCTAAGCAAAATTCAGAGAGTACGTGGCAACTCTTTGAGAATATGAGCGAAAATTCTCTCAACCACGCCTCAATCAAAACTTTTTGCAAAATTGACCCATCCAAAAATGTCAATACTTACACATCTGGGAATCGGGAGAATCTTTCAAGTTTAGAAATGGAATTAGTCTGCAAAAAGTTATACAAAATGGACGTTATTGCTAAACAAATCGAACAACTTACGAAATTAGTAGAGGGAAATGTTAGCAACGTCCAGCCCCCACAACCTGTCGCACTTGTACATACTCCAACCCACCCACCTGTTGTAAATACTCCACAATCTTATTCACATTTTTCTCCTAACCAAATGGTCTACTACACTAACCAACCTATTGTACAGACTCACACACCCCAAGAAGGTTCGATTGCCTTCCATTGTAACACACCTCACCCTTCTGAGACACCACCTCAACCATATGAGAATGCCAACTGGGTTCAAGGAAATCCACACTCAAATACATACAACCCAGGCTGGCGCGCACATCCAAATTTCTCATGTAGATAACAAGGTCAAGACCAACTTCAAGGGCAAGGATCTCACCAACAAAAGCCACCACCCCAACCTGAGTCCCGACATACACAAACCCAAGGATCACAACCCGCTACATAAGAGGACCGTTTTGATATGCTAGCTAAGATGATGGTTGAATTGCAAAGAGAAGTACAAGCATTGAAGAGACAAAATGAGACCCAATTGAAAAGTTTAGTCCAACCCACACAAGGAGCTCTACCCTCACATCCCACTTTAAATCCAAGGAACTTGCAAATCGCCCCAACAGGATTTCAATACCCCAACCAAAGACCTCATAATTTTCAAAATTCATCACAACAAAATAATGGAGCCGTATCAAGTAGCAATGCTAGTGCCCATGCTGTGACTCTTAGGAGTGGGACTACCATGCAAGACCCATCGCAAATAAAAAGGAAGGAAAAAGAAAGGAAAGACCCCATTGAGGATCAAGATGAAGAGATCTTAGGTGAAGACGATTGTATATCTGACTCACCATCTTCCCACACCATACCAGCTCCCTTCCCTGAGGCACTAATGAAACTCCATTCCAAAAAGAGCTCAATGGCCTCAAATGAGGAAATCCTCAAAGTGTTTGAGCAAGTTTAGATTATCATCCCATTACTAGATGCCATCAAACACATTCCAGTATATGCTAAATTCCTCAAAGAAATCTGCACACCCAAGAGGAATACAAAATCCAAAAACCAAACACCGGAGCGTCACATTCTAACTCAAGAGACCACCAATGCTATCTTGTATCACTTGCCCCAAAAGCGACGTGACCCTGGAGCCCCAATGATTCGATGCGAAATTGGTGATACATTATTTGAGAAAGCACTCTTAGACATCGGAGCCTCCATTAACCTTATCCCTACATTATTGATTGACCAATTCCACCTAGGTCAACTAAAGCCCACACCAGTTACACTCCAACTAGTAGACCGCTCTGTCAAGAGACCTAGAGGAGTGTTAGAGGATGTTTTGGTCAAAGATCGGGATTTCCACTTCCCCGTTGATTTCTTGATGTTGGACATGGAAGTTCCTGAAAAGCTAAGTCACACTCCGATCATATTAGGAAGACCATTCTTAGCAACTGCCAAGGCTCATGTTGACTGTGAAAAAGGGACCGTTGAATTTTCTGTGGGAGAAGAGAAGATAGAAATTGATGTGATGAAACCTTTACAAAAGAAAAAAGAAGAGGAGAATTGTGGATACATTGAATCTTATCAACAATTGGATTTGATTGAGGAAGAAGTTATCCAAGCATGTATGAACACGGGAATTATAGAAGGGATCTCCCATTGAAGACCATGACCCATTATTAGAGGAGCTAAGCACTGATTTCGACCAACTCCTATCCACACCATGTGATATTGAGAAGGACATAATTGAATCTGAGAACACTTTACATCTATCTGACAACACCCAGTTAGAATTGAAACCCCTCCCTGAGAATTTGAAATATGCCTTCTTAGGCGAGCAACAAATCTTACTAGTGATCATACGTGCTCACCTAATGATTGACCAAGAAAATCGATTGTTGAATGTTTTGAGGAAGAATAAGAAGGCAATTGGTTGGACACTTGCTGACCTCCGAGGTATTAGTCTTAGTTACTGCACACACCACATATACCTTGAAGATGGGGCTCGACCTTCCCGTGAAATACAAAGAAGATTGAATCCAAATATCGGGAGGTCGTAAAGAAAGAGATCATCAAATGGTTGGATAATGGCATCATTTACGCCATCTCCGATAGCCCATGGGTAAGCCCTGTTCAGGTTGTAAGCCCCCACTGGACGTTGCTAACATTTCCCTCTACTAATTTCATAAGTTGTTCGACTTGTTTAGCAATAACGTCCATTTTCTCTAACTTTTTGCAGACTAATTCCATTTTTAAACTTGAAAGATTCTCCCGATTCTCAGACGTGTAAGTCTTGACATTTTTGGATGGGTCAATTCTGCAAAAAGTTTTGATTGAGGCGTGGTTGAGAGAATTTTCGCTCATATTCTCAAAGAGCTGCCACACACGCTCTGCATCTTTGCTTAGAAAGTTTCCTCCGTAGCTTGCATCTACGGTGTTCCTTAAGTCATCTCTAAGGTATTGGTAAAATATCTGACATAGGTGCCACTGAGGAACATCATGATGTGGGCATTTCCTCAGCATGTCAGTATACCTTTCCTATGACTCATGAAACAATTCTCCTGGTTCTTGGGTAAAGGTCGTAATGGCTCTCCTTAAAGCATTTGTTCTTTTAATGGGAAAGAATTTGTTCACAAAGGTCTTCCTTAAGTCTTTCCATGTAGTTATGATCCTTCCCAAATTTCTCAACCATTGAATTGCTTTATCTTTTAGAGAGAATGGGAATAACTTATGGAGGATGTAGTCTTCACTTATGTCATGGTAGACCAAGGTGTCGCTTATGGCTAGGAATTCATGGATGTGTTGGATGGGATCCTCGGTATTCTTTCCATAAAAGTGTGGGAGAAGAGAGATGGTATTGGGATTTAACTCAAAGTTTCTTTCCATAGGAGGGAGTTGGATCCATGGTGTGAGATGATGGAGACCGGGGTCATAATATTCACGATTGGTCTTTGGTCTCTCATTCTCTCTCTCTTTCTCGTCGCATAGTAGCTAATTCTTCTCTCATTATGTTGAATCCTGCCAATAGCTGCTGATTAATTGTATTTTGGTCGGGTGGTCTTGGGATTTAAAATTCATCATCTTCGATTTGATCAAAGTCAGGTAGTGGAGGTGGTTGTGCCATCCTAAATCTAGATGATGATGTAGAAAATCTTGTGGGAGTGATGAAGTTGGGGTTGAACAGTGGTGGTTGTTGGGACCGACGACCGTACGTACACAATCAAACACAAAACAGTTCCTTTTGCACACTCAACACGTGATGTGCTCTGATGAGCTTATCTTTTCAATTTTAAGGTGTTATCATCCAATCTTTAAAACACAATTACGTGTCCTAAATTGGTCCTCTAAATATGGGATTTGGGCTCTAGTGACCTAGTCTGCATTGTGCTTCAATCGTAATCACGTGTGCAAACCACAGTGCATCAACCAAGTTTCAAACAGATTTTTGTGAGATGTTTTTTTAGGTGACCACTTGAGAATTAATTTCGATTTCAAAGAGAGGTTCGAGTGAGATTAGATCGATTCAAACAATCACGGTTTTAGTGGTCTTAATTCTTTAAGTAGGGGGGAGAAAACCACAGAAATGCAAATAATGCGTGCAAGGTTAGAATTGCGTACCTGGCTCCTGCACTCTACTATGCAATATGCTTCGCAGAAATTTTAAATCTAATCAGGCACATGCAGTACTAGAATGCTATGATCCTAGATACGTCTAGCAATATGCGTGCACATAAGTGTTTTTGGGGTTTTTTTTGAAATTTTTAAATTTGTTTTGAAAACCGCCTAGATTACAAACAAGCTAATCTAAATGCAGTGCAAGAAATAAAACCTAAGTTATTACAAAAAATTATGGAGGGATTGAGAAGAGAAGAATGTCCAGTCCAAGTTACAGATCAACAGAAGAATACATGGAAATTTAAATTAACTATGAAATGAAATAGCAGAATTTTTTTTCTCGAATCGACGTGCGGTCCTATATAGATACACTTGCTATCAACGGATCTAGGGTGATTGTCAAGCAGTTGGATGGGCTTTTGTCGATCGCTTCGCAGTGAAATCTAGATTCCTTTGAGCGTCACGTACCTAAATAGAAGAACAACGTCATATTGGCAAATCAAAGTGCAAAAGGAAAGAAAAACAGACACATACGCTTCGCCTCCCCGGCAACAACGCCAAAAATTGATTGTCAAAAATCAGAGTGCGTAAATCGATATAAAATCGAGTCGTTGTGCACAAGTTGATAGAGGACAAATCAATAATAAAATTTATATCCGAGAATCAAATCAAAACAAACACACAATATATGTGGATGTAAAGTGATAAGTCACGGGTCGAACACAAGGAGGCATGGAGACGATGCTTCATGTTTTACTCTGCGGTGCAGTGATCGACAAAAGAAAAACTATCGGATGTAATTTTCAAGATGAGAATTTTGCTTTGACAAATGTATCACCATCTAAAATTCCATAATCGAAAATGGTAAGAAAATTATATCCAACTCAGAAAACAAACGATACTCTGCATGTATCATGTGATGTAAATGTAGACATCAACATATAATGCATCAAAACTTGCAATGACATCTGAGTTTGTTTCATCATGAGGTTTAGAGATTTTTTGCCTTGACAAAAACCATAACCAATGGGGAGTCATGAGAGAGAAACGAATAAAACATTAACTAAAACATGATGAGATCTGTGCAAGAATCGTTTAGAAATTCAGAAGGCATAGAAAAATACAGGACTCCCCTCTTATAGATTGTTTGATGCGAGTTAACATGTCCCTTCCTTTCTCTTGAGTTCTCCTTTGTCAACGACAAGCAAGGGATACTCACGGCTAAACTCGGACGATTGTCACCTATATTGATCCGATATGCAGAATTCTAGCAAGCCATTTGCGGACGACTTCCTCCTTCATTCATGCTCTGGGTCAAAATGATCCATATTCAAAACCGGCAATGGGTCTTTCTTTCCAATGAATGGAATTATGCATCCCACATCTGCAAACAAAAGCAACAAAGTGAGAAAAACTACAATTCAGAATAACAATCACAATGCAGGGAAAAAATGATAAGAAACAAATGGTGAGGGAGGATCAGGAGATCTGGACAGAGAAGGGTATATGCGCGCTTCAGTTGTTGCGAACTGCACACCAGTAGCGTACTGCACTGTTCTTTCCTCGGGTCGACGCATTTCCTAGTGGTTTCCCTGCCTTCTCACACATCACGCAAAAGGTGTTTTAAATAGGTCTCGTGATATAGTTTGAGAGATTCCCCGCCCTGACTGACTCCTTAGATCACGCAACTCGTGTGTAGGACGATACTGAAGAATCAACCTTGAAAGCCCGACGTGAATTTCGCATGCAAATTGCAACAGCTGTATACATCGGAGAAATGTAGGGCTTCGTCAACCCCAGAGGATCGAGAAGGAGCCATGAAGATCCGGATCAAATCATGCCACCAGATTCAAATATCAGGTCTAATATGGCAGCTGCCCGAAAATGCCAACATCGATATTTCAGATTTTGATGATCAAAATTCTCAATAAATATAGAAATCAAAATCTGCAGAGTAGAGAGATACGAATCACACAAAACAAATGAGCATGGAATCCTTGAGAGACAGGACTTGATTTGGTATTCAAAGGTTACCTCATACGTGCATGTGCATGGATTTGTTACGTGAGAAACTTTGATGGGAAAAGTGGATTTAACACTAATGTCCAAGAGAATAGGTGGTTTTATGGAAGGACCCTCAAAGTTCTAGAGATTTTATAAACAAGTATTGTAGGATTATGTGTTTTAAAGAAAGATGGGATAGAGTTATGTTGAGATAGGGTTGAGTATGATGAGAATAATAATCATGAATGGTCTCGAACCCTAAGCTCGTGGAATTATGCTCAGATCCTGACAATCAATCGAAGAATTAGATTAATGACATATGAAGTGAAAAGCACACAAACTCACCATGATAATGCTCAAGAAGATCTTATTTAGACACTTTATTGTAATGAATCGTAGATTCATCACCCCCTTATGCTTGATTCTTGCTAGTCCCGAGCAAGACAATTTATTGAAAGACAAAACAACCAAAATGATAGAAAGGGACTCTAATCTTCCGAGGTTTTCCATTGAGTAAATATATTTCATCCTTCTCTACCTAGCAATGGATGTGATATTAAATATTGAACTAAGAATGAGAACGATTTATTTACATAAAGTAGGGTGATGGATTCTCTAAATATGGATGTCGCTTAGGTCAAAGAACATCTGAGTATCAAATTGAGCCTAGAATCCAATTGACATATGGATCCTCATCTGACATTATTTTAGACCATGATGAACGGTGTTGTTCTATAACTTGAAGTCTCCCAATTCGCCAAGTGCTTGGTCCGTGTGCAAGCCCAATATTCCCTTAGCACTGATACTAACTGCAGGAGGTACAACTTCCCTTCCAAGTCGGATCACCCCCGTTAGCTTTGTTAATGATTTGGTTGGCATTTGTAAGCTTTATTGGGTAGGGTTCGGCCATCTACATTCGAGATACTTCAACTTTGGCCCTACTGATGCCCTTTATCCACCTGCTCCTGTGGTTTTTTAAACAACCTCGACTATTAGCACTAGTTTGCTGCCAATTCTGGCACTGCTCAGGAGTAGGGGAAGCATCTTTATTGTTAAAAGTAGAGCGTACTTACATTATGTGTGGAGGTATTTTAAAATACCTTCGATGTACGAATACTTTAGCTTTGCCAACTTAAAGATATAGCTGTTGGGGTCATGTTTCTCCCTTAGAAGGGCCCAACTCCCTAAGTATACGGGCCAAGAGTCATGGGTGATAAGGGTTGAACACTTGTCTTTCTAGGATCCCACAATTTGATAGAAGTGTCAAGTGTACTTGACAACGTTGTTCAGATGGTTATCTTCATGTCTAACAAGGGATTGAAGGTCATCTGGTTTCTAATCCAATTTGTCTCTCGGGTAATTAAGCTAAAATAGCCTGAATGGCCTAAGTTACATCAACCTCTTGAGACTCCTATATAAAGGTGAGGTGAGGTCCTCAACACTAGTTCATGGATTCAAAATCTCATCAAATGCTTGGGTAAAAAAGTATGAGGATGAATGTGCTCAAATGGAAAATAAGTAGATCAGAATGAAAAGTTTTTTTTGGGCTCAGAGACAAGGTTTGGAAGAATTTCAAAATTTTTTTAAAACACAAATGATGAAACAAGGGTTAGGAGGACTTGAGGACTCCTAACTACCCCCCTTATGCTTGAGATGTGCCATGTCCTCATGGTCAACTATATGGAAGGTAAACACAACAGAGGACTCGGAATGCAGATGTGGTAGGGTGGTTTGGAAATCCAAAGTTCCACGCAAACTTTGAAAAACATGATTTTTTTTGAAAATATGCATAAAAATGAATTATGTACAAGTGTGGATAAAAAATGGGTTGAAATCTTTTTGGTGATTTTTTTTGAAACGGAATATTGATGATTTGATGATTTTTTCATTTTTATGGCATTTTTGTGAAGAATGAAGGTACTCCCCTTATGCTTATCTGTGACTTAGTCCCAGGAGACATAAGTTAGCATAAGTGAATGCCATGAAAGTGAAGTAGAGATATGTATACAAATGAATGAAAGAAGAGAATGAGAAGCGATCGGCAAAAGCCATCCAACTGCTTGACAATCACCCTATATCCGTTGACAGTATGTGTATCTATCTAGGACCGCACGTCGATTCGAAAAAAAATTTTTTCCGCTATTTCATTTCGTAGTTAATTTAAATTTCCCTGTATTTTTCTGTTAATCTGTAACTTGGACTGGACATTATTCTCTTCTCAACCCCTCCATAATATTTTTAATAACTTAGGTTTTATTTCTTGAACTGCATTTAGATTAATTTGTTTGTAATCTAGGCGGTTTTCAAAACAAATTAAAAATAAAAAAAAACACCAAAAACACTTCTGTGCACACATATTGCTAGACGTATCTAGGATCATAGCATTCTAGTACTTCATGTACCTGATTAGATTTAAAATTTCTACGAAGCATATTGCATAGTAGAGTGCGGGAGCCAGGTACGCAATTCTAACCCTGCACGCATCATTTGTATTTCTGTGGTTTTCTCCCCCTGCTTAAAGAATTAAGACCACTAAAACCGTGATTGTTTGAATCGATCTAATCTTACTCGAACCTCTCTTTGAAATCGAAATTAATTCTCAAGTGGTCACCTAAAAAATCATCTCACAAAAATCTGTTTGAAACTTGGTTGATGCACTGTGGTTTGCACACGTGATTGCGATTGAAGCACAACGCAAACTAGGTCACTAGAGCACAAATCCCCTATTTAGAAGACCAATTTAGGACGCGTAATTGTGTTTTAAAGATTGGATGATAACACCTTAAAATTGAAAAGATAAGCTCATCAGAGCACATCACGTGTTGAGTGTGCAAAAGAACTGTTTTGTTTTTTATTGTGTATGTACGGTCGTCGGTCCCAACAACCACCACTGTTCAACCCCAACTTCATCACTCTCACAAGATTTTCTACATCATCATCAAGATTTAGGATGGCACAACCACCTCCACTACCTGATGATATCCACCTTGGCCGGATCGACCTTCATGCCCATGTTGGAGATGATATGACCAAGCACCGTCTCTTGAGTCACCATGAAGTGACTCTTCTCCCAATATAAAACAAGATGAACCTCAATGCAGTGCTGAAGCACGCGATCTAGGCAGTCAAGACAAGAATCGAACCTGTTGTCGTAGACCGAGAAATCATCCATGAAGACCTCCAAGCAATCACCCACCATGTCCGAGAAGATGGATGATTGTCGAAAATCAGAGTGCGTAAATCGATATAAAATCGAGTCGTTGTGCACAAGTTGATAGAAGACAAATCAATAATAAAATTTATATCTGAGAATCAAATCAAAACAAACACACAATATATGTGGATGTAAAGTGATAAGTCACAGGTTGAACACAGGGAGGCATGGAGAAGATGCTTCAGGTTTTACTCTTCGGTGCAGTGATTAACAAAAGAAAAACTATCGGATGTAATTTTCAAGATGAGAATTTTGCTTTGACAAATGTATCACCATCTAAAATTCCATAATCGAAAATGGTAAGAAAATTATATCCAACTCAGAAAACAAACGATACTCTGCATGTATCATGTGATGTAAATGTAGACATCAACATATAATGCATCAAAACTTGCAATGACATCTGAGTTTGTTTCATCATGAGGTTTAGAGATTTTTTGCCTTGACAAAAACCATAACCAATGGGGAGTCATGAGAGAGAAACGAATAAAACATTAACTAAAACATGATGAGATCTGTGCAAGAATCGTTTAGAAATTCAGAAGGCATAGAAAAATACAGGACTCCCCTCTTATAGATTGTTTGATGCGAGTTAACATGTCCCTTCCTTTCTCTTGAGTTCTCCTTTGTCAACGACAAGCAAGGGATACTCACGGCTAAACTCGGACGATTGTCACCTATATTGATCCGATATGCAGAATTCTAGCAAGCCATTTGCGGACGACTTCCTCCTTCATTCATGCTCTGGGTCAAAATGATCCATATTCGAAACCGGCAATGGGTCTTTCTTTCCAATGAATGGAATTATGCATCCCATATCTGCAAACAAAAGCAACAAAGTGAGAAAAACTACAATTCAGAATAACAATCACAATGCAGGGAAAAAATGATAAGAAACAAATGGTGAGGGAGGATCAGGAGATCTGGACAGAGAAGGGTATATGCGCGCTTCAGTTGTTGCGAACTGCACACCAGTAGCGTACTGCACTGTTCTTTCCTCGGGTCGACGCGTTTCCTAGTGGTTTCCCTGCCTTCTCACACATCACGCAAAAGGTGTTTTAAATAGGTCTCGTGATATAGTTTGAGAGATTCCCCGCCCTGACTGACTCCTTAGATCACGCAACTCGTGTGTAGGACGATACTGAAGAATCAACCTTGAAAGCCCGACGTGAATTTCGCATGCAAATTGCAACAGCTGTATACATCGGAGAAATGTAGGGCTTCGTCAACCCCAGAGGATCGAGAAGGAGCCATGAAGATCCGGATCAAATCATGCCACCAGATTCAAATATCAGGTCTAATATGGCAGCTGCCCGAAAATGCCAACATCGATATTTCAGATTTTGATGATCAAAATTCTCAATAAATATAGAAATCAAAATCTGCAGAGTAGAGAGATACGAATCACACAAAACAAATGAGCATGGAATCCTTGAGAGACAGGACTTGATTTGGTATTCAAAGGTTACCTCATACGTGCATGTGCATGGATTTGTTACGTGAGAAACTTTGATGGGAAAAGTGGATTTAACACTAATGTCCAAGAGAATAGGTGGTTTTATGGAAGGACCCTCAAAGTTCTAGAGATTTTATAAACAAGTATTGTAGGATTATGTGTTTTAAAGAAAGATGGGATAGAGTTATGTTGAGATAGGGTTGAGTATGATGAGAATAATAATCATGAATGGTCTCGAACCCTAAGCTCGTGGAATTATGCTCAGATCCTGACAATCAATCGAAGAATTAGATTAATGACATATGAAGTGAAAAGCACACAAACTCACCATGATAATGCTCAAGAAGATCTTATTTAGACACTTTATTGTAATGAATCGTAGATTCATCACCCCCTTATGCTTGATTCTTGCTAGTCTCGAGCAAGACAATTTATTGAAAGACAAAACAACCAAAATGATAGAAAGGGACTCTAATCTTCCGAGGTTTTCCATTGAGTAAATATATTTCATCCTTCTCTATTTAGCAATGGATGTGATATTAAATCTTGAACTAAGAATGAGGACGATTTATTTACATATAGTAGGGTGATGGATTCTCTAAATATGGATGTCGCTTAGGTCAAACAACATCTGAGTACCAAATTGAGCCTAGAATCCAATTGACATATGGATCCTCATCTGACATTATTTTAGACCATGATGAACGGTGTTGTTCTATAACTTGAAGTCTCCCAATTCGCCAAGTGCTCGGTCCGTGTGCAAGCCCAAATATTCCCTTAGCACTGATATTAACTTCAGGAGGTACAACTTCCCTTCCAAGTCGGATCACCCCCGTTAGCTTTGTTAATGATTTGGTTGGCATTTGTAAGCTTTATTGGGTAGGGTTCGACCATCTACATTCGAGATACGCCAACTTTGGCCCTACTGATGCCCTTTATCCACCTGCTCCTGTGGTTTTTTAAACAACCTCGACTATTAGCACTAGTTTGCTGCCAATTCTGGCACTGCTCAGGAGTAGTGGAAGCATCTTTATTGTTAAAAGTAGAGCGTACTTACATTATGTGTGGAGGTATTTTAAAATACCTTCGATGTACGAATACTTTAGCTTTGCCAACTTAAAGATATAGCTGTTGGGGTCATGTTTCTCCCTTGGAAGGGCCCAACTCACTAAGTATACGGGCCAAGAGTCATGGGTGATAAGGGTTGAACACTTGTCTTTCTAGGATCCCACAATTTGATAGAAGTGTCAAGTGTACTTGACAATGTTGTTCAGATGGTTATCTTCATGTCTAACAAGGGATTGAAGGTCATCTGGTTTCTAATCCAATTTGTCTCTCGGGTAATTAAGCTAAAATAGCCAGAATGGCCTAAGTTACATCAACCTCTTGAGACTCCTATATAAAGGTGAGGTGAGGTCCTCAACACAAGTTCATGGATTCAAAATCTCATCAAATGCTTGGGTAAAAAAGTATGAGGATGAATGTGCTCAAATGGGAAATAAGTAGATCAGAATGAAAAGTTTTTTTTGGGCTCAGAGACAAGGTTTGGAAGAATTTCAAATTTTTTTTAAAACACAAATGATGAAACAAGGGTTACGAGGACTTGAGGACTCCTAACTACCCCCCTTATGCTTGAGATGTGCCATGTCCTCATGGTCAACTATATGGAAGGTAAACACAACAGAGGACTCAGAATGCAGATGTGGTAGGGTGGTTTGGAAATCCAAAGTTCCATGCAAACTTTGAAAAACATGATTTTTTTTGAAAATATGCATAAAAATGAATTATGTACAAGTGTGGATGAAAATTGGTGGAAATCTTTTTAGTGATTTTTTTGAAACGTAATATTGATGATTTGATGATTTTTTCATTTTTATGGCATTTTTGTGAAGAATGAAGGTACTCCCCTTATGCTTATCTGTGACTTAGTCCCAGGAGACATAAGTTAGCATAAGTGAATGCCATGAAAGTGAAGTGGAGATATGTATACAAATGAATGAAAGAAGAGAATGAGAAGCGATCGGCAAAAGCCATCCAACTTCTTGACAATCACCCTATATCCGTTGACAGTATGCGTATCTATCTAGGACCGCACGTCGATTCAAAAATTTTTTTTCCGCTATTTCATTTCGTAGTTAATTTAAATTTCCCTGTATTTTTCTGTTAATCTGTAACTTGGACTGGACATTATTCTCTTCTCAACCCCTCCATAATATTTTTAATAACTTAGGTTTTATTTCTTGAACTGCATTTAGATTAACTTGTTTGTAATCTAGGCGGTTTTCAAAACAAATTAAAAATTTTCAAAAAAAACACCAAAAACACTTCTGTGCACACATATTGCTAGACGTATCTAGGATCATAGCATTCTAGTGCTTCATGTGCCTGATTAGATTTAAAATTTCTACGAAGCATATTGCATAGTAGAGTGCGGGAGCCAGGTACGTAATTCTAACCCTGCACGCATCATTTGTATTTCTGTGGTTTTCTCCCCCTGCTTAAAGAACTAAGACCACTAAAACCGTGATTGTTTGAATCGATCTAATCTTACTCGAACCTCTCTTTGAAATCGAAATTAATTCTCAAGTGGTCACCTAAAAAATCATCTCACAAAAATCTGTTTGAAACTTGGTTGATGCACTGTGGTTTGCACACGTGATTGCGATTGAAGCACAACGCAAATAGGTCACTAGAGCACAAATCCCCTATTTAAAGGACCAATTTAGGACGCGTAATTGTGTTTTAAAGATTGGATGATAACACCTTAAAATTGAAAAGATAAACTCATCAGAGCACATCACGTGTTGAGTGTGCAAAAGAACTGTTTTGTGTTTGATTGTGTATGTACGGTCGTCGGTCCCAACAACCACCACTGTTCAACCCCAACTTCATCACTCTCACAAGATTTTCTACATCATCATCTAGATTTAGGATGGCACAACCACCTCCACTACTTGACTTTGATCAAATCGAAGATGATGAATTTCAAATCCCAGGACCACCCGACCAAAATACAATTAATCAACAGCTATTGGCAGGATTCAACATAATGAGAGAAGAATTAGTTGCTATGCGACGAGAAAGAGAGATAGAGAATGAGAGACCAAAGACCATTCGTGAATATTATGACCCCGGTCTCCATCATCTCACACCATGGATCCAACTCCCTCCTATGGAAAGAAACTTTGAGTTAAAGCCGAATACCATCTCTCTTCTCCCACACTTTTATGGAAAGAATGTCGAGGATCTCATCCAACACATCCATGAATTCCTAGCCATAAGTGGCACCTTGTTCTACCATGACATAAGTGAAGACTACATCCGCCTTAAGTTATTCCCATTCTCTCTAAAAGATAAAGCAAGTCAATGGTTGAGAAATTTGAGAAGGATCATCACTACATGGCAAGACTTAAGGAAGACGTTTGTGAACAAATTCTTTCCCATTGGAATAACAAATGCTTTAAGGAGAGCCATTACGACCTTTACCCAAGAACCAGGAGAATTGTTTCATGAGTCATGGGAAAGGTATAATGACATGCTGAGGAAATGCCCACATCATGATGTTCTTCAGTGGCACCTATGTCAGACATTTTACCAAGGCCTTAGAGATGACTTAAGGAACACCGTAGATGCAAGCTGCGTAGGAAACTTTCTAAGCAAAGATGCAGAGAGTACGTGGCAACTCTTTGAGAATATGAGCGAAAATTCTCTCAACCACGCCTCAATCAAAACTTTTTGCAAAATTGACCCATCCAAAAATGTCAATACTTACACAACTGGGAATCGGGAGAATCTTTCAAGTTTAGAAATGGAATTAGTCTGCAAAAAGTTATACAAAATGGACGTTATTGCTAAACAAATCGAACAACTTACGAAATTAGTAGAGGAAAATGTTAGCAACGTCCAGCCCCCACAACCTGTCGCACTTGTACATACTCCAACCCACCCACCTGTTGTAAATACTCCACAATCTTATTCACATTTTCTCCTAACCAAATGGTCTACTACACTAACCAACCTATTGTACAGACTCACACACCTCAAGAAGGTTCGATTGCCTTCCATTGTAACCCACCTCACCCTTCTGAGACACCACCTCAACCATATGAGAATGCCAACTGGGTTCAAGGAAATCCACACTCAAATACATACAACCCAGGCTGGCGCTCACATCCAAATTTCTCATGTAGACAACAAGGTCAAGACCAACTTCAAGGGCAAGGATCTCACCAACAAAAGCCACCACCCCAACCTGAGTCCCGACATACACAAACCCAAGGATCACAACCCGCTACTTAAGAGGACCGTTTTGATATGCTAGCTAAGATGATGGTTGAATTGCAAAGAGAAGTACAAGCATTGAAGAGACAAAATGAGACCCAATTGAAAAGTTCAGTCGAACCCACACAAGGAGCTCTACCCTCACATCCCACTTTAAATCCAAGGAACTTGCAAATCGCCCCAACAGGATTTCAATACCCCAACCAAAGACCTCATAATTTTCAAAATTCATCACAACAAAATAATGGAGCCGTATCAAGTAGTAATGCTAGTGCCCATGCTATGACTCTTAGGAGTGGGACTACCATGCAAGACCCATCGCAAATAAAAAAGGAAGGAAAAAGAAAGGAAAGACCCCATTGAGGATCAAGCTGAAGAGATCTTAGGTGAAGACGATTGTATATCTGACTCACCATCTTCCCACACCATACCAGCTCCCTTCCCTGAGGCACTAATGAAACTCCATTCCAAAAAGAGCTCAATGGCCTCAAATGAGGAAATCCTCAAAGTGTTTGAGCAAGTTCAGATTAGCATCCCATTACTAGATGCCATCAAACACATTCCAGCATATGCTAAATTCCTCAAAGAAATCTGCACACCCAAGAGGAATACAAAATCCAAAAACCAAACACCGGAGCGTCACATTCTAACTCAAGAGACCACCAATGCTATCTTGTATCACTTGCCCCAAAAGCGACGTGACCTGGAGCCCCAATGATTCGATGCGAAATTGGTGATACATTATTTGAGAAAGCACTCTTAGACATCGGAGCCTCCATTAACCTTATCCCTACATTATTGATTAACCAATTCCACCTAGGTCAACTAAAGCCCACACCAGTTACACTCCAACTAGTAGACTGCTCTGCCAAGAGACCTAGAGGAGTGTTAGAGGATGTTTTGGTCAAAGTTCGGGATTTCCACTTCCCCGTTGATTTCTTGATGTTGGACATGGAAGTTCCTGAAAAGCTAAGTCACACTCCGATCATATTAGGAAGACCATTCTTAGCAACTGCCAAGGCTCATGTTGACTGTGAAAAAGGGACCGTTGAATTTTCTGTGGGAGAAGAGAAGATAGAAATTGATGTGATGAATCCTTTACAAAAGAAAAAAGAAGAGGAGAATTGTGGATACATTGAATCTTATCAACAATTGGATTTGATTGAGGAAGAAGTTATCCAAGCATGTATGAACACGGGAATTATAGAAGGATCTCCCATTGAAGACCATGACCCATTATTAGAGGAGCTAAGCACTGATTTCGACTAACTCCTATCCACCCCATGTGATATTGAGAAGGACATAATTGAATCTGAGAACACTTTACATCTATCTGACAACACCCAGTTAGAATTGAAACCCCTCCATGAGAATTTGAAATATGCCTTCTTAGGCGAGCAACAAATCTTACCAGTGATCATAAGTGCTCACCTAATGATTGACCAAGAAAATCGATTGTTTAATGTTTTGAGGAAGAATAAGAAGGCAATTGGTTGGACACATGCTGACCTCCGAGGTATTAGTCTTAGTTACTGCACACACTACATATACCTTGAAGATGGGGCTCGACCTTCCCGTGAAATGCAAAGAAGATTGAATCCAAATATCGGGAGGTCGTAAAGAAAGAGATCATCAAATGGTTGGATAATGGCATCATTTACGCCATCTCAGATAGCCCATGGGTAAGCCCTGTTCAGGTTGTAAGCCCCCACTGGACGTTGCTAACATTTCCCTCTACTAATTTCGTAAGTTATTCGACTTGTTTAACAATAACGTCCATTTTCTCTAACTTTTTTGCAGACTAATTCCATTTTTAAACTTGAAAGATTCTCCCGATTCTCAGACGTGTAAGTCTTGACATTTTTGGATGGGTCAATTCTGCAAAAAGTTTTGATTGAGGCGTGGTTGAGAGAATTTTCGCTCATATTCTCAAAGAGCTGCCACGCACGCTCTACATCTTTGCTTAGAAAGTTTCCTCCGTAGCTTGCATCTACGGTGTTCCTTAAGTCATCTCTAAGGCCTTGGTAAAATGTCTGACATAGGTGCCACTGAGGAACATCATGATGTGGGCATTTCCTCAGCATGTTAGTATACCTTTCCTATGACTCATGAAACAATTCTCCTGGTTCTTGGGTAAAGGTCGTAATGGCTCTCCGTAAAGCATTTGTTCTTTTAATGGGAAAGAATTTGTTCACAAAGGTCTTCCTTAAGTCTTTCCATGTAGTTATGATCCTTCCCAAATTTCTCAACCATTGAATTGCTTTATCTTTTAGAGAGAATGGGAATAACTTATGGAGGATGTAGTCTTCACTTATGTCATGGTAGACCAAGGTGTCACTTATGGCTAGGAATTCATGGATGTGTTGGATGGGATCCTCGGTATTCTTTCCATAAAAGTGTGGGAGAAGAGAGATGGTATTGGGATTTAACTCAAAATTTCTTTCCATAGGAGGGAGTTGGATCCATGGTGTGAGATGATGGAGATCGGGGTCATAATATTAACGAATGGTCTTTGGTCTCTCATTCTCTCTCTCTTTCTCGTCGCATAGTAGCTAATTTTTCTCTCATTATGTTGAATCCTGCCAATAGCTGCTGATTAATTGTATTTTGGTCGGGTGGTCTTGGGATTTAAAATTCATCATCTTCGATTTGATCAAAGTCAGGTAGTGGAGGTGGTTGTGCCATCCTAAATCTAGATGATGATGTAGAAAATCTTGTGCGAGTGATGAAGTTGGGGTTGAACAGTGGTGGTTGTTGGGACCGACGACCGTACGTACACAATCAAACACAAAACAATTCCTTTTGCACACTCAACACGTGATGTGCTCTGATGAGCTTATCTTTTCAATTTTAAGGTGTTATCATCCAATCTTTAAAACACAATTACGTGTCCTAAATTGGTCCTCTAAATATGGGATTTGGGCTCTAGTGACCTAGTCTGCGTTGTGCTTAAATCGCAATCACGTGTGCAAACCGCAGTGCATCAACCAAGTTTCAAACAGATTTTTGTGAGATGTTTTTTTAGGTGACCACTTGAGAATTAATTTCGATTTCAAAGAGAGGTTCGAGTGAGATTAGATCGATTCAAACAATCACGGTTTTAGTGGTTTTAATTCTTTAAGTAGGGGGGGGAGGGGGGAACCACAGAAATGCAAATGATGCGTGCAAGGTTAGAATTGCGTACCTGGCTCCCGTACTCTACTATGCAATATGCTTAGCAGAAATTTTAAATCTAATCAGGCACGTGCAGTACTAGAATGCTATGATCCTAGATACGTCTAGCAATATGCGTGCACAGAAGTGTTTTTGGTGTTTTTTTTTGAAATTTTTTAATTTGTTTTGAAAACCGCCTAGATTACAAACAAGCTAATCTAAATGCAGTGCAAGAAATAAAACCTAAGTTATTACAAAAAATTATGGAGGGATTGAGAAGAGAAGAATGTCCAGTCCAAGTTACAGATCAATAGAAAAATACAGGGAAATTTAAATTAACTATGAAATGAAATAGCGGAATTTTTTCTCGAATCGACGTGCGGTCCTATATAGATACACTTGCTGTCAACGGATCTAGGGTGATTGTCAAGCAGTTGGATGGGCTTTTGTCGATCGCTTCGCAGTGAAATCTAGATTCCTTTGAGCGTCGCGTACCTAAATAGAAGAACAACGTCATATTGGCAAATCAAAGTGCAAAAGGAAAGAAAAACAGACACATACGCTTCGCCTCCCCGGCAACAGCGCCAAAAATTGATTGTCAAAAATCAGAGTGCGTAAATCGATAGAAAATCGAGTCGTTGTGCACAAGTTGATAGAGGAAAAATCAATAATAAAATTTATATCCGAGAATCAAATCAAAACAAACACACAATATATGTGGATGTAAAGTGATAAGTCACGGGTCGAACACAAGGAGGCATGGAGACGATGCTTCATGTTTTACTCTTCGGTGCAGTGATTGACAAAAGAAAAACTATCGGATGTAATTTTCAAGATGAGAATTTTGCTTTGACAAATGTATCACCATCTAAAATTCCATAATCGAAAATGGTAATAAAATTATATCCAACTCAGAAAACAAACGATACTCTGCATGTATCATGTGATGTAAATGTCGACATCAACATATAATGCATCAAAACTTGCAATGACATCTGAGTTTGTTTCACCATGAGGTTTAGAGATTTTTTGCCTTGACAACAACCATAACCAGTGGGGAGTCATGAGTGAGAAACGAATGAAACATTAACTAAAACATGATGAGATCTATGCAAGAATCGTTTAGAAATTCAGAAGGCATAGAAAAACATAGGACTCCCCTCTTATAGATTGTTTGATGCGAGTTAACAAGTCCCTTCCTTTCTCTTGAGTTCTCCTTTGTCAACGACAAGCAAGGGATACTGACGGCTAAACTCGGACAATTGCCAACTATATTGATCCGATATGCAGAATTCTAGCAAGCCATTTGCGGATGGCTTCCTCCTTCATTCATGCTCTGGGTCAAACTGATCCATATTCGAAACCGACAATGGATCTTTCTTTCCAATGAATGGAATTATGCATCCCACATCTGCAAACAAAAGCAACAAAGTGAGAAAAACTACAATTCAGAATAACAATCACAATGTAGGGAAAAAATGATAAGAAACAAATGCTGAGGGAGGATCGGGAGATCTGGACAGAGGAGAAGGGTATATGCACGCTTCAGTTGTTGCGAACTGCACACCAGTAGCGTACTGCACTGTTCTTTCCTCGGGTCGACACGATTCCTAGTGGTTTCCCTGCCTTCTCACACATCACGCAAAAGGTGTTTTAAATAGGTCTCGTGATATAGTTTGAGAGATTCCCCGCCCTGACTGACTCCTTAGATCACGCAACTCGTGTGTAGGACGATACTGAAGAATCAACCTTGAAAGCCCGACGTGAATTTCGCATGCAAATTGCAACAGCTGTATACATCGGAGAAATGTAGGGCTTCGTCAACCCCAGAGGATCGAGAAGGAGCCATGAAGATCCAGATCAAATCATGCCACCAGATTCAAATATCAGGTCTAATATGGCAGCTGCCCGAAAATGCCAACATCGATATTTCAGATTTTGATAATCAAAATTCTCAATAAATATAGAAATCAGAATACGCGTAGAGAGATACGAATCACACAAAACAAATGAGCATGGAATCCTTGAGAGACAAGACTTGATTTGGTATTCAAAGGTTACCTAATACGTGCATGTGCATGGATTTGTTACGTGAGAAACTTTGATAGGAAAAGTGGATTTAACACTAATGTCCAAGAGAATAGGTGGTTTTATGAAAGGACCCTCAAAGTTCTAGAGATTTTATAAACAAGTATTGTAGGATTATGTGTTTTAAAGAAAGATGGGATAGAGTTATGTTGAGATAGGGTTGAGTATGATTTGAATAATAATCGTGAATGATCTTGAACCCTAAGCTCGTGGAATTATGCTTAGATCCTGACAATCAACCGAAGAATTAGATTAATGACATATGAAGTGAAAAGCACACAAACTCACCATGATAATGCTCAAGATGATCTTATTTGGACACTTTATTGTAATGAATCATAGATTCATCAATGGACAGCATGCACCTTTGGAATGTAGTCAGGGCATTACATAGATCAAAGGGCATCCGTCTGAAAGCATAAGTCCCAAACGGATAGGTGAATGTCGTTTTGTCCTGGTCTTCGGGCGCTACGGTCACCTTATTAAATCCAGAGTACCCATCAAGAAAACAATAGTGACTCTTCCTGGCTAGCCTCTCAATAATCTGGTCAATAAAAGGCAGCGGGAAATGATCCTTATTGGTGTCCTGATTCAATCGTCTGTAGTCCATACAGACCCTCCAAGAAGTGGACACTCGGGTAGCGATCTCCTATCTAGACTCACTCACAACTGTAGTGATGCTCGTCTTCTTGGGCACCACATGTAATGGACTAACCCACTTGGAGTCGGAGATGGAGTAGATAAAATCGACGCTCCACCATTTTGATATTTTTTTCATGACTACTTTTCAAAGATTCAAGTTCAGCCGTCGCTGAAACTCACGCGATGGCTTAACATCCTCTTCGAAATAGAAATGGTGGGAGCACAGGGCTGGACTTATCCCCTGGAGACCAGCTACACTCCATCCTATTGCCTTGTGGTTTCTTTCAAGAACCTCCATCAAACGAGATTATTGCTCTCCAATCAAATCTGTCGAGATAATGACTGGGTATATATCTGGCTCACCCACAAGGATCTGTATGTATTCAGCTTCTATTGTTGATAGGATTACATGGTTTTGCTTCGGAGAGACTCAAGAGACCAACGCATTTCCAAGGAAATGACACATCCCAATAGTACTCTTCCTATCATTTATATTTCCAGCATAATCAACATCATTATAAGATTTTAATTCAAGGTGTAGTGATCTAAGGTAAAACAAGCCATATATATAAGTATCTTTTAAGTAATTTAAGATCATATTTACAGCTTTTATGTGACGTTCCTTAGGGACCAAGCATAGACATTTTTTTTGAGAAGCTAGAGGGTGAAGTCCCAAGGCGAGACTCACTGCAAAAATTACGTTAAAATAAAATCATAATAGATACATTAAAGTAGAACTCTTTGGTGCTAAATTTCAGTTTTCTTGCATGGAATCTTATTAAGGATATATACTGTAGTCTCTACTACATACATACCAGGAAACTAAGAGGTAATTTTGCTAAAATTCATCATTGATCAAATCATGTCACACATGATCCAATACTATCCCCCTACAGCTCTATTGAGTTTAGGTGTATTAGGAGGAGTGAGATATGAATGATATTCCTTTCCCCACAGGGTATTCCTTGAATTCATCTTGTAGGTGCATGCTACCATATTTTGATGTAATATATACACTTAAATAAATAGATGCCTTAATTCATCTATTTATTTTAAATACATGTTTTATTTTAATATTTTCTTTATTATTTTATTCCTATTTTAATTTTTACATATATTATAAATAATATTTACCACTGTTGAGATTGGATTAAACATCGAAGCTATTAACCTTCTTAGATTAAACACAAAAAAACTTGCAAACATGGATCAAACACTAGGTTTCATGCAAAAACAATGTTTTTTTAAATAAAATATATAATCTCTAAATACCCAACCATTTATACTATTTGCTATGTAGCTATATAGATGATAAGCTTAATGACAATACATCTCCATATAAAAACCATTGATTATCATAATCATAAATCAAAATGTATCCCTAGTAAAGAAATTACCTCCAGAAAAGATTTCTCCAATTAGTCGTATAGAGCTTATGGAACATATGGAGATCATGGCCAAATGAGAGTTTTAAATGCTATAACAGAATCAACGTTGCTCAAAGCATAAAGATGCTCGAGGTAAACTCACAAAATGAATATTATCAGTAGAAAATAGTGAGAGAGAGAGATACAACAATGCTCAAATAATGTGTATGTTATGTAAGTTGTGTATGAGTTGTATTCTCTTCGAGCATGGACGAAGCCATGAATTCCTACTTGAGGGAGAAGGAGGGGGCAAATTATTGAGACTATAAATATAATTTATCGTTGTTAACACTTCTCATTGTAATTACTAAAATATGTTTACAAGTGTATTTCACAAAGATACCCTTGTAAAATTACAATTTAACATAAATATCCCAATAAAGATTGTATTGACAAAAAGATCCTTACAGAATTCTTCAAAATCGAAATGAACTTTCATTAACACGATGCTAAATTATACCATTAAAATTAAGTTTTTTAAATAAGTAATATTATATTGCTCCTAATGTTAGAACGTACATGAGATATATATGTACCAGTTTCATATAATATTGCATATGTATATGTTTTAGAATATATACATATACAAATGCACTTTAATGTCGACATATATTTATATGTATACTTGTGTTTGTATATTTATTTTAATATATAGCCGTCGATTTATTTTTAGTTACAAATAATATTTTTTTTACCTATTTTGATATATTTGACATAGTTTTCATGAAATAAGTACATATATTATTTTTGCATCATAACAAGTCGTTCAATTCATATATAACACATTTCCTAATATTATGACCTCCTTAATAGGACATGGGCAACAAACCTAACTTTCATGGATTGTTTAACACATCAATTCAAGGGGTTGATTAGAAAATAAGTGACAATTTTCACTGAATATTCTCTTTTGTCAAAGCTGTATTTTTTCCTTGTGATGTTGCAAACGTTGAAGTGGATTTTATATCTTATATACAACTTTCAGGATATGGTAATACATTATTATATTTGTTGATATCAACAATGATATCCATAATTATGTAGATATAGATATGGAAATACTTATACGTTTTACCATAACTGACCATTTATATCATCATTTTGGTATCTTTTGCAGAATGATATTACTCTTTATACTCTATATTATTATCTTAAAAATTCAACCTTTTTGTTGAGTTTAATTATTTTTTAATGAAGGTGTTGAAAAAGATATAAAATATGTATTGTACAATATGTACATGCTAATAATCAATTGCTAATATGTAAATGCTAATAGTCAATTGTATATTTTTTTTAGTAAAGAGAATAGTTTACTGCAACAAAATGAGTCTATATGGATGTTTTTTTAAATTTATCATATTTCCATTTTTAAGTATACAATAATGAAACAGAATAATTTTTATGTTAGAATTAGCAACAGATGTCATATTTATTGATATATCATTAGTGAAGGATCATATAGAGTACTTATCCATCGCTATTGCGCTATAAAAATTACGGTAGCTCAACGTTTCTATATGGATCACCAGTATTGATGTAAAAATGGGTATTACATTTTTTCATTAATTTCAAGTATAAAAAGATCCTTTCATGATGAAATAATAAATGTCATTAATAATTTTAAAAGGGACGTTATGGTGATGAATAAAAAAAGATGACGATATAGTTACTTTGTTGTTCGGGTTATGTGTAACATGTAGTTAAATAAAACATACAAATGTTGATAGTTAGATTATTGCATTTATGTCATATTATTTACTTTTATTGGGGGATGGGAATGATTAGGGAAGTCGTCAGACGGATACAGATATTGATATAGGTGTTCCAATATCTTTATCTGTTTTTAAATATGAATGCAATGCATATATACATTGACAGATGAAAAGTATGTTATCATATTTGTAAAAGATGGATATCAATATAAAATAGATACTGACAACATAGGAATAAAATTATAAATACTCTGTATATTAGATTAAATATACATGTATTAGATGCAATACCAATGATATAGATATACTAAATGTTCTTCTATTATAACAATAATACCAAATATGTAAAAGAAAGTATACAATTATGTTATACAAAGTTATAAATAAATGTACAACTATATTTAGATAGAAAAATAGATATATCGATTCGGATATGGATTTTTGTTGATATAAATGTGATATCGATATTCGTATCCATTTGAAAACAGATGCGGATACAGATGTCAGATTCTGTATGATATTGATACCATGACGGATTGGATACGAATATATCTATATTTATGTAATTTGTAGATGGGAGATGGGGGGAATTATCTACAACTTGTTATTTTTCATAGTTAATTATTTCATATATAAATCATATTCTATTATAATAATATAATATATATAGAAAATTAATTGGGAGACGGGGGAGGGGGGCCAGCCCCCTCCCACCCCCTGTCTCTGTCTTCAAGAAAGTATAAGGATGCTTTTATAGTGCTCAAGGACGTCAAAAATTTCTTAGAATCATTGAGATATACATAGAAACATCTTGCCATGAAAGATAAAAACTTGGAGCAAAAGTGATCGATCATCACTTTTTAGTTGATCGATCATTGGTGACTGATCTGAATACTTCAAGTGATTGATCAATTTTGAACATTAAAAAAGTGACCAATCAGAATTTCAAGTGATTCATCATTAGTCTTTCTAGAGAGGTCCAAGACAGGGGTTAAAAGTTGTTGATAAGTATCCTCCAAGTAATCCATCATAATTAAGTGATTCATTAGTTGCAAATGGTTGGTTGATTGTTTTGAGATAGTAAACAAAATCGATACATCATGGATTTTTAGGGTTATCGATTAGATTCATATAAAAGTGTGTGTCAATGTGTCATTTTTAAAACTAGGTTTGGGATATAAAGAATAACAAGGATATATTATATGTCACAGACGAGTATTTGTGTTTGATATCATCATAAACACCGATAATATGAGGTTGTTGCCAAACCACCGATGATAGTGTGATATTTGCCATGGCTTATAAAACCACTCATATATATTATATATCGTTGGCAAAAATGTATATATTTTATTGTCATCGACATCTATAATCTTTGGTGTTTTAAAAATCAGACAATAATTATAGTAATTATTGACATTTGTAAAACTATTGACATACATTTCTAACTATCGTGGTTGCATATTCGCTACATTGCCATAAATGTCCGTAGTTATGTAACTATCAAGGAAGATAATGAAGAATAACCCAGCTAAAACCCATGTTCCTCTCACATTTCCCCATCTCGATCGGTCTCTCACTCAATCCTTCCTTATCCATCTCGCTTCTACCGCTCCTTCTCCTCCTCCTCCTCTCCATCATGCCTTGAAGTGCTCCTTCAATGCTCTCTCAACACTCTGGGATGTTCCTTCTGCTCCTTTATAAGGTGCTCCAACATGCTTCTATGATCTCATCCCTCTCTACAGTAATCTGAGGATCTCCTCCCATTCTTTTTGATGCATTCATCCTCTCCTCCATCAAGGTCAGGTTGTATTGACGATATATTCCTCTCCCTCTATGTTTATTACTACATATGTATCAATATCTATCTCTGACTCTTTCTTATCCACATGTCAATGTGGTAGGGTACAAGGCTGTGAGGTTGGTTCATGGGTGATGGATGACCGTGAGTTACTGGTGTTATTAAGGGTTATGGTGATTGTCGTTGTTGTATGACACGATCCTAACTCAAATCCATGATAATTTAAAAATCAAACTCGAGACAACAAAGCATATAGATATGCATGAGTCGAACCACTGAGAGGCATGAGATTGTGTGTCACATTTCCTTTTCTTTTTGTATTTTGGAGAAGATTGAAGATGATGAGTCATTACAAGGAAAACAAGTTGTGGCTACAGAACTATGACCACGGATATGGGATTTGTGGCCACAGAATTGGGCACTGGCCACGACATGTCGTGGCCAGTAGCCGTAGCTACAAGTCTCGTCGCTAGAGTTCTCTAGCCATGAATATGCCGTGGCCACTACAAGTGGCCACATAACTTATCGTGGCTACAACTCTTATATGAAAACTTTGGCCACGGATTGTGGCTACGGGAAAGTAGTGGCCACAGAATTATCGTGGCCACAAGTTTCCGTAGCCACATTCCGTGGCCACAACTCATTTTTCTTGTAGTGAGTGCATGTGATTTGGATGAACTGACGTGATTATAGCTAGAGAAAAAAAGACGCAAACGTAAATATTAAACATGAGAGCAACTAGAATGATGTATTTTAAATCACAAAAGCACGTACAAGTTGAGCACGAAATCAAACTAGTATGATGAAATTATATACTATATATAACAACCTTACGAGCATGAAGAATGCAACAATAAACATAACCAGATAAAAAATAAAACTAGGTCCATTAATGAAAGTTTAAGCTCTACAAAACTCGTGCAACATTGAAATGAAACAAGCTAAAGAAAAGAGGGAAAGCTTGATGGTTGTTTCAATTGCCAAGGAGAAAAAGTTGAGAGCCTTGAAGCTCTATTCAAATCGATGGATGGAGGAGAGTGTATTGGGGAGTGAATGCCTTTGGTCAAGTCAAATGAGGGACCAACTCTGTCACATCCCCCTACCCTTAGGAACCAAATACTTAGCAATAGCCACGTTCATTACATCATGATTAACATTTAAAACGTAAAGAGAGAAACGAAGCTGGATAAAAATGTATTCTAACAACACATATATTCATGGTTCTCAATATTTTACAATAAGAAAATATAGACAAATTCAGAATTTATTAATTACATAATTGAACATATCAAAAAGCTGCAGAAGCTATACTAAAGTATCTACAAGTACATACGTACCCATATTGGTGCAGCTACCACCAAACCAAGTCAAAACTCCAGCTGCTTTCTTTCCACGATAGCACCGACAACATACGTTGGATCCACACAAAAGGGATATGTTATGAGCAAAGTTGCCCAGTATGAAGCTAAACAATTAAATTGTGTAATGTAAATGCTATAATAAGTAAAAAGAAGTAACAAGGGTAAGCTACCATGAATGTGAAAAACTCTTGAAAACTGCAACTTAAACCTGCAATGGAACACGACTTCCATGGATGAAAAAAACAAGATAAATTACTCAAGTGTACAAGAGTGACTACCAAAACAACCCAAGCTCAAAATGCCACATTGGTACAATATCACAATGGTACAAAGTCCTAGAAGATCTAGCTATCAATGTTTTTGTAACTCATTTCTCATCTATTCAAACACTTGGAAAGTAAAAGGGAGATGTTCTTGTGTTACTATCTCATAAATATTGTTTTTCAAGCCATCGTTCTTTTATGAGCACTCACTAATACTTCCCATCTACAAGGGTTCATTTTCTATGCTTTACATCATTCGTTACTTATATTTTATAAGTGTTTTGTTATCACTATTCATCATACTAATAGTTCATCATGCTTGCCCATGTATTACCCTAGGCGTTAATATTATAGCATGCATATATGTCTGCGGGAGAGTACAATATAAAGCATTTACTGACTTAATTTATTGAGTTTCAAATACACATTCAAATTCCCTCAACAATCACATATATTGCACTAGAGAATCAAATCAACAATCAAAACCCTAATTTCCAACTTCAACCCATCAACCCCACCTAACTTTCCACAAGGGAATACCTAGGAATGAGTATTTTGTGGATCTGATGGGACTGCACTGGGTACATCCTTATGACAAAGTTAGGATTTATGATTGAGTGCACCATCCAACGTAGAATTGTAGATCTGAAAAACCATAGGTACAGACCAAGATGGGTAGTCCATCTCAGCATTCGGGCAATGGAAAAAATCATATGAGTGAAAAGTCGATCAATTAGAGGCGGTCATATATTGGTCTACACAAGGAGGGACCTAAGTGTCGCCAATGTGGCCGTGCTCAATCGACCGACAAATTCAACAATCAACCCACAATAGATAATAAAGCAACACAAATCAGAGTGTGATGTCAAAATTTATAAATCCCTTCAAATAAGTGTGTATAGTGGACACGTAGGTGTAGGGTGTCCAACACAGGGAACATTGGGGTGTAGCAATAATATTATTTATCTTTACAATATTCACTCAATGTTGTTGTTGGTTTTTGAATTATTTAATTAATTAAATTTTTATATTATATTTTTTTTCCAATTTTCAAGTTCTTTTTACCTTTTTATTTTTAATTTATTTTTGTTTTAATATATAATAAGTACATATATGTCACTATATGTAATATTATGTACGATATAGTGTATATATAATATATAATATATATAATAAAAATCAATAAATACAAACAAGAACAATCCTTTTATTTTATAAATGATTTCAAATATATTTAAGGTATTTATAATAATAAGAATAAGTATATATAACTACATTTAGATATATATAGACTATATAGGGTATTCTAATTATAAATATAGTATATATAGTCAAAGATTGCAAAATAAAATTTGTGTTTTTAAAATGTTTTTCTATTTTTGTGATTTTTTTGGGAATTTTTACTATTTTTGTATTTTTAAAATCAGAAATAGTCCAAAATAGGAAACATTTAAATAGACTGAATGTTTTTGAGAATTAAAAATAGAAAATAGGGCCAATTTTTCTCAAGACTAATTTTAATATATAGTAATATGTATATATAAAAATATAGACTAGAAAACTATTTTTGGAGATTTTTGAAAATATTTTATAATTTTTCAAGGTTAGCAAGGGTTTGTGATTTTTAAGTTTTCTTTTGATATTTTTTTGTTATTTTTGGTTTGTAATGGTAAAATACTATAAAAAATAGTAGCTAATATTTTTGGATTTTTTAAAGAGTTTTTATTTTTTTTGGATTTTCAGGTCAGATTTTTATTTTTAATAAATAGAAATGCAAGAATAAAGCTAAACAGATAAAATAGCATGAATAAGCATTTAATCAGGCATTTATCCCCATTTTTGAAATTTTTTGGAGGACATAAGCTCTTTATAGAAAACAGAAATGCAAAAAATAAAAAGCAAGAAGCTGGTAGGGGCATATTTGTAATATAAAATAATTCTGAGGAGTCACATGCAAAATATCCAAAGTTTTTGATCTGCAACTTGACTTTTAAATATTAAACTACATTTACAAAACCTGAAGGGGTATATAAGCAAAATGTCTACTCACATGGGGGTCCATATGAGGTGACCTGATAGAGGACTAATTTGTAATATTCACAAGTTCCAGTGGCTTTAAAGCAATTTTCCCCAAAAATATAAACTTTAAAAATTACAGGGCTATTTAATAAATACAAAAATACGAAGGGGTTCTGTGCTATTTACCCACTTAAGTGACTTTTCATCCAACCGCTTCTCATGCGCCACGTGTCTGATCTGATGGTTGATCTTTTGCACCCATTTGAATTAAATGGACGACCCATATTAGATCTGGGTCGTGTTCTTATTCAAACAACCAAAGACTCACTTGGAAGAACTGAGAAGAGCATGGGTTGGGCTCGCTTGGATCTCTTTGTTCTCCATCCTTCGGTGATGGTTCTTCGATCTGACAACGACTAAGGGTCACTAGAGTGGCTCCGCGGCTGCAAGTTGGCTCAGATGAGGCCCAGATGGCCTTGATCACGATCTTGGGAACCTTCCTTCTTCACAGGACCTAGAGCTACTCCATGCGCCTGAATCGATTCTACATGGGTCTTTGAATGGTCCAACCTGCAACAAAAAACTTCAAGGCTCGAGGGTCACTTCTTCGATCGATTTGTGAAGCTAAACAACAAAGGAAATGGAATGGGGGGAATTTTCCGACGAAGGGAGGTGGAAAGAACATTGATTCACCAAGTCCATGACGGACTTCGGTTGGATCAATGGGGGAACACGGAGAATGCATAGGGGAAGGATTTGGAATGAAAATCAGGGCAGGGGAATAGTCGAGCACGAGTGATTTGTATGGAACTCAAGCTCCAAGTCAATGGAGATTTCCTAAATTAGCCTAAAACTAACAATTAAACACAAAATTAAATAACATAAATGAAAAATAATACTTACAATTATCTAAGAATGGAATGGTAGGGCCTGGATTTGGCTCGAGAGTCAAAGATGCAGAACCTATGGTGAAGCTCCAACAATGGACTAGATCTCCTCCTCCACTGCTCCTCCTCGTTGCAAAACTTCTCGATCATTTTTTTATCACCAAGATAAAGGTATGTTGTGGATCTGAGGGGCTAAGAACGGTTGAAGAGGAATCAAACATTGAACGTAGGCGGAGTAGCTTCTTATATATGTAGAATGAGGAGCAAGATTGGGGCTCTGATTAAGCTTTAATTGATGAAAATCAAAGATATCTGTGGCGCTGGCGTGAATCAAGGATATCATATCTCCAGGAATCACTTAGCACGTCAAGCCAGGAGATGATGGATTTAAGCGAAAAATGGGTGAAACTGTAGCTCTAATAAGTTTGACACTCGAGAAGGAGAGAGGGGGGTCAGCTGACCCTTGATAAATGAGGCTTTGCCTCTGGTTGGTCCACATGGATCAACCAAAAAAATCCAATGTAAAAACCTTTTAACAAATTGATAAAAAATACTAAATTATTTTATAGGATTTTGGTGTGACCCCTGATAAACGAGGCTTTGCCTCTGGTTGGTCCACATGGATCAACCAAAAAAATCCAATGTAAAAACCTTTTAACAAATTGATAAAAAATACTAAATTATTTTATAGGATTTTGGTGTAAACATAAAAAATGTTTGCAATTTACTATAGTATTTAATGCCAATTTTTATTTATTTTTTCGAGGTTTTTTATTATAAGTTAGTATTTACATGTATAAATATAGGTAAATATAACTACATTTTGGTATTTTTATTTTTAATATGTGTTATATATTTTTACTTGTTATATACATGTATTTTCTTTATTTTTAGTTTATTTAAATGCATATTTAAATATTTTTATTACATATTTCTGATTTTTTTGTATACTTAATTAAATAAGTACATATATTTTATATGTATATACAGTTATACGTTATCTATGTATTTGGAATATATTATTTATTTTATTTTTTATGGTTTTATTATATTTTGACTATGTACATATGTTTTGAATGATATTTTGCTATTTAATAAAAAATATAAGAAACTGAAAAATATAATGAATAAATATATTGAATATGATATACATGTATACTGCACAATGAGGGCCCAAACCTTAACTTTTGCATCTAAACTCCAAATTGAATGAAAATCTTAATTAAATAACTTATTTAATTTTATGAATAATAAAGGTGAGTTTGATCAATTTTGATACAGTATGGAGAAGATACAAGTCTCCAATGTTTTAAAATGTCTTTTTATTTTGTGTGTCCCAGACACACTTTGCATTATTTTTCAGTGAAATCAACTTTGTATTTTTCTTTACATTTTTATCTATAATATTCATGTTGAGGATTTTATTATTTGAGATTTAAAAATATGAAAATAAAATAGGTCCCAAAATATAATAATTTGGGTAAAATAAATTAGGGTTTTATGTGCATTATCTGTATAGTTTATCTGTCCTATCTCCCCCTACGTTATTCCTTGTAGACCAATTCATCATGACTACTGGGTCTCGGAATCAGGGGTCACTCAATGTCTTTGAAATTTCATTATTTTTCTTTTATTTCCTTTATTCTTTTATGTTGGAATTAAATGTAGTATATATGCACTAGTTTATACAATATTTTGTACAATTCATAAAGTTCTTATTTTGGAAAATTGATGATATATACATGCATTTAACTAAGGATTTAAGGCAAAAATGAAAGAATAAAAGTGAATAAATACAGATTCATCAAGGAGCCATTGAACTAAGACAACACTCATCTAGGATCATGAGGCCACAAAAACTACGCTTCACACTCGGGTATGCTATCTCCTGAAAGCATAACACAAGCAAACCAATATAAATAACTTTAATTTCATTTAGTGTTCATTCTTGTCTCACTCAGGTAACTAATGAGTCTCCATTTTATCACCTTTATTCTTTCATTTTGGCCTTCAATCCCTAGATAAATGCATGTATATAACATTAATTAGTACAAAATAACACTCAATATATTATTTGTACTTAATGTATAAAATGTTGTATGTAATACAAAAATAAAAGAATAAAGGAAAAAAATAAAAAGAAGGAAGTGTCAAAGACACTGAGTGACTCTGGACCCCGAGACCAAGACATCATGACGACTTGATCGACAAGGAATATAGTAGGGGAGATAGGACAAAGAAACTATATATAATACATCATAAAACCCTAAATCTTTTTCAATAATTAACCTTTTGGTACCTATTTCATTCTTCATTATTTACACCTTAAATCAATAAACATTCAACATGAATATTGTGCATAAAAATATAAAGAAAAATACAAAATTGATTTCATTTAGAAATAATGCACAGTGTGCTTGGGACAAACAAAACAAAAAGCTGCCAAGAAAACTTCATAGACCTGTATCCCCTTCATGCAGACCCAAAATTCATTAAACTCACCTTTATTGTTAATAAACATAAATTATCTATTAAATAAAGATAGTTTCATTTCATTTAGAGTTAAGATGCAAAAGTTGACTATTGGGCCCTCATTATGCAATATACTTGCATAAAATATTCATTATATTAAATCTTTACATTTTTAGCATTTTTATACTTTTCTCTATTTGTAAATATAATTCAAAACACAAGTCATTAATAATAATAAAATAAAAATAAAAATGCATTAAAATAAATAATGTACTAAAACATATATGTAAACTATACCTATATAATATATGTACATAATTTTTTAAGTAAATAAGAAAATTCAAAAAATAAACTAAAATATGTAAATTTGTATTTAAAGAAGATATAAATATAGAAATTATGTACATAAAATAATAAAATCCAAAATCCAAAATAAAAAAAACACCACAAAACATAGGTAAATATACCTATAAGTACACTTGTAAAAATTAACACCTAATAAATAAAGTAGTAAAATTAAATAAAAATCATAAAAAATAGTACATAAAATAATAAAAAATTTTCATGTTTTAACTTTTAATTAACTCATTCATTTTCGATTTTAGTTTCATTTATTTATCTTAATTCTCCTAGTTTTGTCCTCTATCGAAGGACGTGGACCAATGAGAGCTTCTGGTTGGTTGATCTGGGGTCAAATACTCCATCTAGCGCCTCTGACTTGCCAGGCATCTCGAGTCCCCAATTTTCTCCCTTTACCCAAAGAACTCTAGTGATCAAAATGCCTTGAGACTTGAATGAATTTTGTTGATTGGATCTCCATGATCCACACCCTAATATCTGAGTCGTTCGATCAGCATTGAGCCAATCAAAATCTTCTATGTAAGATTCCCTCTCCATTTGTGTATAAATAAACCTCTCTATTCCCCTTTTGAAGTTCGATCCCCTTTTACTAAGTTGTAACACAAATCCCTGAAGCACTTAGGATCCCTGGTGACAGCAGGGACCTCGTTGAGGTGTCGACATGGAGAAAAGTGGCAGAGAAGGTGTAATCCAACCTCGCTGGAGTTTTTTATGTGAAGCTCATCTAATCCCTTTACAACATGTTGGAGAAGTTAATTTTACATTTTTTATTTAGAATTTCCTTCTACATCATAGATTAAGTTATAATTCAGTCATTTGATCCTTAGTTTAGATTAAAATCTGATTTAGGCATAAGCTGGAGTTTCAAGCTCTAGCTCTTGCTCATCGTGAAATCACTTGTTTCAAACCGCCATTTCACTACCATTTCATTCCCCATCATGTCCATCGAACCCCATCGAATCCCTCCTGATCCTACAAGGATCCGTCCTGACCGGGCTCCTCCTGTTGCCTTCTCCTGGAGCTCCATCACCCTTCCATTTCACAGTACGTAGCAGCTTCCAGGGTTTGATCCTGAACGAGCGACCTGGAAGGGGAATCGAGGGAAACACATTTTCCCGTGTCGTGTACGCTCAACTGAGCCCCAGTCTTGATCAACGAGAATTGGAAGCCATCTATGCCTCCCTGTTGCGGACATGTTCCAGGAAGGTGTTGGACCTCTTAGTTGCAACGGAGGTGACCGGGATGAAGAATAATTAGTGATCATTTCTCGCCAAGGAAGTGTTTTTGGGATTCTTCTAGAGCCCTTTGAAGCTGTCAGATCTAGATCTGGGGTCAAATACCCCATCTAGCACCTCTGACTTGCCACGCATCTCGAGTCCCCAATTTTCTCCCTTGAATGAATTCTATCGATTGGATCTCCATGATTCATGTCCTAATATCTAATTCGTTCGATCAGCATTGAGCCGATCAAAATCTTCTCTGCAAGATGCCCTCTCCATTTGTGTATAAATAAACATCTCTATGTCCCTTTTGATGTTTGATCCCCTTTTACCTAGTTGTAATGCAAGTCCTCTAAGTACTTGAGATCCCTGGTGATAGCGGGGACCTCGTTGAGGTGTCAGGATGGAGAAGAGTGGCAGAGAAGATGCGATCTAGCCTCACTGGAGTCTTTTTTGTGAAGCTCATCTACTCCCTTTTCAACAGGTTCGGGAAGCCACTTTTACATTTTTTATTTAGCATTTCCTTCTAGCATCATGGATTAAGTTTTAGTTCAGTCATTTGATCCTTAGTTTATATTAAATTACGTTTTAGGTGTAAGCTGGAGTTTCAAGCTCTAGCTCTTGATCATTGTGAAATCGCTTGTTTCCAACTGCCATTTCACTACCATTTCGTTTCCCGTCATGTCCATCGAACCCCCATCGATTCCCTCTTGATCTTGCAAGGATCAGTCCTGATCGATCTCCTCCTGTTGTCTTCTGTTGGAGCTCCATCACCCTTCCATTTCATAGTACGTAGTAGCTTCCAAATGTGTCGAGGGAGTCCTTTCGAACCCCTTAAACTTTGTGTGTAGGGTTTGATCCTGAATGAGCAACCTAGAAGGGAATCGAGGCAAACCCATTTTCTCGTGTCATGTACGCCCAACTAAGCCCTGGTTTTGATCAACGAGAATTGGAAGCCATCTATGCCTCTCTGCTGCGGACATGTTCTAGGAAGGTGTTGAACCTCTTATTTGTGATGGAGGTGGACGGAGTGAAGTATAATTAGTAATTGCATCTTGCCAAGGAAGTGTTTTTGGGAGTTCGTCCAGAGCCCTTTGAAGCTGTTGGATCTAGATCTGGGGTCAAATACCCCATCTGGCGCCTCTGACTTGCCAGGCATCTCGAGTCCCCAACTTTCTCCCTTTTACCCATGAAATTTAGTGATCAAAATGCCTTGAGACTTGAATGAGATCTGTTGATTGGATCTCCATGATTGATGCCCTAATATTTGATTCGTTCGATCAACATTAAGCCGATCAAAATCTTCTCTTCAAGATGCCCTCTCCATTTGTATATAAATAAACCTCTCTATGCCCCTTTTGAAGTTCGATCCCCTTTTACCCAGTTGTAACGCAAATCCTCGAAGCACTTGAGATCCCTGGTGATAGCAGGGACCTCGTTGAGGTGTCGGCATGGAGAAGAGTGGCAGAGAAGGTGCGATCCAGCCTGGTATAAAAGATCATTGTATCGAGTTGTTGGATCGTAGTCTCTTACCATCAAAATAGCTGCGTGTGCAGTAGCACCAACTATGAGAAAGCTAGGAGCGAGGAACCCGTATTTTATATACTAGGCTATAGCTGGGCCCAAGAGAAATTGACGACCACGGTAAGTGAGTTTCAAAATCTAGTTATTCGAGAGACTAATGTGTAATTTAGTAGTACTTAATTAACGTGGGGGTCTATTTTTCAGGGGCATCACAATTCATCTAGCTAATCAGGGCTAACCACTACGACTTACCCCTGCCCCATATCCCGGTGGCTCATGAACTCATTAGACGAGGACATTGAAGTTGCAAGGCCTGAGGTTCATGCTCGGGATAAGGGTGAGGGAGGTTCAATAAGGCGTGTGAATCTGTTCCTGAATGAGAGTCCTCTCCTCTCTTCCTGTGCTTCCCAGTCTCAGTGTCAAGCGCAAGCATTAGAGTCGTTTTTATGAAGCTCATCTACTCCCTTTTCAGTAGGTTCGAGCAACAATTTTACGTTTATTATTTACCATTTCCTTCTAGCATCATAGATTAAGTTTTAGTTCAGTCATTTGATCCTTAGCTTAGGTAAAAATCCTATTTAGGCGTAAGCTGGAGTTTTAAGCTCTAGCGCTTGATCATCGTGAAATCACTTCTTTCCAACCGCCATTTCACTACAATTTCGTTCCCCGTCATGTCCATAGAACCCCCATCGAATCCCTCCTGATCCTGCAAGGATCATTCCTAACCGAGCTCCTCTTGTTGCCTTCTGTTGGACCTCCATCACACTTCCATTTCACAGTACGTAGTAGTTTCCAAATGGGTCGAGGGAGTCCCCTCGAGCCCCTTAAACTTTGTGTATAGGGTTTGATCATGAACGAGTGATATGGAAGGGTAATTGAGGCAAACACATTTTCTTGTGTTGCGTACACCCAATTGAGCCTCGATCTTAATCAACGAGAGTTGGAAGCCATCTATACCTCCCTGTTGCAGACGTGTTCCATGAAGGTGTTGGATTTCTTAGTTGCGATGGAGGTGGATGGAGTGAAGAATAATTAGCGATCGTATCTATCCAAGGAAGTGTTTTTGGGAGCTCGTCCAGAGCCCTTTGAAGCCGTCAGATCTACATCTGGGGTAAAATACCACATCTAGCGCCTCTTACTAGCCAGGCATCTCGAGTCCCCAACTTTCTCCCTTTTCCCCATGAACTCTAGTGATCAGAATGCCTTGAGACTTGAATGAATTTTGTCGATTGGATCTCCATGATTCACACCCTAATATCTAATTCGTTCGATTAGCATTGAGCCGATCAAAATCCTATCAGCAAGATGCCCTCTCTATTTGTGTATAAATAAACCTCTCTATGCCCCTTTTGAAGTTTAATCCCTTTTTACCTAGTTGCAAAGTAAATCCTCGAAGCACTTGAGATCCCTGGTGACAGCGGGGACCTCGTTGAGGTGTCGACATGGAGAAGAGTGGCAGAGAAGGTGTGATCCATCCTCGTTGGAGTCTTTTTTGTGAAGCTCATCAACTCCCTTTTCAACATGTTCGAGCAGCCAATTTTACATTTTTTATTTAGCATTTCCTTCTAGCATAATAGATTAAGTTTTAATTCAGTCATTTGATCCTTAGTTTAGATTAAAATCTGATTTAGGAATAAGAAGGAGTTTCAAGCTCTAGCTCTTGATCATCATGAAATCGCTTGTTTCCAACCACCATTTCACTACCATTTCATTTCCCATCATGTCCATCGAACCATCATCGAATTCCTCCTGATCCTGCAAGGATTAGTCCTGACCGAGCTCCTCCTGTTGCCTTCTGCTGGACCTATAACACCCTTCCATTTCACAATACATAGTAGCTTCCAAATGGGTCGAGGGAGTCCCCTTGAGCCCCTTAAAATTTGTGTGTTGGGTTTGATCTAGAATGAGCAACTTGGCAGGGGAATTGAGGCAAACACATTTTCCCGTGTCGTGTATGCCCAACTGAGCCTCGGTCTTGATCAACGAGAATTGGAAGCCATCTATGCCTCCCTACTGCGGACATGTTCCAGGAAGGTGTTGGACCTCTTAGTTGCGATGGAGGTGGCCGGAGTTAAGAATAATTAGAGATCATATCTATCCAATGACGTCTTTTTGGGAGTTCGTCCAAAGCCCTTTGAAGTCGTCGGATCAAGATCTGGGGTGAAATACCCCATCTAGTGCCTCTTACTTGCCAGGCATCTCGAGTCCCCAACTTTCTCCCTTTTCCCCATGAATCTAGTGATCAAAATGCCTTGAGACTTGAATGAATTCTATTGATTGGATCTCCATGATTCACGCCCTAATATCTGATTCGTTTGATCGGTATTGAGCTGATCAAAATCTTCTCTGAAAGATGCCCTCCTCATTTATGTAAATAAACCTCTCTATGCCCCTTTTGAAATTCAATCCCTTTTTACCCATTTGTAACCCAAATCCTTGAAGCACTTGAGATCCTTGTTGACAATAGGGACCTCGTTAAGGTGTCAGCATGGAGAAGAGTGGCAGAGAAGGTGTGATCCAGCCTTGCTGGAGTCTTTTTTGTGAATCTCATCTACTCCATTTTCAGCACGTTCGAGTAGCCAATTTCACATTTTTTATTTAGCATTTCCTTCTAGCATCATAGATTAAGTTTTAGTTCAGTCATTTGATCCTCAGTTTAGATTAAAATCTGATTTAGGCATAAGCTGGAGTTTCAAGCTCTATCTCTTGATCATCGTGAAATATCATGTTTCCAACCGCCATTTCACTACCATTTCATTCCCCGTCATGTCCATGGAACCCCCATCGAATCCCTCCTGATCTTGCAAGGATCAGTCCTGACCGAGCTCCTCCTGTTGCCTTCCGTTGGAGCTCCATCACCCTTCCATTTCACAGAATGTAGTAGCTTCCTAATGGGTAGAGGGATCCCCCTCGAGCCCCTTAAAATTTGTGTGTATGGTTTAATCCTGAACGAGCGACCTGGAAGGGGAATCAAGGGAAACACATTTTCCCGTGTCCTGTAAGCCCAACTGAGCCCCGATCTTGATCAACGAGAATTGGAAGCCATCTATGCCTCCCTATTGCGGACATGTTCCAGGAAGGTGTTGGACCTCTTAGTTGCGACAGAGGTGACCTGAGTGAAGAATAATTAGGGATCGTTTCTCGCCAAGGAAGTGTTTTTGGGAGTTCGTCTAGAGCACCTTGAAGCCGTCGGATCTTAGATCTAAGGTCAAATACCCCATCTAGCACCTCTTACTTGCCAAGCATCTCGAGTCTCCAACTTTCTCCCTTTTCCGCATGACTATAGTAATCAAAATGCCTTGAGACTTGAATGAATTCTGTCGATTGGATCTCCATGATTCACGCCCTAATATCTGATTCGTTCCATCAGCATTGAGCCGATCAAAATCTTCTTTGCAAGATGCCCTCTCTATTTGTGTATAAATAAATCTCTCTATGCCCCTTTTGAAGTTTGATCCCCTTTTACCCAGTTGTAAGGCAAATCCTCGATGCACTTGAGATCCCTGGTGACAGCGGGGACCTCGTTGAGGTGTCATCATGGAGAAGAGTGGCACAGAAGGTGTGATCTAACCTCACTAGAGTCTTTTTTGTGAAGCTCTCCTATTCCCTTTTCAGCAGTTTCGAGCAGCCAATTTTACATTTTTTTATTTTGCATTTCCTTCTAGCATCACACATTAAGTTTTCGTTCATTCATTTGATCCTTAGTTTAGATTAAAATCTGATTTAGGCGTAAGCTAGAGTTTCAAGCTCTAGCTCTTGATCATCGTGAAATTTCTTGTTTCCAACCTCCATTTCACTACCATTTCACTACCATTTCATTCCTCGTCATGTCCATGGAACCCCCATCGAATCCCTCCTGAGCTCCTCCTGTTGCCTTCTGCTGGAGCTCCATCACCCTTCCATTTCATAGTACGTAGTAGCTTCCAAATGGGTCGAGGGAGTCCCTCAAGCCCCTTAAACATTGTGTGTAGGGTTTGATCTTGAACGAGTGACCTGGAAATCAAGGGAAACACATTTTCCCATGTCGTGTACGCCCAACTGAGCCCCGGTCTTGATCAATGAGAATTGGAAGCCATCTATGCCTCCCTGTTGCGGACATGTTCCAGGAAGGTGTTTGACCTCTTAGTTGCGACGGAGGTGACCGGAGTGAAGAATAATTAATGATTGTTTGTCGCCAAGGAAGTTTTTTTAGGAGTTCGTCCAGAGCCCTTTGAAGTCGTCGGGTCTAAAGCACATCTTAATTAATTAGTGAATAATTTGGGTCATTCATATTGAAGTGAAGTGATGTTCCTCCTTTCCATCAAGCACACTTAAGTTGTTCTACGTGACATCTCATGCGTTGTTGGACGTTCCTCATATTGGGTAAATAGCAAACCAAACCAGCTTGAAACTTCTATCTGTGCTGTAATATATTTTTAATATTTGCACATCCTTCCCTGCATTTTCTTATAATTATATTTTGGTCCATGCCATGTCACCTCACGTGGCGACCCACGTGAGGATGACATTTTGCATACAAGCCCCTCTAACTTTTTCTATTTTATTTAAGTATATAAAATTTGCAATTTAATGTAATATTTTGTTGTTATTTGCATAGAACATCTTGGACTATATTTTTATTGCAAAAATACTCGTATTGGGCTTGTACGTCTTTATTTGTTTTCCTATTATTATAAAATGGCGCTAGTGCATAAAAAATTATGGGATTTTTTTGTGAAAGCTTGATATTGCACTAATATTCATCCATATTTTTATTTAGCATTTCATTTTCATGTATTAAAAACCATGTAGGAGATATTTATCCACTATGTAGGTTTCAAAATACAAAAAATATAAAACCTTATTTAAAAATTCTAAATATATATATTATGTATTTCTAAATATTAAAAATCCTGACCTAAATTCACAAAAAAAGAAAACCTTAAAATTGAAAACCCCTACTAACTCTATAAAATTTCTAAAATTCTATAAAATCCAAAAAAATAGTTTTCTATCGTATTATTTTATCTATATTATATAGTAAGATTAAAATTAGTTTTCAATTTTTGAGATATTTATCTATTTTTCATTCTCAAAACAATCTGACCTATTATTATAAGTTCTTGTTTTACATATTTAAATCAATTAAAAATATCTAAAAATTAACCAGAAATACAAGAAAAATCACAAAAATAGAGAAAATATGTAAAACACAAAAAGATTTTGTTTTATAATTTTGAATATAGATTTTTTAAATTAAAAAAATATATCTACTATGTGTATTTATATTTACATATGTGCTTTATATAATCATTATTCTTTATTCTAAATACCTACTTACATATTTAAAACCTTTAAAAAAAATTCAAAAAGACTGCACTTGAATATATTTCCTGAGTTTTTACTTCCTTATTATATATTTTATATAGTATTTATAATATACATATTTGTGCATGTAGTTGTATACATATTTATATTATATCTTAAATAAAAGAGAGAGAAAAAGGAATTGAAATTTTATAAATTTAAAAAGAAAAATTTTAAATTTAAAACAAAGATATAAATATAATTTAAATTCCATAAAAATTGGATATAATAAAAACACAAAAAAATAATTAAAATAAAAAATACACAAAATCACCTAAGTAGGTTGCTCAATTATCTCTACTCCCTTTTGCTTTCTATGGTTAAACACTTTACATACTTGTCTCTATACACATACTTTGTAGATTTAAAATAAAATAAATTTTGACTCATTTCACTTTGAATGCTTTAATTATTTTGTTCGTATTGACGGTTGTTTTAAGCGATTTGTGTTTAGTCGCCTTAGCAATGGTGTTCTGGCCTTGCGTAGAATACTAGAATGGATCGAATCAATTGATTCAATAAATGGTGTCATTTCTCTCTTTATTCTATTTTCTATCTATTTTGTTCTGACACATTTCTTGTCTGAATTTGTTGCGAGACCCGCCTATAGAGGGAGAGTTTCTTAGGAGGCTCACTGCACTCGAGAGACGTGGAGGATGGTGGTTCTTCGCCCATCATGAGGAGAAAGCATCAATGGAGAACAAAGAATCATCAGAGCAGCTTAGTTAGAAATAGTTTAATTTTTTGTGAGATCGTGATTTATTGCTTAATTTGGAATAAGACAGGTTAAGAACACTTGAACACTTTTCAGACCTATTTTACTAAGTGTTTGTTCACTTGATGGTTTATGCGATTTTTATTATGTTTTCTTCTCCTTTTACTTTTATCCTCCCTGTTGTTCCTCTTATTTTTATTTGTCTTCCGCAATTTGAGCTTTCCAACTTTCTTTTATTTGTTTTGTGTGATTGAGAACATAGTTCTAGGATTGTTTGACTCGGTAATTTTGGTCCAAAAAGCCTTAATTATCTACACAGATCTATAGTTCTATGCTTGGACTTATATCAAAATTTGGTTTATTGCCCAGCTTTGATACCACGTGTCATGAGATAGTCGATACAATGCTTGTAGGATTTGATTTTTCGGACACCGACGACTCTCCAAGATCAGACTTTTTAGTATTTTATCTAAGCAACTCAACAAATCTTCTATTCAAGCTAATATCAATACATGCTTAGGGAGATTTTACAACTTGCATTTGTATATATTGTAATTTAAATTTACATCTTGCATCATGTATGTAGAGCTCTGGGAAGCACTGTGAGTCTTCTTACTGAGAATATATCATTCTGACACAAGGTCAGATTTCCATCCTAGTGTCAACTTGCATTTATTTTACGCTATCTCCCTCTATTTTTTCATACTTAAGCTTAAAGAAAAATAAAAAAATCGTTAGGCACAATATTATGAAAATATCCAAAAAATTGAAAATGAAAAACTAAAACAATGGGATTGTTTAATAAACTTTGATCAAAAATGAAATTCGTACAAATATTCATTGTATTGAGTTCATAAAGCCCTCATCCATTTCAGGTACATTCCAGATTGAGTGAGGTGCATCCCTTAGCCAACTGAATACTGCCTTGTTATTGGTTGGATTCACGTAGTATTAGCGCTTCTATCGTCCGTAAGTAAGTAGGGCCTTGTCGACGATGGTGTTCTCACCTTGTGTAGAACATCCAACCTGATTCAAAGTACTAAGCATAGGCCATGCCCTCATGGGTGTGTCTATCTCATCATTCTAGGTCCAAGTAGCCCTCTAGGGGGAAGTATCGGGTTCACCTATTGGCTTCCTCCTCTATTCTTGGGCTGAGTAGTGGATCCATACCCAATAGCAAGGATTCTCTCAAAAAAGTTCATGCTACATGTTACAAAGGAAGTGGAAAGTACATGATACTTTTCTGCCAGCATTCATTCTCCTACAGGTCTAACCTCTAAGGCCTTGTTGTAAGCTTTACTGAAGAATAAAATAAAAATGAAAAGATAAAAATAACCAAACTCTTACAGCATCACATTGTGTGAGTCGGTGAATCCTTTGTTTTGTGTTTGTTTGGATCTAGTTTCAGGTCAAAGAACATTCATGCACATTTGCGCCATTTTTCATTTCATATGTTTTCATTTCTTTGTTCTTTGCTTATTTTTTAACCTTATTTCATTTCTTCCTTTTTTCCTCTTATTTATCATATTATTCTTTTATTCCTCATCTATTTTCTCTTTTCTCCCAAGATGTTGACTCATGTATGGATTAGTGGGGACTCCGCTAACAACTACATTGATTCCATTAAATCACCATCTCCAATAATTCGTGGCGATTCTCGAGAACTTTGTTTGGATCTTGCGGACCACTTTCAAGACTCCCCACTTTCTTATTAACTAAATCAGCATCTCTCTTTCCCAAACTCACTTTATTTTGGATGGAGATTGATTTCACTCCATACATCTATCCATCTCTGATAAAATTCATAATCTACCCTGATTATGAACTCTTTTCCTCATCTAATACCTACTTCAAGACTGATCATGTTTATTATCCAATTGTAGACATTGACCCCAATATGGAGATCAGTTCATTGGACTCTAAACCTAAGAAGGCTTTCAAATAAAAATGGTAGTAGGTTGATCAGAACGAAGTCAATAACCAACTGCTAGCTTCCATTCAGGAAATCAAACAACAGTTGATAGACCGAGCTCTTGCCCTGGTTGCATTTAAGGAAATGTTGAATGATATGAGGAACCAAGGAAACATACGGGGATATGAACAACATGGTAGAGATGAAAGACAAGCTAGAGGAGACCCTATACGTGATGATGAGGTGAGAGAGCAACCTAAGCTGACTCTCAAAGAGACTTATAGCCCTAGAGCTGGGCAAATCACCAAGTGAATCCAAATCTCTGTGATCCATAGTCACTTTGAACTCATGATACAACTTCTCTTATCCTTCTCACTTTCCATGGGAATACGAATGAAGAATCCTACATCCACCTCCAACAATTCAACTAAATTTGTGGTACCATGCACTACTCCAGCATCCCATTGGAGGCAGTCAAAATGAATGCTTTCATGTTCAGTTTGCAAGACAAGGTGATTTACTGAATAAATCATCCAGGGAAAGTGGTGACAACTTTGGAGGCCCTTAAATCTGCCTTCCTGCACAAGTACTATCCTCTAGGTCGTTTAAATCAGATGCAATCACTCATCTCTAATTTCTTACAATTATCCCATGAACCTATCCACGAGGCATGAGGAATCAATGATTGACCATGGTTTTATTCATTTTACTGAGCAAAAAACATGTGTAATTAGTTGCATTCTTCTTTATTTAATGCATATTGTTCATTTCGTAACTTTCATGCTTTTGCATTCAAAATCGTCTAAAAAATGTTCCTCACAAAATAAGTTAAAGAAAAAAAATAATTTCACACTAATTAATTTTTTGGTCAATAAATATGGGATCCATGTCCATATTAAGTTTCTAACCAATATTTATTTCTTTTCTTGGTCTATTTTGGAAGAGGTTCAAGTGGACACTCTCTTCTTCCCTCTTCATTTGCAAAAAAATTAAAAAAAATCACTATACGACAATTTAGTTGGCGCCATCAACTTAAAAAATAAAAATAAAAGGGGGTTCTGGCATCAACATGACATAATCCCCCACCATCTTCAACCTCCTATGCCACCCCCTTCCCGTGCACCTCCGCTTCATCTCCCCACCAGATGCACCACTTCATCTCCCCTCCCCTACATTAGAAGTGTGCATGAACACCTCATATTCCACCTACAAGGACATGTCCCATCAAATTACTACATATTTTTTAAACTCCGCACTAGAAGAACCGTTGTGTCCCCTCTCTGGTCGTGAAATCTTAGAGTTGGATGAAACTTGGGACACATCGAATACTTAACTTTCATTGACTTTGTCTCTAATCATGCCAATGTTGGAACCACTATTCGACGGTGTATGTCCATCCTATGGGCACTCATTGCCATCTAAATAATATTATCCTCCTGCATCTGTAATGGCCATGGAAAATACACATATTGGATCAACTACTGATACCCCACCAACCACCTTTAATGAACTAAAGTCATTACCTCATGATTTTAAATATGACTTCCTAGATGATGATCGTACTCTACTAGTCATATCAATGCCAACTTAATACTAAGTCAGGAAAATCAACTCATGGAAGTATTGAAGAGAAACTCTCAAGCTATTGGAAGTGGTCAAATGTCGGTATCATTTACCGAATCATTGATATCGCATGGGTTAGCCCTCTCCAAGTTGTCCCAAATAAAGCTAGCATAACAATTGTCAAAAATAAGAGAGGAGAGGACATACCAACCACAATAGCAACATCTTAGAGAGTCTATGTCGATTATAGAAAACTCAATAAGGTCACACGTAAACATCACTTACCATTACCATTCATCGTCGAAATCATTGAAAGATTAGCCACAAAAGAATACTTTTGTTATCTAGATGGATATTCCAGCTATAACCAAGTCGTCACAGCACTATAGGATCAAGAAAAGACCGGATTCATATACCCCTTTGAGATATATGCCTTCCAACAAATGACTTTCAGACTGTGCAATGCACCTGCTACTTTTCAGAGATGCATGATGGGCATTTTTGTTGATATGGTTGGTGACTTCATGGAGATTTTTATGGATAATTTCTCTATCATTGTAGACTCTTTTGAGGAAACATTAGGATTTTTGTATAGAATTATCAAGAAACGTATTGAAGGTAACTTAATATTATCTTGAGATAAATCACATTTCATGGTAAAAAAGGAATTGTCTCAGGAAATATTGTGCCTAAAATGGGAATGGAGATGGATCCCTCTAAAATAAAAACGATCGCTCACTTAATCCTACCGGTCAATCTAAAAGGAGTTTGATCTTTTCTGGGGCACATTGATTTCTACCGACAGTTTATAAAGGATTTCTCTAAACATGCGTGACCACTCACCAAATTACTTGAAAAGGATAAAAAATTTACATTCACAAAGGAAGCATTTGAGTCATTTGTATTATTACGAAGGATCATCACTGAGGCTCCAATTTTGCAACCCCTTGCCTAACCCTTCCTTTTGAGATAATGTGTGATGCTTCAGATTATGTTGTTGGAGCAGTGCTGGACAAAGGAAGGATGGAAAATCATATGCCATATGATAAAAAAACACGAGATGAAGCACGAGAAAATACTATGATTGAAAAAGAATTGCTAGATGTAGTGTTTTCACTTGAGAAATTCTGATCCTACATTTTAAAACAACACATCATCATCTACTCTAACCATTCCTCTATCAAATATATATTCACAAAAAAAGGATGCCAAACGTTGACTCGTTAGGTGGATTATATTACTTCAAGAATTTGACCTAGAATTAAGGGATAAGGCAGGAGTAAAGAATGTTGTTACTAATCACCTATCAAGACTTCCTTCACCTCTACTACCATACAACTCTGTCGAATACACAATCCCCATTTTGGGACCATCCCAAATGAGAATATTATGGATATCTCTCAAATCCCTTGGTATGATGATATCATTTTCCATGTCACTTCCAAACTTCCTCACAATTGGTCGAGACACAAGAAAGATAAAGGTAAGGCTCAAGCTCGACACTATTACTGGGATGGCCGTCTACTTTTTGAAGAAGGCATAGTTTGATATGGGGACAATGTATACCTGACTCTAAACATTCAGTATCCTAACTCGTTGTCGCATTATTAGATTTATAGGGCATCACTCAGGTAGATGAACTACAACCAAGGTTTTACAATGTGAATTTTTTGGCCAACACTACATAAGGATGCTGATAAATTTGTTCGAGCTTGTCATGAATGACAAATTGTTGGAACCATGAGACATTACGCCTCTTTCACCAGTTTATGTTATCGAAATCTTTGATGCCTAGGGCATTGACTTTATGGGACCATTCACGAACTCACATGGATATAGATAGATAGTATTGATTGTTGATTATGTCTCCTGTTGGGTAGAAGGAATCCCAACTTGTACTGCCGATTGCACAAATATAATCAAATTTCTGAATGATTTGTTCGCTCACTTTGGCCACCCAAAAGTAATCATAAGTGATGGAGGAACATATTTCTTACATATTGTGGTAAAGCGGCTTCTAAGCGAGAATGGAGTCCAAAAGTCTCTTATGGAGATCAGATCGAAAGGATTGATCGCAACACCTGACTTCTTCTCTTTGGGCTTATCAGACAGCTTTATGTACCCCTCTAGGAATGAGCCCATAACGTATTGTTTATGGTAAAGTATGTCATCTTCTGTAGAGTTCCATCACAAATCCCTCTGGGCTATTCAGAAATGCCACCTTGATTTCAATGATGTTGGGAAGAAAAGATTACCAGATCTTACTGAGGTAGAGGAATTGAGATCTCAAGCATATACAATAAGTTAATATACACATATAAATTTAAGAAGTTGCATGATACTTATATTTTGAGGAAAAGTTTCAAGGTTGATCAAAAGATATGGTTGTTTGATGCTAAACTCAAGTTATTCCCTAGAAAACTGAGATCAAAATGGAAAGAACTTTATATTCTAATTGAAATTCAGATAATGGCTCGACGGTAATTAAAGATTCAAGCACTAATGCTACATTTCAAGTGAATGGTCAGAGATTAAAACCCATAATTGAACCTGATGGTCTGATGTCAGTGGTCAAAACTCTACTCTTGCAGAAAGTCTGAGTATTGCATCCTAGGTAAGACATAAAATCATGTGTCTATTTGTAAAACTGCTTAAGGTATTTTTTTCTCCTTCTTTTTCTTACTATTGTATATACTCGATTTGGAATAAGAGGGGAACCCCCTAAAAAATAAATTGAAAAATAATGAAGAAAAAAAGAGAGCATCTTTCATCAATTGCTTCCACATTCCCTTTAATCAAGATATCCCTTTTTTCTCGCTCTATTATCACCATGGGTCATGGCTCTCTCAAAGTATGGAGATGCATCACATTTCATGCACTTCATTTTTCCTCCCATTTTTTCATGCATTCCATTTTATTTTACATTGATTTATTTCAGAAAAAATTCAAAAATATTTTCCTTTTATTGCATTATTTTTAAGTTTTTAAATTTCTAACATTTTCAAAGCTTTCCATCATTTTTGCGTATTTTTCAAAAAAATTATCTGCATCATTTTTTGCATGTTTTAAAAAAATACCAAAAAAATTTGCATAGAACTAAAGTCCTAAAATATTTTGCAAAAATTACCACATTCTTGTTTTGTTCAAAAACATAAGAAAAAGTATTCAAAATCCAAAAATATTTTCCTATTTTCTCCTAACTTTTTTGGATTTGAAGTCTAGTTTTTATAAGTTTCAGACTTAGTTCAAAAAGACTTTAATCCACTTATTTTCATAAGACTTCATTAGGTTTAAGTATTTTGGTTCTTCATGTCTATTTCAGACTTATTTCCTCTAGTTCCACTAAGTTTATACGATGACCAAAAAGATGTGTCACTCTTTTACTCATGAATGATTATTGAACAAATTGCACATTACACCTTAGTTTAACTTAGTTTACATATAAAAGGGACCGTTTTAGTATCTAGCAAGGGAAGGGAGTGACTCTGAATCTCAGGTAAGCAAAATTCAATGATCCAAGTTCAGGAACCACTTACTCTCTATAAGTGCAGGTTTTCCAGCAAAATTACTTCTACATGTGTCTTAAAGGCATATTTTATACATGTAAACTCTTGATACCCAATGCCACAAAATCCTATAAAAAAGAAGGCACAATAAGGGATGATTGTTTCAAAAATGCAAATATAAAGCAAAGATCTACCAAAGAAAAATCCACTCAAATAACCCATATCTACCATATAAGCTAAGTATTACACCAATGTTACTACTAGTTTAAAAAAGGCCAAAGAAGTCAAGGCTTATGCTCTGCAAAAATAAAAAATGAGAGCAACGGACCAAAGCAGTCTACGAAAAATCTTAGAAAATCAAAGTTCTCTACTTTCTGCACCCATCTTCTTTTGATGACAGATTCAGGTGAAATGAGAATAAACCTAGATTTGGAGAGAATAGAGGCTTTAGATTTTGTGAATATCTTGATACCTTGCTTAAGGTTGTACGATATACTTGTCTTGTAAATTGGGAAGAGCTATAACCTTCGCACACAGTTCAAAATCAACTCAAGGTTAAAGAGAATATCTGTTGATTAGGATGCCCTAACTTGTCCTAAGGATTGAATAAAGTTGATAGAACTCGAGGGCCATCGAATCAAATACAAGAATAGAAAAGGAGTTAGAGCACATTATTAACCTAGAGCTTGACTCAATCTTTATTTGCTATTTGTTTAAACATGGTCCAAAGTCTTAGGACTTTGTGGGTATGTCTACTGCAAACCCTCTTTTTGCATCCTTTAATTATTCTTTGTTTCTCTTTGCATATCACTATTTTGCTCAGGACTAGCAAAAGTTAAGTATGGGGGTATGATAAATTAGCGATTTATCATGTTTTTATTCATTTGAGCAAATTTCATGCGTAATTACTTGCATTTTTCTTGATTTAATGCATAATTTTCATTTCACAACTTTCATGCTTCTCTATTCAAAGTAATCTAAAAAATGCATAACAGTCCTCACAAAATAAATTAAAGAAAAAAAGTTTTGCATCAATTAATTTTTGGTCAATAAATATGGGATTTATGCCCATATTAAATATCTAACCAATTTTTATTTATTTTTATAGGTCTATTTTAGAAGAGGTGAAGGATCGCATTGTATGCAATCGGGAGCGACTAGCCACACTAATTGCTTGAGGCAGCGGAAATTAAAATTTTTTCATACGACGAAACCACATGATCCAAGAACACTTATTGGATCATTTCATCTAAACCACATACAAGTATTAGGGTTACTTCTTGAAGCATGGTTGCGATCGAGTCTCTAAATGAAGAGACCTCTTGTCTCAAGTTCGATCTGACATAGGAGATGCTTGCAAGCGTGTTAATGAAATGCGTGCTTCTCGCAATCCATGTTGATGATCCAAGCAACGAATCTCCTGATCTCGTCACACGAGATCCGATGTCTTCTTCACGAACGAGGTGCACCGAAGGAGACGGAGATCCACGAGCAAACAATTCAGCAACATAACGTGACGCTGCGACGAAGGTGTCTCTCTTTAGGGCATCATGGTGGACGGCCATAAGAGACATGTAGAGAGGAAGTTGGTGTGCAGAGAAAATGAGAGAGAGTATATGTTTTCAAACTTAAGAAGAGCAAGGGATGCCCTTCTTTTCAAAATATTTTAGGATCCATGGACAACACAAATCCAATGGCTCACATTGATTTGTGTTTCTATTAATGGCTACGATCTTGTTGTTAAAAATACAACAATAATTTGTTATCTTTGGAATAAATTAAATATATTGAAAATAATTCAATATATTTGAATATAAATCAAATCAACAAACATGGAATAACTTGGAAGGAAAAGAAGCCTCCTTCCATGTATAGGGTGGACGACCACCAACTTGGAGAGCCCAAGTTGGCCGTCTACTCTATGTATGGAATGGATGCTCCTTCATTCCAAATATGTCTAGATCTTATATCTCACATAATTTTCCACATATGCAACAAGTTTTGTTGCAAAATTATTAACCAAAATAATTCCAAATTAGTTTGTGAACATTGCAATCATGCCATTGGAAACTTGTGAATCACATTCACAACCCAAAATAAAATGTGAATTACATTTTCAATTTAATGTTCAATGTGAATCCAATTCACATCAATATTTAATTAACAAACGTAAATTACAAATATCTCTCTCTTATATATTATAATTCACATTCACAATATATATACACGATTAATATGGATAGTGCTATCCACATTATTCATATATATGATAATTAAATTACAATATCATCTTGGATCTCTATTCTCATGTGCCCAAATAATATGAATCACATTCACATTTATTATTTACATCTTTGATAATTAAATCACATTTAATCATATTTGATAACTCTCTTTATAATATGAATCAAATTTATATTATTCATGATAATTAAATCACATTCAATTATCAATTTTCTCAATGCTCGGATACATATATCAACAATGAAATTATCCTTGAACTCTTTCATGGATAATACGCTTTCTCCACATATACTTGGAGATAAGGACATGGCAATTGTATTGTTACATGAATAGTGACTTAGATATTGAGATCATATCTCAAATCCAGATATTGCGGACCTCTCATAGATGCTCGATTAAATCAATATCGTAAATATGATATTCTCATTATATTTGAATTACATTCAAATCACAGTACAACATTTGGACCAAGATCAGATTAATTCTCTACTGAGTGGAGTCAATAAAATCCATACCCATTTCATCACTCCCTAGGAATGGAAGTATCATGGTTATACGATTGTTTATGATCACATCACCCTCAGGTATTCCCAATACCTATACATCCTGCATACTGGAAGACCCGAAATATACCCAACGTATAAGATCAATTTTACATTGTCTGCTTCAGCGTTTTTTCATTAATTTTCTCATTTGATCATTGGGAGTTGGTATCGATCATATACTTTACAAAAGCATATATCATACCTAGGTCTGGATCATATACCTTCCAAAAGTGTATATCAAACCAAAAAATTTAGTCAAGCTTCCAAAGCTAGACGACCGTGACGGAATTTGGTTCTTCCCAATATCTCATGAGTGAGCTCATGTCTTCTGATTCAGTAATGAACCTATATGATCCCTTTGAGAGATCGTATCACTCATATGCGCTTGCATGCACACCAGCGTGCCGGTGTATAGACCTTGGTTAGGTCATCAACATATTGCTCTGCTAAATGTACATACTAAGACATATAATAACACATTTGTCTCTGGTCAGAGGATGCGTTCTTATATCGTGACAACATACGACATAGGACTTTGGTTATCTCGATCTCGTTAAGTCAACTCTTTGACCTAACTTATCTAACACCTCCAAATCTCTATTCCTACGTAGAGGACCTGCATCAAGAGGTTGGTTAGATATCAGCATTCAGAGAGAGGATTGCCATCTCCTCCTCAGGCTGAAGATCATGTCTTAATAATCATTGACAATCTTGAGGAGTCCATAATCTAACTCTTTAGATATTCGTCCAAGCACCAACATCTATGATTCAATATTAAATCAATAACTGTATGATCATTAAGATGACCATGGTACATAACCCTGATTATACTAAGGGACCTATTATGTAAATTAATTATCCTTTATTTCAGATCAAGGAATGATATTTGCAATAACATTTATTGCATAATGGCTCGTTGTGGGCTCGCATGTCCAACAATCTCCCACTAGCCCAAAGAGCCATTAATAGGCTAATCTTTAAGCTTACACTCATGTGGCAATCATATGCTATTTAGAAAAATAGCTAGGTAAGCTGATCATTCACTATGTTCCTAAGAGACTACACCAAGTCCTTTTACGACACTTGCATATCCCCCAGTAACAGTGCTCGCATTCAATGCGAATGTTGCATCTTATGCAATCAATACTCAATTTTATTAGTTATAGCGTCCCTGACACTACAACTTATTAATTATTATAATCAGTATGTAATTTCCCTTATCCTTATAAGAATACCCCTATTCTTGGAGATCTTCATCTCCTAAGGTTTCTGTAGTTAAGACCTTTTAGATCACTATCTATAAAATCTTAAGTTCTTGAAAATAAGACTTAGAGATCACTATCTCTAAAGAATCTTGTCATTTTTGAAGATATTATTTTTACTGCAACCAAGTGTTTTATCTCCATAGTAGGATTAGTAACAGTTTACTACTCCCACCGCATGGCAGACATCTGGCATTTGCACACATCTAGCATACACTCGTCTTTTCGTAGATGATGCACAAAGGCAAGCAGTTATAGCATTCACTTCCTCAAGCTCTTTGAGGTGTTATCCTTTCAGATAGGCCAGTACGATATCTTAAGGGACGGAAGTCTTTCTTGGAATTTTCCAGAAAAATGGAATATGTCCAAGGTATACTATTAATGTGACAGTCCCGATACCCTCTTCTCTATGCTTCTAAACACCTTCAGAACTAAGATTCAAGAGGTATCCTCGAGATCATATCTCAAGTTATGGAACAACCGGTCTATAAAACACTTATTATTTTCCTTATATCATTCCAAATGATTAGGATATCATCTACATTTAGCATGATGAACACAATGTCACATCCACTGAACTTCACATGGTTCATCAAGATTCTATCTGAAATCATAATGTTTATAATTTCATTAAATCTCGTGTTCCAACTACAAGAAGCTTATTTGAGTCCACAGATGGATTTCTTTAGCTTGTACACATTGCTTTCCTCAACCATGAAGCCATGGGGCTACATGAATATCCTTAGAGAGATATTCATATAGGAATGCAATCTTGACTTTCATCTTGAAGATATTAAAGTCAAGTTGTGTATCTATAGTTAGCAACACTCTGATGTGTTTAAGCATGGTTATTGAAGAGCAAGTCTCATCACAAGCGAGGTCTTCTCCTCATGGCTAAGAGATGTACTTCGAAGGTTCCTGCCTTCTCATTAGATTCCCTCTTTCTCATGAAGATCCATTTACACCTTAATGGGTCTCACCCATATAGGTGGATACTTGAGTGTCCATATACAACACTTGTATATGAAGTCTATTTTAGAATTTATTGCTAACATCCATCTTTCCATGACATGATCCTCGTAAGCTTCATCACATGAAGTCAGATCATTGTCAAACTTGACTCACACATGGAATACATCTTCAAGCTCATCGGAAGAGGTATTAGTATTTCATCTTTAATTATCATTTTAGTTTCTGATTTCAGGAGACTTATCATCTTCTCAACATTAAATGAGTTTCTTTACTTCATTTTCATCTTGATTCTCAAGAGAGTCATCCTCTAAGAATCACATTCTTAGAGATGAGATCTTTTAAGAATCTCAAGGCCATAAAGTAGGTATCCAATACCATCCTTTATTTTCCTAATGAAGTAGTACTCTCTAGTGTTAGATTCCAGCTTACTAGCATGGAACCTTATTAAGGATATATATTGTAGTCCCTACTACACACACATACACACACACACACACACACACACACACACACATATATATACCTTGGAAACTGATAGATAATCATGCTAAGATTCAACATTGATCATATCATGTCACACGTGATCCAATTGTATCTCCCTATAACTCTATTAAATTTAGGTGAAATAGGAGGAGCGAGATAGGACTGATATTCCTTTCTTCATAAGGTATTATTTGAATTCATCTAATAGGTATTTGCTACCTAGGTTAGATCAAATTCATTTCATCTTCCTTCAAACTTTGGTTCAAAACCAAAAAGTGAAATCCTTGACCATTTTAAAGGTTTCTAAGATGAAGGGAAGAAATCTCATATCATCAATAGTCATCAATAGATATCACATATCTATAATGTTTATTATGATATAGATGATCCACATACATCAATATGTATGAGATCTTGAATACCTTGACATCTTACAGCATTCCCAAGGAAGGGTGTATTGGACATTTTTACTTTTGAAAACAATATTCACAAGTATTTATGATTTGAAATTTTAGGCATTCTAAAGCTTCATCTGTTACTAGTCTATTGATCTCATCAACAAACATATGTCCAAGGCTTGATGGTAGATCATTGTCAAATGATCTTCATCCTCCTATTGATCTATTAAAGGTTTAATTTTCAGTATTACAAATGTTAATGAACCATTCATTAATATTCTAATTTAGTGGAGAACTCCATATGTTTATATTACTATCTGAAATATATCGATCATAACTCTTTATGATAGGCCTATTCCAGATTTCATGTTTATTTCCAACATTTAGTAATAAACAATGAGTGTATTCTAACATCTAGGTCATAGAGACATTCTCTAAGACTAAGAGTTATCCCACTGAAATTATGAAGTCTACCAATCCAATAGAGATTATTGCAACACTTGCATCAATATTCATGTGGATGACTATTAAACCTTAAGATCAAATTTTCCAGTCTTCTAATACGTATGCAACAAATTGCAAGTGTTATTAGAAGAATGAGTCTTATCTAATAAGAAAATCAATATCAATGATTATATGTAGATGTAGATTATTCCGATGCACTATCCGAGTCCTTCTAAGGATTCCGGATAGACTTGATAGTCATACTATCAACACATTAGCTTATTGCAGTGTTGGCATTCATCCAACTCTTTGGATATCATATGGAAGTCATAGAAGTAAAGTCAACTCTTTGACTTTCCTTCTTATTTGGGTCATACCCATGCTTCCACTATGCTCCTTTCATCTATAAGAAACCATTACTTAAGACAAAGTATCTCTTATGTTGAACTCATAAGAATTCAATGTAAGAGCATTTCAATATTTATACATGTTTCATTCAATTCATACAATATGAATATTATGAAGCTTCATGAATGACTAGAGTACATATAATAGACTGATGACACTCATCGTATCTACATCCATCTACACTCTAAAAGACTTTGGTTCAGGTAAGTACTCAAACATTTTGAGTACGTCATGTCTTATAGATCCACCATTCTGCACAATGCAGTGAACCATGTCATTCATGATTAAATGTTTAGATCACATATACATGCCAAAGCATCTTCTTATATTTTTAAAAGGATTATTTGATAACTACGATCATCATCGACATGTCACTTCCAAAGTACATTTGATGAGAGATTAATACTATAGAGACATACAAACCCTAGGGTTATAGTCCTATTATCTATTTAATTGTTATTCTTCATTATTACGAGGAATCTTGCATATTGCAACCACATACATTATGCGTTCAAATGCAAGTACAATATCTTGATCATGGATCCAGTCCATGATATTATATTGATTATTATTGAGTATAACATTGAGTGGGTTTAATGAAGGATTATCTGAAATAAGAAATTTGCATAAATAAATAAATATTACTTTGATTTAGGAGTTTTTATATCAAGTTTGTCTTGCCTTGTCAACACTAAAAGTTCATTCCCTTAATCACTTTCAATGTAAGAGATATATTTACCATTACATCTCAAGCAAGATCTGGGATCTCCTTCCTTATCTTTGTCACATCCCAATAATATGAGAACTTGTAACTCCGATAAAAAGAAGCGGAAATAAATTCCACCTTGCAAGTCCAACTTGCATTTCCCAATTCGGTCTTTAACATTCAGGCCTACCACCCCTAATGTGATGTTGACCCGTTGTTAATTGAACCAACCATCAACATGATTAGTACTCACTACATGCAATCCAATATCACCCCAATAATATGAGGACTCGATATTGGGGTCACTACGCATACGACCTTACTTTTTCGAGAAGCAAAGAGCCCGATCCAGATGCGCTTGCATACAAGAGTCGTCACTTCGAACAAGCGTCTCCTACATACAATCCCTGACGACGAAACCCTTCGCCTACATACAATCCCTGACGACGAAACCCTTCGCCTTGACAGAAGACCATGGATGTCACTTATGTGATCCTCCATATCATGTTTAAATTCTAATTAATTATTATGAATCATATTCACATAATTAATTCTTCAAAGGGAAATAACATCTCTATTCATAATAGAGTATTTTAATTTTAATTGGATTCCAATTAATCTAATCATATTAAATTAATGATCCAATTAATTTACAATAGACATTCTTTATTGTTACCTGAAATATGGTATTATCTCAAATACATATTATTTCAAATTTAATGATTAGAAAAATACATCCGTGATCTATCCTGCATTATCTAGTACCTACCCGTTATCATGGACAATATCGACGGATGTGGGACAGACCGCATACGGTTCAACCTGCTAACCCAACACTCCCCGACTAGACACCATATCCACCTCAGGAAAGGATAATGCCAAATTGATCATTGTGTACTTGAGATGATAATGATTTTTAAATCTAAGTTATACCATATAATAATCAAAATATTTTTTATTAACATTATAAGAAAATTTTCTAAATAAATTCCAAATCCTATTCAAACAACTTTGTTTGTTGGAATGTAGACCTTACAGATCATGTAACAAATTTGTGATCTAGATCATATCTAATCAATTATTGGTTAAGGCATTGTCATTTAAGGAAATAATTGTCATAAGATATTTCACAAATATTTATCCATAATTATTTCAGGAAATTAAACTATTTAGTTTCACTAATTGATTAAATGACAATCACAAGGTTCTTGATTAGGAAACTAATTTCCAACAGTTATTTCCAGCAGTGACCATGACTTAGTAAAATTAGCATCTCAATCAACTTAAATCCAAATTAAGCAAAATAAGTTCTCAAAGTTTGCTAATTTCATTTACAACAGAAGTTAAGTTTTCACGCATTTCTAGGCATTTCAAAATAGTAATTAACTCCTTAATTATGTCATGACTCGCAGTCCCCGAAACATTGGATACATGTTCATTAAAATGGTCAGAATTTGAGCAAACAGATTTGAAATCACGCGAACTCTGATCCTACAGTTTCCTTATTTAAAGGGGAAAAAAATATAAGTGTTATTTTTATGTTTAAATGATTTAAACAGGTCCGAAAATATTCACTAAACAAAGATGCGAAAATGAAATGCGAGAAAATTTTTGCAAACCCTAATGAACCCAAGTCATCCTAGGTTTATGGATCACATCCAAAACCTTCAACCTAAGGCTCTGATACCAATTGAAGGATATGTAAAGATCCTTATGTGCATCATGGAAGCATGAGAATCGCATCGTATGCGATCGGGAGCAACTAGTCGCACTTGTTGCTTGAGGCATTAGAAATTAAAATTTTTTCATGCGACGAAACCACATGATCCAAGAACACTTCTCGGATCGTATCATCTAAACCACATACAAGTATTAGGGTTATCTCTTGAAGCGTGGTTTTTATTGAGTCTCTAAACGAAGAGACCTCCTGTCACAAGTCTGATCTGACAGAGGAGATGCTAGCGAGCGTGTTGATGAAAAGCATGCTTCTCACAATCCATGTTGATGATCCAAGCGGAGAATCTCCTGATCTCGTCACATGAGATCAGATGTCTTCTTCACGAGCGAGGTGCACCGAAGGAGACGTAGATCCATGAGCAAACAGTTCGGCATCATAATGACGATGATGTAGTGAAGGTGACTCTCATTAGGGCATCACGGTGGACGACCAAAAGAGAGATGTAGAGAGGAAGTTGGCATGTAGAGAGAATGATAGAGAGCATAAGTTGTCAAACTAAGAAGAGTAAGGGATTCCCTTCTAATTAAAATATTTTGAGATCCATGGATCTCAATTCATGGACAATACAAATCCAATGGCTCACATTGATTTGTATTTCTTTTAATGGCTATGATCTAGTTAAAAATACAACAATAATGTGTTGTATATGAAATAAATTAAATATATTTTAAATCAATCAATATATTTAAATACAAATCAAAGCAATAAACATGGAATAACATGGAAGGAAAATAAGCCTCCTTCCATATATAGGGTGGACGGCCACCAACTTGGAGAGACCAAGTTGGCCATCCACTCTATGTATGGAATGGATGCTCCTTCATTTCAATTATGTCTAGATCTTATATCTCACATAATATTTCACATATGCAATAACTTTTGTTGCAAAATTATTCTTCAAAATAATTCCAAATTATTTTGTGAACATTGCAATCATGCCATTGGAAACTTGTGAATCACATTCACAACCCAAAATAAAATGTGAATTACATTTTCAATTTAATGTTCAATGTGAATCCAATTCACGTCAACATTTAATTAACAAATGTAAATTACAAATAGCTCTCTCTTATATATTATAAAACACTTTTACAATATATATATATATATATATATACGATTAATATGGATAGTGCTATCCACATTATTCATATCCATGATAATTAAATCACATTTAATCATCTTGGATCTCTATTCTCATATGCACAAATAGTATGAATCACATTCATATTATTTACATCTTTGCTAATTAAATCACATATAATCATCTTAGATAACTCTTTTTCTAATATGAATAAAATTCATATTATTCATGATAATTAAATCACATTCAATTATCAATTTTCTCAATGCTCGGATACATATATCAACAATGAAATTATCCTTGAACTCTTTCATGGATAATGTGCTTTCTCCGCAGATACTTGGAGATAAAGGCATGGTGATTGTATTGTTCCATGTATAGTGACTTGGATATTGAGATCATATCTCAAATACAGATCATGTAGACCTCTCATAGATCCTCGATTAAATCAAGACTGTAAATATGATCCTCTCATTATATCTGAATCATATTCAGATCAGATTCCAACATTTGGATCAAGATTAGATTACTTCTCTACTGAGCAGAGTCACTAAAATCCATACCCGTTTCATCTCTCCCTAGGAATGGAAGCATCATGGTTATACAATCATTTATGATTACATCATCCTCAGGTATTCCCAATACCTTTACATCGTGTATACTGGAAGACTCAAAATAAATCCAAAGTATAAGATCAATTTACATTGTCTACTTCAAGATTTTTTCATTAAATTTCTCATTTTATCATTGGGAGTTGGTATCGATCATATACTTTCCAAAAGCATATATCATACCTAGGTCTTGATCATATAGTTTCCAAAAGTATATATAAAACCCACAAATTCAATCAAGCTCTCAAAGCTAGATGACCGTGTACGAAATTTGATTCTTCCTAATATCTCATAAGTGAGCTCATGTCTTTCGGTTCAGTAATGAACCTGTATGATCCCTTTAAGAGATCGTATTACTCATATGCCCTTACATGCACACTAGCGCGCTGGTGTATAGACCTTGGTTAGGTCATCAACCTATTGGTCTGCCAAATGTACATATTCAAACATATAGTAACTCATCTGTCTCTGGTCAGAGAATGCGTGCCTATATAGTGACAACATATGACATAGGACTTTGGTTATCTCGATAACTCAAATCTTTAACCTAACATATTTAACACTTTCGAATCTCTATTCCTATTAGAGGACCTGCATCAAGAGGTCTATTAGATATCAGCCTTCAGAGAGAGGATTGCCATCTCCTCCTCAGGCTGAAGATCGTGTCTTAATAATCATTTGACGATGCTTGATGAGTCCTCAATCGAACTCTTTAGATATTCATACAAGAACCAGCCTCTATGATTCAATATTGAATCAACAGATGTATGATCATTAAGATGGCGATGGTACATAATCCTAATTGTACTAAGGGACCTATTATGCAAATTAATTATTCTTCATTTTAGATCAGGGAATGATATTCGCAATAACATTTATTGCATAATGGCTCGTCATGGGCTCGCATGTCCAACAAGAGGCCCAAGAGGACACTCTCCTCTTCCCTCTTTATTTGTAAAAAAATGAAAAAATCACTATGCTGCAATTTAGCGGACATTAGCAAGAAGTCAGCAACTCAAAAAAATAAAAATAAACAGGGTTACTAATGTCAGCATGACATCATCCCCCACCATTTTCAACCTCCTATATTGCTCCCTTCTCGCACACACCGCTTCATCTCCCCATCGGATGCGTCTCTTCTTCTCCCCTCCCATGTGCAACTGCCACCCCCTTCCCTCGCCTCCAGCTATGAAGGGGAGGGGGTGGCAAGAGGAGGGAGGATGAACCCCATCCAGGTAAAGACAACCCATCTAAGGGAGGAAACCATCAACGCCCCTCTACCGACCTCTATGCCTCCTCATCGTCACTGCTCCGCCAATCCACTGTCACACGTTGCCGCTCCTTTGTTGAGATGCACTGCCTCTCTGTTGTCGTATGTTTCCCCGTGCTCTACCGCACAAGGTCAGGCATAACCTAGGGTTTCTTTGAATTTATTATTTATTTTTTGTATTTTTTATTTTAAGTTGGATATAAACATAATTTTATGAAACTTTGATCCAGTACATGCGATTTCTATAATTTTATATTTTTTATTCTATGACATTTGCAAAACTTTTATTCAAGTTCTACTTAATTTCATTTCAGCTCTTCAAGGATCATTCTGCATTTTTCATAAAATTTATTTCTTTTCCTACAATTTACCCATTATGTTTTTTAATTGGCAAATTTCACTCATGTTCAAGTAATTTTTTCAAATGTAATTTAGCTTTTAAAATTAGATTTTTTACATTTAAGTCCCTGAAGTTTTCTGAAAATCACACTTACACTCATGCATCTTTGAGAAATAACTAAAAATAAGTAGAACTCTGAAAAATTCACTAAAAAATCCTATAGTGTCATGGGAGAACTTACAATCTACTAGTATCAATTTCATTGTATTTTGAGTTAAAAAGTCAATGAAAAATTATTAAAGTTCATCTTGCATATTTGTCAATTTCAAAGTGAATCTCTTTTCAGAAAGTGTGCTACATTCATCCTGTCCATGTGTTCAATCCTTGAACTTGTCGTTGTACTCCTTAGAAGTTATTTGTGTGTTCATTATTTATTTTTTCTAAAAATGTCGAGAATTGTGTAGGGATGGGCATTGGACTGGACCGACCTGGCCTATTCCATGCCCAATAGAGCATTAGGTTGGGCCTGGGGCTAAAATGTTAGCCCAAAAATACTTTGGGTTGGGCTTGGGCTTGGCTCGACCTAACTCAACCCGGCTTGAGGGTCGGCCTGTTCGGGGGCCCGAGGAATGGCCTGAAGTTGGCCCGAGGGGTAAAGCCCAAGAACCGGCCCAACATATCTAAAAATGACTTATTATAAATCACTAGAGATTCCACATGGAAACCAAATCTTGTGATCTTGAGGTGAGAAGCATGCGGTGATTTGCAAAATGTAGATGGTGCTCACGAGTAGAGTTTTACTGGGTGATGTCTATTATTCTAATTTTTATAAGATGCCTAACAAGTTATAAATTCAAGATATGTGCAAAATTAGTTGTTTTATAGACATCTTAGATTCTTATGCATGGTTAAATCGCTACTTTAACATTGACATTCTTATTATTGTAACTTTTATTTTTGCGCTTGATTTAGGGATGTGTAATCTTTCTCTTGAATGTATAGCATGTTGCATTATTTCCACATTTCTTGTGTTGTGGTTTTCATGACCATGAAATTAACTGAGGCTTGGGCCAGGCCTGGGCTTGGGATGAACAGTAGTAGGATTTGTAGGCCTAAGCCCGACCCAAGTCCTGAAATATTTACATGGGCTTAGGCTTGGGCCCTTTAGGGCCAAGACCTAGCTCGACCCATGCCCATCCTTAGAATCGTGTGTGTTCACAATGACAACTTAAATTCACATCTTAGGACATTGATTTTTCGTGCTTTCAAGGACCTACAAGATAAGTCCCCCCACCACGACATTATAAAGACCAGTTTGATTCAAAACTTTTTCAGTGGGTTAAATAAAAAATCCTAGAAGCTGATTGATGCAACATGTAGAGGATCTCACTTTAACAAATATGAAGATGTGTATGGTAAATATTTGAGGAAATGTTTGAGGAATTGGCCACCTTATCTTTGTCTCGGGCATTCCAGAAACATCCCTAGATCCCTCCCAAACATGTTCATATGGCAACATCATATGTAGGGGGGGAGAGAGAGATGAAAGTTCCAACCTCAGCATCATTGGAAGCCATCTCTCCAAGGTTGACATTATTGAAAAGCGATCACAATCTTGAAACGATGAATGTAATTGAATAAAGGATCAAGTAGATGTATACGTTGGACCAGATTTGGAAGCAAACGGATCATCTTGTGAGTACCATCAATTCTCGTAACTCTATGGCAGTACAAGTCGAGACTCCTGTTGAGCTGAAAGAACCAACACCATAACAATCAGGGCGGCCGAGTGAAGGGCAACCCTAGTCAGTTGAACACATGTATTATGTGCATGCACCAGACCAGGGATCATCGTCTCCACAATAGACACATATGGTAGTATATTACTCGGAGGTCCCGATGTTTGTCTAACCCTTCTATTAACCTCCAGTACAGATCCAAGAGGTGAATATCGAGTGGGCCAATTATCAGAATCTGTCCAGTCATGGTGGACAAATCCAGGGTTAGAACTTGGTGATCTGACCATACATCCCACAGTCGGTTGAAAGAAGCTAAATAGTCTCCACATCATGTTCAACTATGTAGACAAAACTACAAGAGTCAGCATCAACCATACCGATTGTAGTATCATCAGCAGCTGGGTGGTTATTATCAGAATCAGTATCAGTTCCCCCTCAGCACAACTACCAACAATTCCCTCCTATTCTATATTAGAGTCACCAGCCTCAACACCCATAGCAGTACCAACCTTAGTGATCACAACACACTGAGAATTCTGAGATAGCTCCCGTGAATCATGCACTTAACTGCTTGGCTAGATGACCTCACCGCAGCCAAGATAGTCATTCCAACTCAGATGGATGGAATCCAAATAACTTCCGATGCAAAGAGGACGTAGTTTGTAATGTCCAATCCCCAACCAAGTTAGGAATGATAATTTCGATTATGTTATCTAATTTTTTACTCTCAGGAGGGGTAGGATGTTGCAACTATAGTGCGAAGGGAAAGAACAATTTTTCACAAGGAGAATCTTCATCAACTATGCCCATCAAATTCAAGAGGAGAGAAGAAAAAGAAGAGCATGTATTACCAGATGCAGAAAAACTACAAAAAAGGGAAGAAACCAAAAAACCACTTCAAGCAATAAAAACCAAGGCTACGCCAATGCATCCAAAGAAACACCAACATCAATAGATGATCCAGTGCGAGCCAACGATGCCAATGTTCCTTTTGTTAGCTTTTCCACTAGAGCAAATAATTGCACCCTTTATGATCATTTGCACATAAAAACTAATTCACCAGAACAATTTTTGAATGATGTAAATGTTCCATATCCGAATGCAATGCAAAATAATAAAAAATCAGAAAATTCAAAAATGATTTGTCTAATCCAGATGTGATAGAAAATTTACACAATATTTTCTTGGAAATGCCACTCTTAAAAGCCCTGGAATGCATGTTGATTGTGAAGAGAGGTTTTAAAGTGGCATGTACTGTGAAGTGTCAACCCCATAAAAATAGACGAAATTGTACTAAAAAGCATATGCTTACTATGACAATTGTGAACACCATCAGTAACCTTCTTGCCAAGCATAAGGATAAGGGAGCGCCTCTCGTCAGATGCACGATCTTCAACTAAGAGTTCGAACAAACATTTCTTGATAGAGGGTAGTCTATTAATGTTATGCCTACTTCACTACAAAAGGAATTTGGGATTCAGCAGTTTGCAGATACTTCAGTTAAGCGTCTAAGGGGTATGCTTGAAGATGTCATTGTCACAATCCAAGGGATGTGGTTCCTTGTGTAATTCATTATCCTAGATATGGAGACCTCAGTCCCCTTGCTCCAAACCCTGATCATATTGGGACGGTCGTTTCTTCAAACAATCGAGGCAGTAGTGGACTATGGCACCAACACAATCACCTTATGCTCAATCAATGACAAGGTCCAGATGGAGACGATCCAAGTATCGAGGCCTACAAAATCAGTATCAGACAATAGCGTACCCAAGCTAATTGCAATAGATGAATACGATTTTCTAGCAGAAATTAGATACATTGCATTATTTATAAATGATGATAAAACCAAGAATTCCTCTCTAAGGAGAGACTCATGGAAAGCACAGTCGAATTCCTTATGATCCTTGAAGAAGAGTTGCTTACTGATGTGCTATTTTAGCTTTGAAAAACACTGCCATCCTTGTTGAAGAAATAAGAATTTATTGTAGATCTTTTTGAGACATTGAACTCAAAGCCAAATTTTACCATGGTGGACAGTACCTGTTGAATGATCCTCCACCTACCACAATTGCAGAGGTCTCTACAGAGCTGATTCTGACCCCTCCAGAGCTGAAGCAACATTGACATTATGCCTTCCTTGCAGGAGGACCGAATATGTTCCTAATCATCATCAATGCACACCTGAATACGAACCGAGAATCTCGCCTACTTGAGGTTTTAGAAAGAAACCACAAGTCTATAGGGTAGAAAATATCGAATCTCCATGGGATTAACCCTTCATTATGCTCGCACCACATCTATTTGGAAGATAACAACAAAACCTCATATGGATTTCAACGTCGTCTAAACCTTAATCATCAAGATGTTATGATGAATGAAATCACCAAGTGGTGTGATGCATGTTTCATATATTCCATCTCAGATTCCAAATGGGTAAGTCTGTTATATGTGGTTCCTAAGAAATTAGGAATCGCGATTATGATGAGTGAAAAAGGAGAGGAGATTTTAAACCGAGTACCAACACCTAGGTGTGCATGTGTGGGCTACAAATGCTTGGATCTTGTCACCAAGAAGGATTATTTTCCACTTCCTTCTTCGGCCAAATAGTCGAAAGGTTGGCCATAAAGGAATATTTATGTTTCTTGGATGGCTACTCGAGATATAATCAAGTTGCAATTACGCCTGAAAACCAAGAAAAGACCATGTTCACCTGTCTATTTGGGACGTACGCATTCAGACAGATGTCATTTGGGATGTGTAACATCCCCGCTACGTTTCAAAGATGCATGCTAGCAGTATTCACAGACATAATGGATTGTTTCCACGAAGTCTTCATGGATGATTTTTTGGTCTAGGAAGATAGTTTTGATCAGTACATAACATATCTAGGCCATGTTCTTCAACATTGCTGCGAAGCAAATCTTGTGCTCTCAGGGGAAAAGAGTCACTTCATGATGATCGATGGGATCATGTTGGTCCACATCGTCTCGAAGCGAGACATGGAGGTCGACTTGGCCATGGTGGATGTCATTTCCAAACTCAAGCCACCTACATCACTGAAGCAAGTCAGGTCATTCCTAGGGCATGTGGGCTTTTAAAAATTTTTTATCAAAGATTTTAGCAAAATTTCCTGACGTCTTTCATAGCTTCTTGGCAAGGGCACTGAATTCATTATCGAACAAAGAGTGCTCCATGCCTTCAATTAGTTGAAAGAGATCATAACCCAAGCTCCTGTCCTACAGCCACCAGATCGATCTCTCCCCTTAGATATCATGATGGATGCGCTCGATTATGCTATTGGGGTTGTGTTGGGACACCGACATGATGGACTACCATTTATGATTCATTACTCTAGTAGGACACTAGATAATGCACAAACGAATTACACAGTTACCGAGAAAGAGCTGCTATCTGTAGTGTTTGCAGTGGAGAAATTTAGGTCACACCTGCTCGGGGTCAAAAGTCATTGTGTATACTGACCATTCTACCATTAGATACCTGCACAGTAAGAAGGATGTGAAATCAAGACTACTGCATTAGATCCTTCTACTTCAAGAGTTTAATTTGATAAACCTGGATTAAAAAATGTTGTGGTAGATCGCCTTTCCAGTATAACTAAAATAGAAACTTTTGAATAGTAAATCATTCCGATCACTGAAACCTTCCTAGATGAAACTATACTGGAAGTCACCTCTCTCCTTTAGTGTGCCAATATAATTAAATACCTTGTCTCCAAGGAAATTCCATAAGATTGGCAAAAATTAAAAGTGGACAAGTTCGTGTCTGATATCCATTTCTACCTATAAGAAGACTCGTACTTGTTTTTGTGAATGTGTTGATTATATATGGCGAAGATGCATTCTTGAGGAGGAGGAGAATACGAGTGTCCAGAATTATTATGACAAATTAGACTCTGGAGGACACCATTCTAGAAAGCATACGGCAATGAAAGTCCTTTAATGCAGCCTCTGGTGGCCAACTCTATTCAAGTATGCTTAATGAATCTCCATTCCATCACTTTATTCTTTCATTTTGGTCTTTAAATCCTATTTAAATGCATGTAAACATCATTATTTTGCATAAATTAACGTTCGTTATATATTGTATAAATATTGTATAAACTATATTTTTAAAGCCAAAATAAAAGAATAAATAAAATAAAAGAAAATGAAATAAAATACCAAAGGTATTTTATGACCTTAAACCCTATGCATCATGATGACTGGGTCGAGAAGCAATAAAGTAGGGGGAGAAAAGGGTCAAAGACTCAATAAAAACCTAATTTTCTTTCTCGGATAATCAACTTTTGGGACCTATTTTATTCATTATTATTTCTACCTCAAATAAAGAAACTTTGTACATGAAAATGTAGATAAAAATACATAGAAAAATACAAAAATTGATTTCACACAAAAACAATAAAATGATACATTTTATACTCAAAATAAAATTCCAAAATCCAAACTTTACATACCCATATCTTCTCATATGAACTCAAAGTGTAGCAAAATCACTTAATTGTATATAATTGTTTATTATCTATTTAATAAAGGTAGTTTCATTCAATTTGGGGTTAAGATGTGAAAGTTAAGTTTTCGACCCCTATTGTACTATATACATGAATAAATATTCATTATATTTATTATTTATATTTTTTTCATTACATTATTTTTTATAATTTTGTAAATATTATTTATAATATATGTACATATTTAGAATACCATAAAACCATAAAGAAAACATTAAAATAAAATAACATACAAAAATATTTAGATGAATATACTATACTTATACCTACGTAATTAATACCCCTATTTATTTAAGTGTACATTTTATATCAAAAAATACAACAAATATATTTGTGCATATTAAAAAAAGTTATAAATATATAAATTATGAACATAAAATAATAAAATATAGATACAAAATAAAAATAAATTACCTAATACATAGGTCAATATACCTATAAATATACTTGTATAAAGTAACTTATAACAAATTAAGTCATAAAAATAAATAAAAAGCACACTAAAATACTACATAAAATAGCAAAAAAATTTATTTTATAGATTTTAATTAATTAATTTAATATTTTATTTTTTATTTGACTTTTTCCATACGGTTTTGTCTCCTAGTGGCCCATATGGACCAATGGGAGGTCTCCGGCTGTCAACTTGGCTCAACTCTCTAACCCGAGTCCTAGCTCTGTTAGAGATAGATGCTCGCCTCGCTTCTTGAAATTTTTCTTCATGATGCAATGCACGAGGCTTTGTACTCCCTTCATGAGATGTCTTCACCATTCATTCCTAATCCACATCGAGCCAAATCCACTCACCCTGCCTTCCTCATGCACACGCAATCTTCCCTCGAACTTCTCCCATTTCATCCATGTACATAAGTCATTCCATAACCTTCCTTGATTTTTGGTTCCCCTTTTTTGCTTCCCAACACCCCTCGGAGTGCCTCGGTGGCTTGAGATAAGTGACAGTTAACTTGCCTTGCGCTTCACAGTGAGGAAGGAGGAGCAAGAGGGCAGTTCCCATTCATCTCCATCGCTCGTATGCGTGAGGCCCATCTCGCAGCCACCAAATGCTTGAGGTTCATCCTTTCTTGCTTTCTAGGTAGTTTATTGTTCCAGAATTTTATTTCTACCATTAGTTTAAGCTTTTATTCACTATAGTAGCATAGGATTAGATGGCCCTGGTTCATCGGAGCCTAACTCCAGTGACCATTCCATTGTGATTCACCATTGTGCCGACCTACCAAATGCCTCCACTTCCTTATCCTATCAATTCTCCACACCTCAACCAACTTCATTCCCCCAGATCACTTGTGAATTTGGAGATCAACATCTCCACTCTTCCACCTCACTGGAGATGTTCATCTACACCCACCTTACACCCATTTTTCCCAGCTAGCCTCAGGAACTTTCATCTTTTTGTGTATGAGCTAACCATGTAGGTCCCGGGAGCTAAAGGCCCTATATGAGTGGTAATTTTGCCAATAAACATCCCAAACCTTCGCTAGAGTACCATCGACCTCTAAGAGACTATCAGTGGCCCACGAACCCTTTTGAGGTACCTCAGAGGTTTGCAACAATAGCATAAACATTTAGAGCCAGTCGAAGGTGTGTGAGGAGGTCGGAGGAGTGAGCATCACTAGATCGAAGCTCCCCTTCGGTGAGTTCTTTACTTGTTCTTATAGCACCCTCAAGGATCGTTGGTTTAAGAACCGTTGCCAGATCGAATAGCTACTGTCAGATCAGAGGACATTCGACCATTGGATCCTTCCCAAGGATTAATCCATATCGTATCTTCAAAGCGTACTCTTGCAACCTCGGGATGCCACGTGTCAAGTCGAAGATCTTCAGTCGTCCGATCGCGTGCTTAGTGGGGGTAATTTATAGATCCTTCCCCTCATTTTGTCTATTTTTGTTTAGTCTTGTAAATTATTTAGTACATTTTATGTTTGATGTGCTTCTTACAAAAAACCCTCGAAGCTTATTGATATTAAAATTGGGTCCGATCCACGTCACCTCACTTATCGTCCCATGTGAGGTCAGTCTTCACAATTATTTTTAATTGCAAATATACCCCTGTTAGTTCATTATTTTTGTGTTATTCTTTAATTTTTATAAATATCATATGTGCTCCAAAAATTACGAAAAATTAGGGTTAGGTGCATGCTTGCATACTCTACATGCTATATTTTTATGTTTGCATTTTAGGCCTTTTACCCATTTCATAAAAATCAAATAGCACATTATTGTTCATGTTTACTTTAAAAATAGAAAAAATGTAAAATAGAAATAAAAATACAAAAAAATATATTTGGTTTATTATACAACTCCAGGCCAAAAATACCTAAAAATAGAAAATACAATCAACAAAAATAAAAAAATCTAAAATCCTTATAAAAATTATAAAAAATATTTTACAAGTCCAAAAAAATTTATTTATATCTTTGAATTACTTTTTATTATATATTATTAATTAAGAATATTTTTTTTGAAAAATTTGAGTTTCTCTAGCATTTTTAAATTCCAAAACATTAGGTGTTTTTCTATAATCCATGTTTTGGGATATTTTTAACTTTTAAAATACCTAAAAATTATCAAAAATTACCTAAAATCACAAAAATAGTTAAAAATATAAAAATATAACAACATTTAATTCTATAATTTTGTGTTTCTTTTAGTTGAATTTATAATTATATTACTCTATGTTGTATATATAGTTATATATAAACCTTTATAATTTTTAAAAAAGAAAAATGAAATTAAAATCAGAAATATAAAAAGAAAATAAAAAATATATGAAATTCAAAACAATTAAAAAAAATATAAAATATAAAATCTATAAAAAATTAAAATTAAAAGCACACACAAAAACACAATAAATATGTAAGAGATAAGGACAATTTTTCATTCACTACACAGTATATCACATTTTCTCCTTGTGTTTGACACTCTACATACTTGCACCTATACACACACTTTGTAGAGTTATAATAAGTTTTAACTCCAAATTTATTTTGCATTTCATTGCTATATATATTGTGGGTTTGTTGTCTGAATTCGGGTTCCACGAGCGATCATTACAATGATGTTATTTGAGTTTGATTAGCTGACCCTTGCTGGAACCCATTTCAACAATGCTACAAAATATGTCAAAGTTTGTATTGATTGTCAAATGATATTTGAATATCTGACGTCTATGATGCATGGGGGATCAATTTTATGGGCTCGTTCCCTCGTAGTCAGAGCTATGAGTACCTCCTACCTACTGCCGATTATGTTAGTCAGTGGGAGTCGCACAATGTGCTTCTTCCTCAAAGACAACATCAATGTGTGGTTCGAGATTCCAAATATCATCATATCTGCCAGAGGTAGCCATTTTATCAACATAGAAGTGAATAAGAGGATTAAGGAGTATGACATTGATTATTGTATTGCATCTTCTTACCACCCACAGACTAATGGCTTGTCCGAGTGCTCAAACGGGGAGATCAAATCTATTTTATAGAACCATGTACGACCTGACAGAAAGAACTTATCACAGTTTCTCAACTAAGTTCTTTGAGCATATCATACGTCGTAGAAGTTTCCTCTAGGAATGTCTCCATACCATGTGGTGTACGGCTAGCCATACCATTTTCTCATAGAACTCATTCATAAATGTTTGGAGGCAGTCGATATATGCAATTTAGACAGAGAGACAACCTAGAAAAATAGAAAACTTGACATGAATTGATTATTAGAATTCAAAGACTCTACATATGACAATAGGCTCATATATAAAGATAAATTTAAAAGATGGCACGATAATCATATCGGACAAAAGACTTTCGAGCCAAATTAGAAGTTGTGGTTGCTTGATACAAAGTTGAAGTTATTTCCAGGAAAGCTGAAGAGCAACTGGTCAGGGCCTTTTATTGTAAAAAATGTTTGTGACAATGACATTATCATTATATATGGATTGTCAGCTGACGCACAACCATTTGTAGTGAATAGACAACTGCTAAAACTGTATGTTGATTATGATACGTTCTTGTTCGTGGTTGACTCAATACATGTGGCATTTCTAGATAAGCTTTCAAAGGAAAATGAATGAGACACATAAGCTACAAAAATATTTTCTTCTTTTATTCCTTTCTTCTTTTCATGTGTTTCTCCTCTTTCACTCTACCGTTATTTCATTCCTCCCATTCATATGTGCTATACTTAGGATATACTTAATCCTTAGTATAGGGAAGATGAGTGTATTCAAGTTAGTCTTCATTTATTCTCTCGTCTGTCTCCCAACATGTTGATATTTATTTTCTATACTTAGGGATATTCTCATCCTCAATCATCCCCACTTGGTTCTTTCGGATATTTAGGGATATTTATTCCTCCCACTTGGTTTTTCTATACTTAGGGATATGTATTTTCTTTACTTAGTGATATTCTCTCATCCTCAAGTATAAGGGGGACAAGCTGAGTCATGATTCTTTCCTACATTCTCATCCTCAATCATCCCCACTCGGTACTGACTCAATTATAAGTGTACAGTCTGCTATCCTTAGGATTAGTCAATCTTAAGTATACGGGGATAATTGACTTATCATTCTTCTAATCATTGAAGTATAGAATTTCCTGTACTTTGCACTAGTTATGTCTTCCTCTCTATCTTTGATCGCTATAAGGACATAACTCCAACTAAGTATAGACAGGTCGTATATATGTCGTATATACTTCAGCCATAACTTGTACTTGTGTACTAATAATATGGCTAATATGCTATAGTGGGTAAGGGTATACAATTATTCAATGTAAAGAATACACATGTATAAAATTGTATAAAACTATTCAAAATTATTTGTAAATATGACTAATAAATTAGTTAAAAATGTTTTGTAAAAAGATTTGAATAATGGATGTAAAATGTTTTGAAAGTCCTTTTGAAACCATTTGGAAAATCATTTGCAAGAATGTTTTCAAATTATTGTAAAATATTTTGCAAATATTTTCAAAATTTTATTTCATTTGTTTCAATAAAATATTTCAAAAATCCAGTTTGCAAATGATTTAGAAAATGATTGTAAAAATACATAGAAAAATCTATATACTGTTTGAAAAATATTTGCAAAATTATTTTCAAATTTTTTAAATATTTTCATAATTATTTGTAAAAAATATTTATGAAATAAGGTTTTCAAAATATTTGTTAAAATATTTTCAAATTACTTTGAGAACCTTGTAGATAATTATGAGGAATAATAATCCGAACATAATTTTGTATTTACATAATCATTGTATATAAAAACATGTAAATAACTAATAACTTAGCTTTTGTAAATCCCCAATGTAAATTTTTAAACCAATCCTTGTATATAAGCATTCACTCTCGTGTAAATATCCGCACAAACTTCTTGTACTGACTCTTTGTTTTCAAAAATTACTAAAAATTTGCAAATTCCAAAAAACAAAAAAATGCAAAATCTTTTCAAAAATTACATAAAAATTTGCAAACCTTTTTTTTTAAATCCATAAAAGGTCAAAATCACAAAATTTCTTCATAAAAATAGTTTCCTTTCATTGTATTACATTTACATTTTTTTGGATCGATAACGATAATTGAACTAGTCTCAATAAAATCCAAAGATTGGAGCTTTGTTGGACCTTGATCAACTTAATCATAGGAACCTTATAGGAACTAGACTTAATTCTTTGAGACCACAAGACTAAGTTCACATCTCACCTTGATTGCATAAGTAAAATATTTCAAAACACACGTATGAATCTTTTAGACAGTGACCTAACATGGGCATCTACACCTTACACTTTTCTTAGCTCAATTGAAGTGGTAGAGGGATGAATTTACCGGCATGCGACACAAGCGAATGGAAACATAAAAAGTCACACTATGTGGCCATTGTGTCCCAACTCGATCCAATAGCGATGAGATCCAAGGACATGATGCCGTGGATTGCAATAATGCTTCAAAAAAGGGATAGTTTACTAGATCAAGAGAAAAAAGTCCTTATGTAAATGTTGTTGTAAATATTATTTAAAAAAGGCTAAATAAAAAACATCGGAAAGAAGAGACGAGCAAATTCAAAGAAAAATCAATGGTTGTTACAGTATGTACATGAAATAAGCAAGATTGTGATTTAAAATCAAAGATTCATGTGAGCCTGTAGATGGATGACTTGGCTACATTGGTCAAGCATCTTAGGATAGGTAGTTACACTGGATACCTTCCATTCTCTTCTCCACCTCCTCTTCTTGAGTCGATTGTGCTTGAAATTAGAAGGGAATACCTCGCTCCAGGAGGAAAGAGATGCTGGGTTGGGGAATTAAGATTACCATGTTGGAGAAGACTTTCTCTTTACGCTTCAGCTAAGAGGAGCAACATATCACTTGCACTGTGCAAGATAGACTCATAGTCATAAGGGACTACGTATGACATAAACTTGTTCTGACATGGCTTTGATGAAACTTGGACATAGTTTTGTGGTTATTAAAGGTTGTTGTGTTTCAAGTCCACTTCCCAACAAGGTTTCAAACACATTAAAAATCCAAAGATCTAACTAAGCTCCAAACTTTGATTTTATGACCATAAGTTTAAGAATTAAAATCAATCCAGCTTATTTCTTTTTCTTTTCTTTATTTTCTTTTTCTACACTTATTAGCATAAGTGTATGTTAGGGACTAGTAAAGGAAAGTATAGGGTGTGATGAATCTCCATTTCATCACCTTTATTATTTCATTTTGGCCTTAAAAACCTAGCTAAATGCATGTTTATATAATTAATTTGTACAAAATAACACTCAATAATTGATCTGTACAAAATGTATAAATTATTATATGGGATACCAAAATAAAAAAATAAAGAATTAAAATAGATGGAAGTATCAAAGATACTAAGTTACCTCAGACCCCAAGACCCAGTCTTCATGATGACTTGGTCGATAAGGAAGAAAGTAGGGGGAGATAGGGTAGAGAAACTGGACAGAATACAACATAAAAACCCTAATTCTTTTTGTCAATTATTAACCTTTTGGCACCTATTTCATTCTTTATTATTTACACCTCAAATAAATAAACCCTTAACATAAATATTATGCATAAAAATATACAGAAAAATACAAAATTGATTTTATTCGAAAATAATGCACATTGTGCCTGAGACACACTGAATAAAAAGGCATAAAAAACTTCTCAGACATGTATCTCCTCCATACATACCAAACATTCACTAAACTCACCTTTAGTGATCATAAAATTAAATTATTTATTTAATGAATGTAGTTTCATTCAATCTGGAGTTAAGATGCAAAAGTTGTCTTTTGGACCCTTATTGTGCAATATATCTGCATAAAATATTCAATATATTTATTCTTTATATTTTTATCATTCTTATACTTTTCTATATTTTTAAATATTATTCAAAACACATGTTAATAATAAAAATAAAATAAAATCATAAAAATACATAAAATAAATAGTGTACTAAAACATATAGGTAAACTATACCAATATAATATATGTACATATTTATTTAAGTAAATAAGAAAATTCAGTAAGTATTCAAATAAGTTATCAATATTAAATTTATGTACATAAAATAATAAAATAAAGAATACAAAGTAAAAAGAAAACACCACAAAACATATGTAAATATACATATAAGTACAGTGGTAAAGACTAATACCTAATAAACAATGTGGTATAATTAAATAAAAATCACCAAAAATAGTGCATAAAATAATAAACATTTTTCATGTTTAACATTTATTTAATTAATTCATTTCTGATTTTAGTTTCATTTATTTATTCTTTTCTCACTATTTTGTCCTCTAGCGGAGGACGTGGAGCAATGGGATCCTCCCATTGATTGACCTAGGGTGAACTACCCCATATGGAACCTCTGACTTGCCATGCGCCTCGAGTCTCCAACTTTTTTCCTTTTTTTCCAATGAATTCTATTGATCAAAATGTCTTAAGCTTTGAACAAATTCTGCCAATTGGATCTCCATGATTCTCGCCCCAATCTCTGATTCGCTCGATCAACATCGACTCGACCAAGATCTTCTTTGCAAGATGCCCTCTCCGTTTGTGTATAAATAAACCTCTCTATTCCCTTTTTGAAGTTTGATCTCCTTTTACCCAGCCGTAACCCCAATCCTCGATGCACTTGAGATCCCTGGTGATAGTGGATACCTCGTTGAGATGTGGCGTAGAGAAGAGTGGCGGAGAAGGTGTGATCCAGCGTTATCGGAATCTGTATGGTGAAGCTCATATGATCGTCGTTCATCTTGTTCTAGCGGCTAATTTTAGGTTTTTTATTTAGCATTTCCTTCCAAAATCATATATTAAGTTTCACTTCAGTCATTTGATCCTTATCCTAGATAAAATCAAAATTAGGCGTAACCTAAAGCTTCAAGCTCTAGCTCCGGATCATTGTGAAATCGCCTATTTCCAACCGCCATTTCATTACCATTTCGTTCCCCATCTTGTTCTCCATCAAACCCTCATCAAATCCCTCTTGATCCTATAAGGATCAATCCTCACCGAGCTCCTTCCACTGCCTTCCGCCGAAGCTCCATCGCTCTTATGTTTCACAGTGCATAATTGCTTCCATATGGGTCGAAGGAGTCCCCCTCGATCCCCTTAAATTTTTTATGTAGGGTTTGAGCCTAAACAAGTGACCTGGAAGGGGAATTGAGGCAAGAACATTTTGTTATGGTCGGGTAAGCTCAACTGAGCCCCAGGTCCTGATTAACGAGACATGGAAGCCATCTCTGCCTCCCTGTTGGTACAGATGTCTCTCGAGAGGGTGTTTGACATCTCATCTACGACAGATGTGACATGAGTGAAGAATAATCAATGATTTTACACTTCTTAGGAATTTACCTAGTGCCCTTGGAAGCCATCGGATTTAAGTCACAACCCATATCTAATCTGGGTCCCTCATATTAAAGTGAAGCGACGTGCCTCCTTATCGTCGATTACAACTAAGTTATACTACATGGCATCTCCAATGTCGTTGGATCATGCATCATATTGGGTAAAATTGCGTTACAAGCCAGCCGCCTTTTTGTATTTAAGATTTAGTATTTAAAACTTCCACCTGCATTGTAATATATTTGTAATATTTGATTATCAGACCATGCACTTTCTTATATTTGCATTTTGCTCCGTTCTAGGTCACCTCACGTGGTGATCCACGTGAAGGTGACATTTTGCATTCAAGCCCCTCTGGCTTTTGCTATTTAGTTTTAGTATATAAAGTTTGTAATTCAGTGTAATATTTTTTGTTATTTGCACAGAACACCTTGGACTATATTTTTATTGCAATAATACCCATGTTAGGCTTGTATTTCTCTACTTGTCTTTCTATTTTTATTAAATGGATCCAATGCATCAAAAATTATGGGAAAATTTCTATGAATGCTTGATATTATGTTAATATCCACCCTATTTTTTTATCATTTCATTGCATTTTTCTTTTATTAAAAATCATATAGGAGCTATTTAGCCCCTGTTAGGTATAAATACAAAAAATAAAACCTCATTTAAAATTCTAAAATACATATATTATATATTACTATATATTTTAACTCAAGACCAAAATCACAAAAAATATAAAAAAGAAAGCCCTAGATTAAAAAATCCTCCTAACCCTATAAAAATTTGCAAAAGTTTTGTAAAATTCAAAATAAATAGTTTTCTATTATATAATTTATATGTATTATATAGTATATATTAAATTAGTTTTGGAAAATTTTAAGGTATTATTTATTTTTCAATCCTAAAACAATCTGGCATGTTATTATAAGTACCTGTTTTGCATATTGAAGTCAATTAAAAATACCTAAAATTAGCAAAAAATTATAAGAAAAATCACACAAATAGAGGAAAACATTTAAAACACAAAAACATTTTATTTTATAATTTTTTAGTATATATAACTATATTTAAAATATAAAACCCATATCTTATATGTGTACTTATATTGACTTATATACTTATTATAATTAATATTGTTAATTCTAAATACCTACTTACATATATATTTAAAACCTTTAAAAAAATAAAAAGGACTAAACTTGAATATATTCCTGATTTTTTACTTCCCTATTATATATGTTGTATAGTATTTATAATATACATCTTTGTACATAAAGTGTATATATGTCTATATTATATCTTAAACAAAAAAAGACAAAAATGAATTAAACTTTTACAAAATATAAAATTAAAAAATTAAAAATAAAACTTTAAAACAATATATATAATATAAAATCTATAAAAATTAGATATAATCAAAACCTACAAAAACAACTAAAATAAAAAAATACACAAAACACCTAAGTAGGTTGCTCAATTGTCTCTACTCCCTTTTGCTTTCTCTGGTTCGACACTCTATATATGTGTCCCTATAGACATACTTTGTAGAGTTAAAATAAAATAAATTTTGACTCACTTCACTTTGAGTGTTGTTTGAATAAGTGGTTTGAGTTCGGTCACCTCAACGATGATGTTCTTACCTAATGTAGAATACCAGACCGGCTTGAAACTATTGATTCAATAGTAACTTGTAAGTGTAATATCATGTATGAGCATGGAATTATGCGATATTTTAACAACCTCTCATAGGGATAACGTCAACTGGTGAGAAAAGGCAACAATACACATGAAAGCCATTGTGGAACCAACCAAAATCTACTACCCATTGGTAAAAACCCACGATGGCGTAGTGCACCGATTGAAATATAATATCATGTACAATGCTCATATCCATCAATCAATCCCAAGTTGTCTAGAGAGCTTATGACTATACTATTTTCTTGGAATAACAAGAACTTGTACCAATCTTATATGATCATCATGCATCTCATACTATATCATCAGATAACCATATATCTCACACATCTCATATTATATTGTCATACATCTCATATCACCATACCTTTTAATCCATATGATTCATACTTATCTCTTTATGTCAAACCATCCCTCATCAGGGTTCTACAAAATCCAGTAAGTTGTTCCTCTAGGTCACTAATACTTATCGTCTCATTGTATGTTCATTTAGTTATCACACTTTAATCTCATGGATAGTCTGTGATCTTGACATGTGTTCAGGTCTCGCGTTATGACTTTAAGGTACTTGGTACCTTAGGGTTGAGGAGTCTCCATAGTTATGCATTGAGGTGCATGAAGGATATGATATGATCATTAAGCGCATAACGGAAGCATGAGGATCACATAATATGCGATCAGGAGCGACTAGTCACACTAGTTGCTCGAGGCAACGAAATTTAAAAAAAATATTCATGCGATGAAACCACATGATACAAGAACACTTCTCGGATTGTTTCATCTAAAACACAAACATGTATTATTGTTACCTCTTGAAGCATGGTTGTGATCAAGTCTCTAAACGAAGAGACCTCCTGTCTCAAGTCCGATTCGATAGAGGAGACACTTGCGAGCACGTAGATGAAACACGTGCTTCTCGCAATCCATGTTGAAGATCCAAGCGACAAATCTTCGAATCTTGTCATACGAGATCCGATGTCTTCTTCACGAGCAAGGCGCACTGAAGGAGAAGGAGATCTACGAGCAAATAGTCCGACAACATAATGACGATGTTGTCGCGAAAGCGACTCCCTCTAGGGCTCCATGGTGGATGGCCACAAGAGAGGGAGAAAGAGAGGACGTGTAGAGAATGAGAGAGAGAGAGAGAGTTGTTGTCTCCAACTTGTGTTGTGTGTGTAAAGAAGAGAAAAGGGGGTACCTCTCCTTTTATAATATTTTGGTATGCATGGATCTCAATCCATGGACAACACAAATTTAATGGCTCACATTGATTTTTGTTTCTTTAATGGCCAAGATTTTGTTGTAAAAAATACAACAACATTTAATTTAGTTTATATTAAATGTATATTGATAAATCAATATATATATGAATCTCAAATTAAATCAATCAAGCATGGAGATACGGAATGGAGATTGCCTCACCCTTTCCTAATGGGAGTTGGTGGGAATCTTATGTAATCTCATGAGATTACATTATTCCATGGAAATATCCAATATTTACAACAACACTTGTTGTAAAATATTCTACAAAAAAATCATAATTATTTCGTGAATATTGCAATCTTGCCACTGGAAAATTGTGAATCACATTCACAATCCAAAATAAAATGTGAATTACATTTTCAATTGATTGTCTAATCTGAGTCCAATTCACATCAACATTTAATAACAAATGTAAATTACAAATAGCTCTCTCTTATATACTATAAATCACATTTATAATATATACGATTAATATGGATAGTTCTATCCACATTATTCATATCCATGATAATTAAATCACATTTAATCATCTTGGATATCTAATCTCATTTGCCCAAATAATATGAATCAGATTCACATTATTCTAATCTTTGATAATTAAACCACATTTAATTATCTTAGATAACTACCCTTATAATATGAGTCAAATTCATATTCTTCATAATAAATGACATTCAATTATTAATTTTCTCAATGCTCAGATACATATATCAACAATAAAATTGTATTGTTCCACGTATGGTGACTGCACAATAAAATAATATGAACTCTTTCTAGGATAATGCACTTTCTCTGTGGATACTTGGAGAGGATAGGGTGATTGTATTGTTCCACGTATGGTGACTTGGATATTGAGATCACATCTCAAATCTAGATCTTTCTGACCTCTCATAGATGCTTGATTAAATCAAGGCCGCAAATCTAATCTTCTTATTGCATCTGAATCACATTCAGATCACAGTCCAATATTTGGACCAAGATCAGATTACTTCTCTACTGAGAGGAGTGATAACTGCTCCCACTACCCTTGTTAATTCGAGCAAATTAATGTTCAATTTAATTGATATTGTTCGTTGCAGTTGGATAATGAGAGAAGATCAAAAACCACTTTCAATTATATTCAAGTTAATCTCAAGCGGTAATTTTTTTTACTTGGTGGAAGTCCAAGATCGAACTCAGGGAGGCAGTTGTCTCCTTAGGTAGATTCAAAGCAAATTCCCAAGGTGTGATTTTCAGAGGAAATATTTTTGGTTTTTTTTGGTTTTTTTATGCAAGACACATGCAAAATCAGGCCAAATTATAGGTTAATTCATAAAGATGGTCAAATTAATTCTAAAAATTATGAAACTTGGCCAGATGATGAAATATGATGAAATTAAGCTAACCTAATTTTTTTGGAATTTTCTGACACTAAATGAATTAACTATGAATTAAAAATGAATGCAAGGTGATTTTGACTACTTTAATTTTAATAAATACCAAATCACACTATTTCCAGATATCAAAATTATCCTAGATAGATCTAAATGTGAACAATTGAAAAATTAATGAACATAAAATTTCATGTGAAATGGACCTTTTAAAAATCAATTAATCAAATCAATAAACAATTTATTTAGGCCTCAAGATGCGTGCAAATGAGATGATTTTTGGTCACAATGTGAACTTAATTGTCATGAATCTAATGTGATTTTTGGGGAATTTTTGGAGTTACAGAAAAATTAGTATTAATTAAGAGGTGAAATTGGGCAAAATATAGCAAAAATGAGCCACTTAATTAATAGAAAATTCTACTGATATTACAAAAATATGCCACCTGTCTCATAATGAAGAGGACAACATAAACTTCACAATGCAATTTTTAGAATTTAAAAATGAGGCTAAATGTATGTCTAAATATGCGTGCAAAGACAAGGGTATAAATGCAATTACAGAAATTTAAATTGATGAAAATAAAACATGCAGACAAGGACTTTTGTGCAATTACCTAGAATGTAGGGGGGTAGATGCAAATTTTCCACAGCTCACGTGCTCCTCACGTAAAGTGTGCCTGGTAGGGACTGAAGTGCAATATGGAAAACCTTCAGGGGCCTCGATGCAATTGACCCAGGAAGCACGTGCTGATCACGTGGGGTCCTGAGGCTCGGAGTACTTCGGCGGCTCGGGACGAGGCTCGGGTGACTCTAGAGGCTCGGGTGTTGGCTCGGACAAGCTTCGGGGATCCGAGCCTAGAGGTCGGGCAAGAGGCTCGGATTGGTCAACGTGGACGGATCTGGGCCGTGGGATCGAGTGGTGATCTGACGGTGATGAAAGGCGTTCGCGTGGTGTGGCTTGACCCGTTGGATTAAGATTGATCAAACGGTCTTTGAAGCTCGATGAAGAGGGCGACGTGGACGACGAAGCGCCGCAGCAGTAACAGAGAAAGATCCAGCCACTTCCAACACTGATCCAGATTTGATTGAGACAGATTTCCTGGACAATCACACCTTACCTTAGCTCAAACCTTTACCCACAACACTAAAATACGCCTTCCTTGCGGGTCAGGAGAAGAAGTATCCGGTCATCATCAGTTCGCGATTGACCGAGGAGCAGGGATCTCGCTTGCTGGAGATCCTGGAGAAAAAATGCAAGGCAATAGGGTGGAGCATTTCCGATCTCCACGGGATAAATCCCGCTCTGTGTTCGCACCATATCTACTTGGAGAATGAAGCCAAACCCTCTCGTGAATTCCAACGTTGTTTGAATCCAAATTTACGAGAGGTAGTGAAGAAAGAGATAGAGAAATGGTGCAACATGGGTTTCATTTATCCCATCTCCGACTCGAAATGGGTGGCCCCGATCCATGTGGTCTCGAAAAAGTCGGGAATTCAGACGACCACCAATGAGGACGGAGAGGAAATCGTGACGCGAGTGCCCACGTCGTGGCACGTCTGTGTGGATTACAGATGCTTGAATGTCGCGATGAAGAAGGATCATTTCCCCCTACCATTCATCGATCAGATTCTAGAGAGACTAGCGGGGAAAGAATTCTTCTGTTTCTTGGATGGGTTCTCGTGCTACAATCAAGTAGCCATCGCTCCTGAGGACCAGGAGAAGACCACATTCACATGCCCCTTTGGTACCTATGCTTTCAGGCGCATGCCCTTTGGGCTATGCAATGCTTCGGGTACTTTTCAAAGGTGCATGATTGCTGTATTCGTCGAAATGGTCGGTGAATTCCTGGAAGACTTCATGGACGACTTCTCGGTCCACGACGATTCCTTCAATTCCTGTCTTAGAAATCTGGATCGAGTCCTCAAACGATGTTGTGAGGTTAATCTGGTGCTCTCCTGGGAGAAAAGTCACTTCATGGTGACGGAGGGCATTGTGTTGGGGCATGTCATCTCCAAGAGAGGAATGGAGGTTGACCCTGCCAAGGTGGATGTGATCAGACGACTCCAGCCACCAACCAACATCAAACCGTTGTGGTCGTTCCTCGGGCATGTCGGATTTTATCGGAGATTCATCAAGGATTTTTCTAAGATTGACCGACCGCTAACTGAGCTTTTAGGCAAAGACATGGAGTTTGTTGTTGATCACAAATGTCTTGAGGCCTTTAAGCTATTGCAAGGAATGATCATGGACGCACCTATCCTACAAGCCCCAGATTGGTCTCTACCTTTTGAGATCATGACGGACACATCAGATTTCCCTGTTGGGGCTGTGTTAGGACAGAGAAGAGATGGCGTCCCGTTTGCAATCCACTACACAAGCAAAGTGCTTGATACCGCTCAGCGTAACTATACAGCTACGGAAAAGGAGATGCTTGCGGTAGTGTTTGCCTTGGACAAGTTCAGATCTCACTTAATTGGATCCAAGGTAATTGTGTTCACTGACCACACGGCTCTACGATACTTGTTGGAGAAGAAGGACGCGAAGGCGTGTCTTCTTCGGTGGATTTTACTTATCTAGGAATTTGATTTAGATATTCGTGATAAACCTGGAAAGAAGAATGTAGTAGCCGATCATCTTTCTCGTCTCGAAGATCTTAATACTTCCGAGGATTCACCAATTCGAGACTCCTTCCCTGACGAGTCAATTTTTATTGTCGACTCACTCCCATGGTATGCCAACATTGTGAACTATCTTGTCTCCAAGAAGGTTCCCGAGGGTTGGCTCAAGAGCCACATCGACCGACTTAAGTCGGATGCGAGCCACTACCATTGGGAGGATCCGATCCTTTTCTTTGAAGGACTGGATTGTGTCTGGAGACGGTGTATTCCTCAAGAGGAATACCAGAGTGTCCTTTCTTTATGCCACAACTTGGAGGCAGGAGGACACCACTCTGGGAAGAGGACCGCTTGGAAGGTACTTCAGTGTGGTTTTTACTGGCCGAATCTGTTTCGCGATGCCATCACCTTTGCGAAGTCGTGCCCAGTATGTCAGAGAATGGGAGGAACCATTGGTCCCAAGGATGAGATGCCAATGCAGCCTGTCATCATTTGTGATGTCTTTGACGCCTGGGGTATCAACTTCATGGGCCAATTCCCTGTTAGCCACGGGTTTGAATATATCCTTCTTGCGGTAGATTATCTATCCAGGTGGGTGGAGGCTATCCCAACCCAAACCGCAGACAGCAGAACTGTCTGTAAATTCATCAGAGATCATATCATCTCTAGGTTCAGAATTCCCAAAATGATGATATCAGATGGGGGTAGCCACTTTGTAAATCGGGAGGTGAAGAAACTCCTAAAGGACTACGGCATCGAACACCGTGTCGCTAGCCCTTACCACCCACAAAGTAATGGTATGGCTGAGGTGTCGAATCGGGAGGTGAAGACTATATTGCAAAAGCTTGTCTGCCCAGACAGGAAGGACTGGTCTCATATCTTGGATCAGGTCCTATGGGTGTATAGGACAGCTTACAAGACACCGCTAGGAACCTCCCCATTCCGAATGGTATGCGGAAAGCCGTGCGATTTGCCCACAGAATTAGTGCATAAATCAGAATGGACAATCAAGAAGGTCAACTGGAACACACACCTTGGGCAGAAGCAGAGAGAAATGGATCCGAATGAGCTTGTGGAAGTCAGAAACCACGCATATGACAACAATGTAGTGTAGAAGGACAAGGTGAAGTGTTGGCATGATAGATATATCAGACGAAAGACCTTTGTTCCTGGACATAAGGTATGGTTTTTTAATGCAAGGCTGAAGACCTTCCAAGACAAGTTGAAATCCAAGTGTACGGGCCCATTCATTGTCCGAGCGGTGCATGATAGCGGATGTGTCGAGATCTCAGATCTCGCAGATGATGCACCGACATCCCTTATGAATGGACAACTGTTGAAACACTTCGTCGAATCCAATGAGCAGTTAGTCTATGTTAAGGAGATTGTGTTTATGCGTGAGACAGATTCAGCAGATACACCTCGAGCCGCGCAGGAGACCTTGCAGCAGTGAGCTCCAGCCATCAGCAGCATCTTGAAAGATTCAGACCGACTCACTTGTATATACCATCATTCCTGTACATTATGTCCTCTCTCCTCTCACAACTCTAGTAACTCATCCCAGCTTCATCTATCTCTATCTTGGACTATACTTAGGATGACCAGATCCTAAGTATAGGGGGATGAGCCACCTGAGTTTGTTCTCTGTAAATCCTCCAGATCACATCAGTTCTCATACTCATTCCTGTCCTATACTTAGGCTGACCAAAGCCTAAGTATAGGGGGGGCGATGCCCACCTTGTATATATTCATCCATTTCCTCGCTTCCCCTCATTTGCCCCATTTTTGATCTTCTTCCACACTTAGGTTGCCAGAGCCTAAGTATAGGGGGCGGAACGACTTCTATACTTTTTTTGTAATTTTAGCTCTCCTACGCTTAGCCCGAGCTATGTCTTTTTAGTCGCTTTTCATGCTCTGAGGACATAGCACACGCTAAGTATAGGGGGGCGTGTATATATTACATATATACTTAACCCATAGCTCGTACTTTCGCATATTTTCGCGTATTTTTGTATATATTATGCAATGATTACGGGTGGGTAAAATTTTGAGAAATTTTTTTTGTAAAATACACTTGTATAATCTGTATATTACTCATAAAATACTTGTATCATAGGAGGTATACCAAAGTGTGAAAAAAATGTTGAAAATAAAGGCTTTTTATTTACGCTTCCACATCATCTCTGCATCTGAAAAGAGTCTTGCATTTCATTTCATAGCATGTCATCTGCACCTCATCTGCATATGCAAGGTGAAAAGCTAGTGGGTTCTGAACCAAGTTATGAGTAGATATTGAGGATGGACTGGATTTGACCTTAATCCACATAATTTCAGAGGAACCTTATAGGAACTGGAGTTAAGATTTCTCAGGTCAAGTGACTTAATTCTTTGAGTCCGCAAGTCTATGTTCACATGTCATCTTGATTAGTCTAAGTAGAATATCTCGTGCACACGCATGATTCTTTTAGACAGTGGCCTAACTTGGACAAGCACAATGCATGTAGCTCTTCATTGATGAGGTGGCGAGGAGGTAGAATCCTTTATCTTGGAGTAGCACACGGGTGGAAACATCTGTCCTCCTCTAGGGAGGGTAGTGCATCTCAACCTAGTCTGGTGGTGTTGAAGTCTAAGGATATGACGTTGTGGGTTGCAATAATGCTTCAAAAGAGGGATAGTCTACTGGCTCAAGAGGAAAAACTCCTGATGTACATGCTGCACCTTGTATATAGTTCAAAAAAAATGCAAAAACTCCAAAAAAATCAGACAAGTCCAAGTGAAAATAAAATACTGTCGGAGTATGTATATTAGCAAGAAGTCTGCAGCTGGATGACTTGGCTACACTGGTCAGGCATCCCGGGATAGGTAGCTACACTGGCTACCGTCCATTCTTTTCTCTACCCCCTCCTCTTGAGATGGTCACACTTGAACTTAGAAGGGAATACCTCGCACCTCGAGGAAAGAGTTACTGGACCGGGTAATTAGAGTTACCTTGTTAGAGGAGGCTGGTTCTGAGCCATTTCTGATGTGGAGAGATATTTTACACTTACACAGTGCAAGTAAGAATCATAGTCATCAGAAATTTGCGTTTAAAGATTTGTTCTGACCTGACTGTTGAGGCGTCTTGAATAGAAGACTTGTGGAACTTGAAGTCTGTTAGGTCTTAAGTTCAGATCCCAATAAGGTTCCGCCAAACAATTAATCCAAAGCTCGAGTCAAGCTCCATTTTCAACTTTTGTTCATGACCTTGGTATGGAACCCAATCTCATTTCACTCTTACATTTCATTTTAGTTGCTCGGGGAAGAGCAAGGTTTAAGTATAGGGGGTTGATGAATCTGTGATTCATCACTCTTAAAGTTGAAAATAGAGCTTTGTTCCCGAGTAAATAGATGCATATTTCTACTTATATTGCATAATTAATATTCATGCATACAGTGATAACATTTGCATTTTAGCATTCATATATTGCATTAAATAAGAAGCCAAGATCATTTGTAAAATCCCCCTATAAAACAATACCTCCCTTATGATATATACACCTTTAGTTAATAATATAAGAAAGAAAGTCAGAGATCTCCTTTGTAAAACACCCAATAAAGCCCTAGAACCCCTGGACCTTAGAAGGACCATAGTTCTCTTGTACAAACTCCAAAATAGGTATACTCACCTTCAGATGAATACACATCCAGAGACCTTTAAAATGAGACTAATTTCATCCAATTCAGAGCTCGTAGGAAGGAGTTGGGTTTTTGGGCCTCTATGTATACTATATCTATGTATATTTGTATTCCTGTATTTGTGTATCATATTTGATCTCATCTCCATTTTTGGTCAACATGAGATTTGTAGATCTCATCAGGATCTACAACTTTCATGTTTTGAGTTTTTCCAAATTCGGCCTCCTTCTCTCTCTAATCTCATTTCCCCTCTCAGCCACTCACAGCTGGCCACGTGGCGCCCTCTGATTGCGCCAACGGCCCGCTCCCCTTATCTCATCCGCCTTCACTCACGATCGTTGGATCTTCATCTCGATCCTAGCAAATAGATGTTGTCGTCCATGAAGACGGTCGGTCCTGGACAAATCATGCCCTCTGATTGCGCCACACGGAACAGCTTAAGTCTACTTGAGCCCAAATCCCCACCTCAAGGCAGAGCCAACTGATCCTAGCAAATATCACGAGTTGAATATTTTTAGATTAACTGACTAGTACCAAGTAGACTCCACCTGTTCGCGGGTAGTCAGGGGTGAACCAGCGCTACTTCACGACAAGTTGTTAGTAACCCTTCGGGGCGAAGTCCCGGCCTTGTCAGCCTCCGCCTGCTTGCAGGTAGATAGGGGCATGGTCTTTGAGTCCATCAACTTGGGATAGAAGCGAAGAAAGGAAGGACCGGCGGTATCTTAGGCGACAGGTTAAACAGGGAAGATGTATCCGGCTCTGAGACGACTTCCCTATAGGCTGCGTAAATCCTTGCTATCTTGCTTGAAAAATCACACTTAAAATTAACAAGATTAATTGGACTCGGTTTCGAGTCCTTCACTGTGTTGAGTGTGAACCCAGGGTCTTGGATTGAATTCCTTTCTTCAGGTAGGAGTAAAATCCTATCTTTACTTAGAACTACCGACTCTTCTCGCCACTTCAAGATGAATGACTGGGGGGATATCGACACATTATTTGCCAATCTCTCTTTGAGCCCCCACGAAAATCATCTTCACAGGCCCAAGCGCACCTTGGACCACCCAGGACTCATGACCCTATTGAGTTCTGAATCCCTCACACCCAGGGTGGTTACTCTCAAACCAACCCTCTCCTCTCCTCTGAGCTTACCGAGGAAGACCATCGCCTCGGTAAGAAACCCTTCCTTGAGTTATCCTCTAATCCAGATCATTTCTATTTCCCAGGTCTAGAGGACAAGATGCCACCAAAGCAACCCCCAGAAGAGAAAAACCAAGATGATCCACTCCAGCAAGTATTGGCTTGCCTCGCCCAAGCCGAACAAACGAATGCGGATCTTACAGCAAGAATGGGACAAATCATTGCGGCAGGAGGAATCGACCGACCAATGGTTGATGCCTATAACCCAGCAGAAAATGAGATACAAAGTTGGTTGGCACCAACGATTCCTGCCGAAGCATTTGAGCTCAAGCCCCACTTCCTTAGCCTGCTACCGAAGTTCAACGGAAATGCCCATAAAGAACCATATGCCTTCCTCCGAGACTTCGAGCTGGTTTGCAACAACCTTAGCCATCCTAGGGTTGGGCAGGATTACATTCGACTGAAGGCCACCCCTTTTGCCTTAGGAGATAAGGCAGCACATTGGCTAAAGAACCTAGGGGTGAGATGTACAACCTGGATGCAGTTCAAGGACTTATTCCTGAAGAAGTTCTACCCTCTCAGTAGGACTAACCAAATGAGAACAAAGATCGCCAGTTTCTCTCAGGGACCCAGTGAACCATTCCATGATGCCTGGGATAGGTTTAATGACCTAGTTCAGAAATGTCCCTGCCACGGCATTTCTAAGGCGATCTTAGTCCATACCTTGTTCTATGGTCTAACCCCGGAGATGCAGGGGTTAGTAAGTGGCGCCTGTGGAGGAAGCTATCTGAATAAAAATGAGAATGTTATATGGAATATACTAGAGCAGATGACGGAAACCGGCAGGTCGCAGGCCACCAGAGGCTATCAATTGTCTCCCTCAATCTTATCTAATGAGACAACCTGCGGGACTGTAGCGGATCTGACAGAAGACCTCATCCCCAGCATGGGGATGATTGCTGATAAGTTAACCATGGTCGAACAGATCCACAAGAGGGTCACTGACCTTGAGTCTCTCTCACGTCTACCGAAGCAAGTGGAGGAACTTTCTGAGAAGGTAGCTATGATAAAGCTACCTGCCCCTTTTGTACCACCTGTACCTGTACATCGAGTCCATCTTGTACAGGAACAGGCATCGGGGCCTCAGAGTAGCTGTGATCAGACTTACATCCAGCAGGACCAGCATGCACCCCCACAAGTGGAGACCGGATACGAGGAGCCTCCGCAGGTGTTCGAGATCAACGGGATGTGGTACAACCGTGACCCCGTCGGCAGACAGTCGGGGATGGGGAATGGTCAGCATCACCGACCTTCCCCAGCTTACCAAGAAACCAGCTTCGTCCCCGCATCACGCTTTGTTCAGTCCAGGCCCAAACAAGGGTACAGCCTCAGCAGAAGCAGCGCGCATTCCAGCAGGGTCTGTCCCATCAGCATCAGCAGTATCAGCATGGCCAGCAGGGCCAGTACAGAACCTCATCTGCAAGTCAGCATCCCCAGCCAGCTCAGCCCACCGAATTGGAGTCCCTCACCTTGGCGATCCAGACCCTGTCTGATAGGGTCCAACAGATCCAGAATGACTATCTGGATATGAGAACCGATCTGAATCATGTTTCTCATACTCAGGATCAACAAATGGCGCCAAAGACCCCAATTCCCGCCTAGGTTCAGGCCAATCCGAACAGCCTAAATCAAGGCCAGAACCGACCTCGTGATCACGTATACTATTCAGATAAGTCTTTATCTAAACATGAGATCCTTTCATATGATAATGTAAATCATATGTCCCTAAGGAGCGGAAGGACCGTGATCGTACCTGATCGGGCACGAGCACCGAAGGAAGGAGCCGCCAAGTCTCTACCTGGGGAGAACTTAGAGGAAGAAGAGGAGCAGCACCACCATCACCACCACCGGCAAAAGAAGAGGACTTCTGGGTCCTCGAAGCAGCAAACCCGCATCAGTAGTGAGTCCGACGAAACTGATGAAGAACCCGCACCTCCATCTGAGGAGGACCGTCTAGAAGAAGCGAAAGATGCATCACCGGTTTCGCCACAGCATGTTTCTTTTAGTCCTAGTCAGAGTCCGAGTCTATTTCAGAGTCCGAGTCGTGTACAGAACTCAGTTCCAGCTTTCAATGAAAAAATTTCAGTTTCAGAACATGAGTTAGAGTTAATAATCCCTTTCCGCCAAGCTCTTACAAGTGGAAAGAAGAAATTCAAAAAAATTCAAAAAGATGACCCTGAGATGGCAGAATTCTGCAACAAATATATCAAGGTCACAATCCCCTTTGACAAGTACATGGAAATGACTCCTGCATTTTAGAAATACCTTAAGGTGAGATGCACACCTACTAGGGTTAGCAGGAAGACCAAAAGCCATGTTGAGAAACACGTTCTGTCGGTAGCCATGACTTGTGCAATAAAGAACTCGTTTCCAAGGAAACGAAGAGGCATGGGTGCACATTATGTGGTGAGTCATGTCGATGACATTGTGTTTGCACGTACTCTCCTAGACAACGGATCCTCAGTTAACTTGATGCCTACAACCCTCTATGAGCGGCTTAATCTCGGACCTCTTAGGAAATCTAGAGCCCTCCTGCAGTTCGCTGATAAATCAACCAAGAGGTCCCAAGGAGAATTGAGGAATGTTGTAATCAAAGTCGAGGGTCAAGAATACATGGTGGACTTCACTGTCCTAGATATGGAAACCCCTCGTAATTGGAGAGATTCCAAGATCATCTTAGGCAGGCCCTTCCTCAGGACGGCATGGGCCTTGTTTGATTATAAGATCGGGAAGATTCAGTTCCAAACTCCAGGCGGAGATGAGGAACTAGAGATGAAGCAAACCAGATGGCAGAGACTGGATTTCAAGTCCAGCACTGAGTACTCTTCGTCCGATGCAGACCGCGACCATGTAGACACAGTTGGGCCATGGAGACAAAACCCAGCCAGCATCGATGAGTCCCTCCCCTCCGGAGATGATCCAGTGCATTAGTCAGTTTGCGAGATCCTTAGAGACGAGTACAGTTCAGAACCTGCATCCCCCTACATCTTCGATGATTTAGAAGCCTAGCTGGGCTTGTCAGTCCTTCCCTCTTTAGGACAATCAGAAGATGAGGATGACGAATCGGACGCGGCTTTCGCCGATTGCATGGAGACCTTTGACGATCCGACTCCAGAGCCAAACAATTTGGTGGCGTTGGTGATCAGAGAAGGTGGTTGTGGTGGAGCCGAAAATAGAAAGGGGGTGGGACTCATTGATGCTGGCTGGGTTCCGTCTTCCTTTCCCAACTGTGTCTACATGGTCGCGGTCTGCTTCGGACGAAGAGTACTCGGTGCTGGACTCGGAATCCGGTCTCTTCCATTTGATTTGATTCATCTCTAGTTCCTCATCTCCGCCTGGAATTTGGAACTGAATCTTCCTGATCTTATAATCAAACAAGGCCCCCGCCGTCCTGAGGAAGGGTCTGCCTAAGATGATCTGGGAATCTCTCCAATTACGAGGGGTTTCCATATCTAGGACAGTGAAGTCCACCATGTAATCTTGACCCTCAACTTTTATTATAACATTCCTCAATTCTCCTTGGGACCTCTTGGTTGATTTATCAGCGAACTACAGGAGGGCTCTAGATTTCCTAAGAGGTCCGAGATTAAGCCGCTCATAGAGGGTTGTAGGCATCAAGTTAACTAAGGATTCGTTGTCTAGGAGAGTACGTGCAAACGCAATGTCATCGACATGACTCACCACATAATGTGCACCCATGTCTCTTCGTTTCCTTGGAAACGAGTTCTCTATTGCACAAGTCATGGCTACTGACAGAACATGTTTCTCAATATGGCTTTTGGTCTTCCTGCTAACCCTAGTAGATGTGCATCTCACCTTAAGGTATTTCTGAAATGCAGGAGTCATTTCCATGTACTTGTCAAAGGCGATTGTGACCTTGATATATTTGTTGCAGAATTCTGCCATCTCAGGGTCATCTTTTTGATTTTTTTTTGAATTTCTTCATTCCACCCGTAAGAGCTCGAGGGAAAGGGATTATTGACTCTAACTCATGTTCTGAAACTGAATTTATTTCATAGAAAGCTGGAACTGAGTTCTGTACACGACTCGGGCTCTGAAACAGACTCGGACTCTGACTAGGACTAAAAGAAACATGCTGTAGTGAAACCGGTGATGCATCTTCCGCTTCTTCTGGACAGTCCTCCTCAGATGGAGGTGCGGGCTCTTCATCAATTTCGTAGGACTCACTACTGATGCGGGTTTGCTGCTTCGAGGACCCAGAAGTCCTCTTCTTCTGTCGGTGGTGGTGATGGTGGTGCTGCTCCTCTTCTTCCTCCAAGTTCTCCACATGTAAAGACTTGGCGGCTCCTTCCTTCGATGCTCGTGCCCGATCATGTACGATCACGGTCCTTCCACTCCTGAGGGACATATGATTTACATTATCATACGAAAGGATCTCATGTTTAGATAAAGACTTATCTGAATAGTATACCTGATCATGAGGTCGGTTCTGGCCTTGATTTAGGCTGTTCGGATTGGCCTGAACCTGGGTGGGAATTGGGGTCTTTGGTGCCATTTGTTGATCCTGAGTACGAGAAACGCGATTCAGATCGGTTCTCATATCCAGATAGTCATTCTGGATATGTTGGACCCTATCAGACAGGGTCTGGATCACCAAGGTGAGGGACTCCAATTTGGTGGGCTGAGCTGGCTGGGGATGCTGACTAGTAGACGAGGTTCTGTACTGGCCCTGCTGGCCATGCCGATACTGCTGATGCTGATGGGACGGACCCTACTGGAATACGCACTGTTGCTGCTGGTGCTGCTGAGGCTGGTACCCTTGTTCGGGCCTGGACTGAACAAAGCGCGGTGCGGGGACGGAGCTGGTTTCTTGGTAAGCTGGGGAAGGTCGGTGATGCTGACCATTCCCCATCCCCGACTGTCTGCCGACGGGGTCACGGCTGTACCATAGCCCGTTGATCTCGAATACCTGCGGAGGCTCCTCGTATCCGGTCTCCACTTGTGGGGGTGCATGCTGGTCCTGCTGGATGTAAGTCTAATCACAGCTACTCTAAGGCCCCGGTGCCTGTTCCTGTACAAGATGGACTCGATGTACAGGTACAGGTGGTGCAGAAGGGGCAGGTAGATTTATCTTAGCCACCTTCTCAGAAATTTCCTCCACTTGCTTCGGTAGACGTGAGAGAGACATAAGGTCAGTGACCCTATTGTGGATCTGTTCGACCATTGTTAACTTATCAGCAATCATCCCCATGTTGGGGTTGAGGTCTTCTGTCAGATCCGCTACAGTCTCACGGGTTGTCTCATTAGATAAGATTGAGGGAGACAACTGATAGCCTCTGGTGGCCTGCGACCTGTCAGTTTCCGCCATCTGCTCTAGTATCTTCCATACAACATTCTCATTTTTATTCAGATAGCTTCCTCCACAAGCGGCACTTACTAACCCCTGCATCTCCGGGGTTAGACCACAGAACAAGGTCTGGACTAAGATCGCCTTAGAAATGCCGTGGTAGGGACATTTCTGAACTAGGTCATTAAACCTATCCCAGGCATCTTGGAATGGTTCACTGGGTCCCTGAGAGAAACTGGCGATCTTTGTTCTCATTTGGTTAGCCCTACTGAGAGGGTAGAACTTCTTCAGGAATAAGTCCTTGAACTGCATCCAGGTTGTACATCTCACCCCTAGGTTCTTCAGCTAATGTGCTGCCTTATCTCCTAAGGAAAAAGGGGTGGCCTTCAGTTGAATGTAATCCTGCCCAACCCTAGGATGGCTAAGGTAGTTGCAAACCAGCTCGAAGTCTCGGAGGAAGGCATATGGTTCTTCATGGGCATTTCCGTTGAACTTCGGTAGCAGGCTAAGGAAGTGGGGCTTGAGCTCAAATGCTTCGGCGGGAATCGCTGGTGCCAACCAACTTTGTATCTCATCTTCTGCTGGGTTATAGGCATCAACCATTGGTCGGTTGATTCCTCCTGGCGCAATGATTTGTCCCATTCTTGCTGTAAGATCCATATTCATTTGTTCGGCTTGGGCGAGGCGAGCCAATACTTGTTGGAGTATATCATCTTGGTTTTTCTCTTCTGGGGGTTGCTTTGGTGGCATCTTTTCCTCTAGTCCTAGGAAATAGAAATGATCTGGATTAGAGGATAACTCAAGGAAGGGTTTCTTACCGAGGCGAGGGTCTTCCTCGGTAAGCTCAGAGGAGAGGAGATGGTTGGTTTGAGAGTAACCACCCTGGGTGTGAGGGATCCAGAACTCAAGAGGGTCATGAGTCCTGGGTGGTCCAAGGTGCGCTTGGGCCTGTGAAGATGATTTTCGTGGGGGCTCAAAGAGAGATTGGCAAATAATGTGTCGATATCCCCCCAGTCATTCATCTTGAAGTGGCGAGAAGAGTCGGGAGTTCTAAGTAAAGATAGGATTTTACTCCTACCTGAAGCAAGCAATTCAATCCAAGACCCTGGGTTCACACTCAACACAGTGAAGGACTCGAAACCGAGTCCAATTAATCTTGTTAATTTTAAGTGTGATTTTTCAAGCAAGATAGCAAGGATTTACGTGGCCTATAGGGAAGTCAGCCCAGAGCTGGATGCATCTTCCCTGTTTAACCTGTCGCTTAAGATACCGTCGGTCCTTCCTTTTTTCGCTCCTATCCCAAGTTGATGGACTCAAAGACCATGCTCCTATCTACCTGCAAGCAGGCGGAGGCTGACAAGGTAGGGAATTCGCCCCGAAGGGTTACTAGCAACTTGTCGCGAAGTACCGCTGGTTCACCCCTGACTACCCGCGAACTGGCGGAGGCTACTTGGTACTAGTCAGTGAATCTAAAAATATTCAACTCGTGATATTTGCTAGGATCAGTTGGCCCGTGATATGGAAGGCGGGGATTTGGGCTCTGCCTTAAGGTGTTCACACACACTCAAGTACCCTCACTCAGCCTGAAAACAAGGTCGGGGATGAAGGATATAGAGAAATCCTCAAGCGCATCACGGAAGCGTGATCGTCGTATCGAATACGACGAAGAACGACTAGTCGTACTAGTTGTTCGGTGCAACGGAATTTAAAAAATTTTAAACCGATGAAACCACATGATCCGAGAACCATTCTCAAATCGTTTCATCTATAACCACATCAAGTATAATGCAATACCTCTTGAAGCATGGTTGATCAAGTCTCTACGAAAAGAGACCTCCTGTCTCAAGTCCGATCGTCGGAGTAACGGCTTGCGAGCGCGGAGATGAGTCGCGGTGTCCTCGCAATCCAAGTTGATCCAAGCGCGGTTGCTCCTGATCTCGTCACACGAGATCAAACGTCTCCTTCGTGAGTGAAGCACTCCAAGAAGACAAAGAACCGCAGAGAGTCGAAGCGGCAGCACGATGGCGCGGGCGACGACGTTTCTCTCCACCAAGGTGGACGGCCACCAAGAAGAGAGGGAGAGAGGCTGTCGTGTATATGAGAAAGAGAGAGAGAGAGAGAGTTTGTGCTACAATAGCATGTGTAAAGAGAGAGCCAAGTATGCCTCTCTATTTATAGGGTTTTGGGATCCATGGATCTCAATCCATAGGACACATAGAATCAATGGATGAGATTGATTTATGTTCATCCAATGGCTAAGATTGTTGTTGTCAAAAGCAACAAATTTAGGTCAAAATATATTTGATAAAATCAAATATAATTTATTCCTAAATCAACCCAACAAATAAGGAGAGAAGACATATGGAGATTTCATCTCCATGTGCCTTCCATGTAGGCGCACACCCACTCCAATTAGGAGTGGTGTGCCGTCCATGGATTGCATGGAGATTGCAATCTCCATGAGATTGCATATCTCCATGTAATCTCTCTTATTTATTTGCAACAAAATTATTTGGGTTTTATTTCTCAAAAATAATTCACAATTATCTTTGAGAATATTGCAATCTTGCCATGGAAAAATTGTGAATCATATTCACAACCCAAAACAACATGTAATTCATATTGTTAATTAATTACACAATGTGTATCCAATACACATCATAATTAATCAACACATATAAATTATAATTAACTCTCTCTAATACATTATAAATCACATTTATAATATATTATGAATAATTGGATATCTCTATCCACATTATTCTTATCCAAACTTATTAAATCACATTTGATCATATTGGATAATTTCTCATACATCATGATAATTAAAACACTTTTAATTATCAAATTCTCTTTGCTTAGATCTTATGGAATTGTTCTTAAACCATTTAAGAACAATGCTATTTCTCCTCAGATACTTGGAGATAAGGACAGGGCGATTGTATTGTTCCACGTATAGTGACTTGGATGTTGAGATCATATCTCAAATCCAGATCCTATGGACCTCCCACTGATGCTTGATCAAATCAAGACCGTAGACTTAATCTTCTCATTGCATCTGAATCTCATTCAGATCAATGTCCAATTCATGGACTAAGATTAGGTCACTTCTCTAATGAGAGGAGTCACTAAAATCCAATCCTGTTTCATCACTCCCTCGGAATGGAAGCGTCATGGTTATACAATCGTATATGATCAAATCACCCTTCAGGTATTCCCAATACCTGCACATCCTACATACTGGAAGACTCATGATCATCCTGAAGATAAAGATCACTTTTACACTGTCATCTTCAGGGTTAGATCATTAAGTTTCTCAATCTTGGTCATCGGGATGTGGTATAGATCATATGCTTTCACAAAGCATATATCTTACCTTCAAATTCATGTCATGCTTCCAAAGCACGACGACCATGCATGGAATTTGTTCAGTCCCAATACCTCATGAGTGAGCTCATGTCTCCCGGTTCACAAGTGAACCTGTATGATCCCTTTGAGAGATCGCATTACTCATATGTCCTTACATGTACACCAGCTCGCCGGTATATAGACCTTGATTAGGTCATCAACCTATTGGTCTGCCAAATGTACATACTCAGACATATAGCAATACATCTGTCTCTAGTCAGAGGATGCATGCCTAAGTCGTGACAGTATTCAACGTAGGTCTTTGGTTATCTCGATCTCGTCAAGTCAACCCATTGACTTAACTAACCTGACACCTCTGAATCATTATTCCCATGTAGAGGACCTGCATCAAGAGGTCAGTCAGATATCAGTCATATGAGATAGGATTGCCATCTCCCACTTAGACTGGAGATCATCACTTAATGATCATTTGATGATGCTTGATGAGTCCTCTATCTAACTCCTTAGATATTCATCCAAGCATCAGCCTCTATGATCCATCCAATGAATCAACAGCTGTATGATCATCAAGTTGGCCATGGTACATAACCCTTATTGTACAGAGGGACCCTATAGTGCATTCATTCATTAATCTCAGAAAGGGGAGTGAAAAATAATCAATAATTTTCATTGATAATTTATTCATTACAATAACATTTATTGTAGAAATGGTTCGCCCGGGGCTCACATTGCTAACAATCTCCCACTAGCCCTCAGAACCATTCAGGTACAATCTTTAAACCCATACTCATTACATGCTGGTCGAAAACCTTCTGTGTCAGAGGTTTGGTAAGAGGATCAGCAACGTTGTCGGCAGAGGCCACCTTGGTGATGATGATGTCACCACGCTTTTGTATCTCCCGAATGATGTGGTATTTCCTTTCCACGTGCTTGCTCTTTTGATGCCATCTGGGTTCCTTTGCCTGGGCAATGGCTCCCGTGTTATCACAGAGTAACGGGATGGGAGTATCAGAGGAAACTACGCCAAGCTCCAGCACGAACTTGCGCAACCACACCGCCTCCTTTGCAGCATCTGATGCGGCAATGTATTCGGCTTCCGTTGTTGAATCTGCAGTAGTGTCTTGCTTCTTGCTTCTCCAGCTCACAGCACCACCATTCAACAAGAACACGAACCCCGATGTCGACTTTCGATCATCTACATCCGATTGGAAGTCAGAATCTGTATATCCCAAGACTTTGGAGATCACCATCTCCATAGACCAAGATGTAATCTTGCGTCCGTCTTAGATATTTGAATATGTTCTTTACTGCACTCCAGTGTTGTTCTCCATAGCAGGATTGGTAACGACTTACCACTCCCACTGCATGGCAGATATCTGGCCTAGTGCACATCATGGCATACATTAAGCTTCCTACGGCTGATGCATAAGGACATCCAGCCATGGCCTTCTTTTCCTCAACAGTTTGAGGAGCCATTCCTTTAGACAGGTGGATACCATGTCTTAAGGGTAGGAATCCTTTCTTAGAACTATCCATACGGAATCGTTCAAGAATCTTCTTAATGTATCCATGTTGTGACAATCCCAAAATCCTCTTTTCTCGGTTTCTGAACAGCTTCAGGCCTAAGATGTAAGAGGCTTCTCCAAGATCTTTCATCTCAAAGGTATGGGACAGCCAAATCTTTACACTGGTCATCATCCATGTATCATTCCCAATGATAAGGATGTCATCTACATAAAGCACGATGAACACAACGGCGCTCCCACTAAGCTTCTTGTATACACAAGGTTCATCAGGATTTTGCACAAAATCATAACTCTTTATGGTTTCGTCAAATCTGATGTTCCAACTACGAGAAGCTTGCTTGAGCCCATAGATGGATTTCTTCAGCTTGCATACTTTACCATCCTCAGTCATGAAGCTTGGGGGCTGCTCCATGTAGATATCCTCCTCGAGATATCCATTGAGGAAAGCCGTCTTGACGTCCATCTGCCAGATGTCGTAGTCAAGATATGCAGCTATAGCTAGCAATGTCCGGATGGATTTAAGCATAGCCACAGGAGAGAATGTCTCATCGTAGTCGATGCCTTCTCTCTGTGTGTAGCCCTTGGCTACGAGCCGTGCCTTGAAAGTCTCTACTTTCCCATCAGGTCCCCTTTTTCTCTTGAAGATCCATTTACACCCAATGGGTTTTACCCCTTTAGGTGGATCCTCTAGGGTCCATACACCATTCTTATGCATGGAGTCAATTTCTGACTTCATTGCTAGCATCCATCTATTCATGTCTTGATCCGCGAGTGCTTCATCAAATGAAGTAGGATCAATGTCAGTTTCACCTGACACATGGAATCCATACCTTTCAGGTGGTGCAACCACCCTCGAACTCCTTCGAAGAGGTATGGGTGTTTCATCTTTATTTACTTCTTCAGTTTCTGGTCTGGGGAGCTCAGAATCCTCTTGGGATTCAATGAGCTCCTCTACTTCACTTTTATCTTGACCTTTAAGGAAATCATCCTCCAGAAACTTTACATCTCTAGAGACAAAAACCTTTTGGGTCTCAGGGTCATAAAGCTGGTATCCAATACCATCTTTAACATACCCAATGAAGTAACACTCACGAGTGCGAGATTCCAGCTTACTTGCGTCCACGTTCTTCGCATGGACCAAGCAACCCCAAACCCTTAAGTGATTGACACTAGGTTTGGTTCCATACCATAGCTCATGAGGAGTTTTAGGTACAGATTTGCTAGGAATCTTATTCAGGATATATATTGCAGTCTCTACTGCATATCCCCAGAAACTAAGAGGTAAATGTGCTTTGCTCATCATTGAACGGACCATGTCCATGATGGTCCTGTTGCGTCTTTCAGCAACACCATTAAGTTGGGGAGTTCCAGGAGGAGTGAGATTTGAAACAATTCCATTCTCCTTAAGGTATTCCTTGAATTCATCTGATAGGTACTCGCCACCTCGATCAGATCGAATTCGTTTAATCTTCCTATCGGTTTGGTTCTCAACCAAAGCCTTGAATTCTTTGAACTTTTCAAAGGTTTCAGACTTGTGACGTAATAGGAAGATAAACCCGTATCGCGAATGGTCATCGATAAACGTCAAATAATATCGGTATCCATTTCGAGTCGCGGTACTGAAGGGACCACATACATCGGTATGTATTAGGTCAATAATACCTTCGCATCTTGTAACCTTGTTACGGAAAGGCATCCTAGTCATTTTACCTCGAATGCAATGTTCGCAGGTAGGCAAAGATTGGACCTGTAGAAATCTAAAGGTCCATCCTTTATCAATCTGTTGATCCTATCAACAGACAAATGACCAAGCCTTTGATGCCAAATCATATTTGAATGATTTTTATTCTCCCTGGATCTCTTAGGGTTTTTATTAGTGGTTGTAACATTCATGACATTCTCATTAATGCACAATTCATAGAGTCCTCCAGAAGTTAAAACACCTTCTGCAATATATTTATCATAATGATTTATGACTAATTTATTACAGAACAGGAACAAATATCCACTTCTAACTAGCTTAGATACAGATATCAGATTCCTTCTAACTTCAGGTACATAAAGACACTCTTTAAGTACTAGGACTCTTCCACTAGATAATGATAGTCTGCATGTCCCGACGGCGACTGCTGCAACACTTGCATCAGATCCCATCTGGATGACTATCTCCCCTTCCTCAAGACTTCTAGTTTCCTGAAACAAATGCAACAAATTGCATACATGAACAGAAGCACCAGAATCTACAACCCAACTTCCTTCTCGTCCGACGAGAAAGCTAGTTCAATGATGAAAGTAGATTTTATACCTGCTGGAGCTTTTACCTTTGTCTGAGGACTTCAGGTAATCTGTGCAGTTACGCTTCCAGTGCCCCGGCTTCTTGCAGTGGTGACAGACGTCGGTTTTCTTCGACGCCATGAGAGTGGATGCATTGGAAGAAGAGGCAACACTTTGTCCCTTCTTCTTTCTCTTCTGGGCCGGGCCCTTCCGAGAACCATGCTTCCGACCGCGCTTCCCTTTGACCTGTGCAACCATTGCACTGCCACTGGGACCATCCTTCTTCATTACATCCTCTGCGGACTTCAATGCAGCAAGGAGAGCAGCACTTGTCAATTCCAACTTGTTCATGTGGAATGACACTACAAAGTTATTAAAAGACTTGGGCAATGACAGCAGAATGAAGTCAGCTTGCATGTCTGCATCTATCGTTGCCCCAAGAGTCTCCAGCTCCGACAAGTACCCAAACATTTTGAGTACATGTTCACGGACCGAAGTCCCTTCCTGCATTCTACAGCGAATGAGGTCTTTCATAACATTGTACCGCTGAGTGCGGTTAATGTCACCAAACATATCTTTAAGATTCTGCATTATTTCCTGACAGGTATTCATCTCCACATGTTGCTTCTGCAGAACATTGGAGAAAGAACCTAGGATATAGCATCTAGCCAAGACATGATCTTCATCATACTTGTCATTAAATGCTTTTTCTTCCTTGGACTTAGGGTTCTCAAGCTTGTCCTCGGATAGCACATAACTAATGCGCTCAGCAGAGAGAACAAGCTCCAAATTTCGGATCCAATCCGAGTAATTTGGGCCGGTCAATTGGTTGACCTCAAGAAGCCTACTAAGTGGGTTCAAAGACTTCATTTTCTGAAATTAAGAATGCACTATATTAGAATATAAAAATTATATATTCAAATTTATAATATTTGATTAAGGCATTTTTAAATCAAGTTGTTCTTGCTATGTCAACCTTGAAAGTTTATTCCCTTATTCACTTTCAAAGTAAGAGATATACTTACCAATACATCTCAAGCAAGAACTGGGATCTCCTCCTTATCTTTGTCATATCCCAATAATATGAGAACCTATGACTCCAATAAAGAGAAGCGGGAACACATTCCGCATTGCAAGTCCAACTTGCATTTCCCAATTCGGTCTTTAATACCCGGGCCCACCACCCCTAAGGTGATGTTGACCCGTTATTAATTGAACCAACCGTCAACAGGAATACAATTCGCTATGCGCAATCCAATATCGCCCCAATAATATGAGGACCCGATATTGGGGTCACTACGCATACGTCCTTACTCTTTCGAGAAGCGACGAGCCCGATCCAAACGGATCGTATGCAGGAGCTGTCACTTCGTACATGCGTCTCCTTCATATGATGTCTGGCGACGGAACTTTCGCCTTGACGGGAGACCATGGATGTCACTTATGTGATCCTCCATATCATATTCAAATTTTAATTAATTATTATGAATCACATTCACATAATTAATTCTTCCAAGGGAATTAATAACTCTAATCATATTAGAGTATTTCAATTGGACATAATCAATTTAATCATATTAAATTAATTATCAATCCAATTCAATCAATCAAACTTGATTATTTTACTTGAATACATATATGGTAATATCTCAAAATACGTATTAATTCGAATTTTAATAATTAGAAAAATACATCTTAATCCCTCGGACATTATCCCGGCCCTACCCGTTGTCATGGCCAGTACCGACGAGAGTGGGACGGACCACATACGTTGCAACCCGCAACCCCAATGCTCTCCGACTAGGCACCATATCCGCCTCGGGAAAGGATAATGCCAAATTGATTAATTTGTACTTGAGATGATCATCGGTTTTTCAACCGAAATTGTACCATATAGTAATAATCAAAACATTTTTGATTATAAGGAAATTTGCTAGATAAATTCCCAAATCCTATTCAAGCATCAAGTTTGAAGATTGTTGTTTCCAATTTATGATTTAGATCACATCTTAATCAATTAATTGGTTGGGGCCATGTCAATTAGGCAAACAATCATGTCTCAATATTTCACAAATATTATTCAAGATTATTTCACGAAATTAACAATTAATTTCACTAATTGACAATCACTTGGTTCTAGATTAGGAATGCAATTTCAGTATAGACCCCTATTCACTAAAATTGGCATATCTCAATCAATTTAAATCCAAATTAAGCAAACTCAATTTTCATAGATTGCTAACTTGATTTACAACAGAACCTAAGTGGATTTGCACGCATTTCGAGGCAGATGATAACAGTAATTAACTCTTTAATCATGTTAAAATCTATTGTTCCCGCAACAGTGCATACATGTCCATTAAAACAACCATAACTAGAGCATACGAAATCCGATTTACGCAAACTCAGTTTCTATGGTTTCCTTATTTAATGGGGAACAAAATCCAAGTTTTAAATTCGTGTTTAAACAATTTAAACAGTACCGAATTTATTTACTAAACAGATCTGCGAAATCAAATGCGATGAAAACTTTCGCGACCAAAACGAACCCAAGTCGTCCTCGGTTTTTCGAATCATATTCGAAACCGTCGACCTAAGGCTCTGATACCACTTGAAGGATACGGAGAAATCCTCAAGCGCGTCACGGAAGCGTGATCGTCGTATCGAATACGACGAAGAACGACTAGTCGTACTAGTTGTTCGGTGCAACGGAATTTAAAAAATTTTAAACCGATGAAACCTCATGATCCGAGAACCATTCTCAAATCGTTTCATCTATAACCACATCAAGTATAATGCAATATCTCTTGAAGCGTGGTTGATCAAGTCTCTACGAAAAGAGACCTCCTGTCTCAAGTCCGATCGTCGGAGTAACGGCTTGCGAGCGCGGAGATGAGTCGCGGTGTCCTCGCAATCCAAGTTGATCCAAGCGCGGTTGCTCCTGATCTCGTCACACGAGATCAAACGTCTCCTTCGTGAGTGAAGCACTCCAAGAAGACAAAGAACCGCAGAGAGTCGAAGCGGCAGCACGATGGCGCGGGCGACGACGTTTCTCTCCACCAAGGTGGACGGCCACCAAGAAGAGAGGGAGAGAGGGCTGTCGTGTATATGAGAAAGAGAGAGAGAGAGAGTTTGTGCTACAATAGCATGTGTAAAGAGAGAGCCAAGTATGCCTCTCTATTTATAGGGTTTTGGGATCCATGGATCTCAATCCATGGGACACATAGAATCAATGGATGAGATTGATTTATGTTCATCCAATGGCTAAGATTGTTGTTGTCAAAAGCAATAAATTTAGGTCAAAATATATTTGATAAAATCAAATATAATTTATTCCTAAATCAACCCAACAAATAAGGAGAGAAGACACATGGAGATTTCATCTCCATGTGCCTTCCATGTAGGCGCACACCCACTCCAATTAGGAGTGGTGTGCCGTCCATGGATTGCATGGAGATTGCAATCTCCATGAGATTGCATATCTCCATGTAATCTCTCTTATTTATTTGCAACAAAATTATTTGGGTTTTATTTCTCAAAAATAATTCACAATTATCTTTGAGAATATTGCAATCCTGCCATGGAAAAATTGTGAATCATATTCACAACCCAAAACAACATGTAATTCATATTGTTAATTAATTACACAATGTGTATCCAATACACATCATAATTAATCAACACATATAAATTATAATTACCTCTCTCTAATACATTATAAATCACATTTATAATATATTATGAATAATTGGATATCTCTATCCACATTATTCTTATCCAAACTTATTAAATCACATTTAATCATATTGGATAATTTCTCATACATCATGATAATTAAAACACTTTTAATTATCAAATTCTCTTTGCTTAGATCTTATGGAATTGTTCTTAAACCATTTAAGAACAATGCTATTTCTCCTCAGATACTTGGAGATAAGGACAGGGCGATTGTATTGTTCCACGTATAGTGACTTGGATGTTGAGATCATATCTCAAATCCAGATCCTATGGACCTCCCACTGATGCTTGATCAAATCAAGACCGTAGACTTAATCTTCTCATTGCATCTGAATCTCATTAAGATCAATGTCCAATTCATGGACTAAGATTAGGTCACTTCTCTAATGAGAGGAGTCACTAAAATCCAATCATGTTTCATCACTCCCTCGGAATGGAAGCGTCATGGTTATACAATCGTATATGATCAAATCACCCTTCAGGTATTCCCAATACCTGCACATCCTACATACTGGAAGACTCATGATCATCCTGAAGATAAAGATCACTTTTACACTGTCATCTTCAGGGTTAGATCATTAAGTTTCTCAATCTTGGTCATCGGGATATGGTATAGATCATATGCTTTCACAAAGCATATATCTTACCTTCAAATTCATGTCATGCTTCCAAAGCACGACGACCATGCATGGAATTTGTTCAGTCCCAATACCTCATGAGTGAGCTCATGTCTCCCGGTTCACAAGTGAACCTGTATGATCCCTTTGAGAGATCGCATTACTCATATGTCCTTACATGTACACCAGCTCGCCGGTATATAGACCTTGATTAGGTCATCAACCTATTGGTCTGCCAAATGTACATACTCAGACATATAGCAATACATCTGTCTCTAGTCAGAGGATGCATGCCTAAGTCGTGACAGTATTCAACGTAGGTCTTTGGTTATCTCGATCTCGTCAAGTCAACCCATTGACTTAACTAACCTGACACCTCTGAATCATTATTCCCATGCAAGGACCTGCATCAAGAGGTCAGTCAGATATCAGTCATATGAGATAGGATTGCCATCTCCCACTCAGACTGGAGATCATCACTTAATGATCATTTGATGATGCTTGATGAGTCCTCTATCTAACTCCTTAGATATTCATCCAAGCATCAGCCTCTATGATCCATCCAATGAATCAACAGCTGTATGATCATCAAGTTGGCCATGGTACATAACCCTTATTGTACAGAGGGACCCTATAGTGCATTCATTCATTAATCTCAGAAAGGGGAGTGAAAAATAATCAATAATTTTCATTGATAATTTATTCATTACAATAACATTTATTGTAGAAATGGTTCGCCCGGGGCTCACATTGCTAACAGGGGATTAGTCTCCCGCAAACAATTTTTCCAATTTTATTGATTTTTTTGGTCAATAATGTTAGCAGTCCCGATTTTAAGATCAGTTATCACTTGTTAGTCCAACCACACAGCACTCCTATCATCCAGTCCTAATTTCCGTTTAATTTAAGTGTGAAAAATAGAGGGGGAGATCGAGAAAAGCCGATGCACGAAAAACGATGATGTGTATGCTGAGTTAAGAAGACTTACAGTGATCCCTTCGCTTGTATGCAGGATGCAAAACATAATTGAAATTTCTACTCTACATGCAAATGCAGACGACAAAATTCGCTCCTAGACAGGCAGTTCTATTAGCGAGTGAAGAACAGGTTGATTTGACTAGATTAGCGGTCTAGGTACGTCTTTTAAGTGGTTGTGTGGCCCTAAAAATTACGAGCACAAGCAAACCCTAGAGTGGCTCGAGGAGCCGCTAGTGCAAGCCTAATTTCACTACAAAAAAAGGCGGGATTAGCGTGCACAACTCGGCGTGCACCTGGCGTGCACATGTGCTCGCCCCGTAATGGGCGAACACACTAAGAGCACAAGTGCTCGCCCATGTGGGTCGCTGGTTTGAATTTTGCGGAGAGGCGCATTTACCAGTATTGAGGAGCACATGTGCTCGCCCATGTGCTCGCTCAATGTGCTCGCCCACTTGAATTTCCTTGCGCGGAAAATTTTAGCGGCTGGAAATATAGGGGCGAGCACCGGGCGACGGCCTGGCGAGCACTTAAGTGTGCTCGCCCAAGCCCGTAAACAGAGACTGCGCCGTCCCTCTTCCTCATTTCTCACGCAAACCTCTCCCATTTCCTCCCCTCCGGCGACCCGCAAGCCCTCCGCCCCGACCCCGACGCCCGTGGTTTTCGTGTTTTGAGTAGATCTACATCTACTACTCGGTATAATCTTTAATCCTTTCTCTTTTTATTTGATTTCATTACGTAGTTGTATTGTTTGGATAGATTAGGGTTTAAAATTTTTGTTGAATGTAGTGTAGTATTTTGTTAGTTTATATGTGTTTTACATATTAAGGATAATAGTAGATCAGTATAGTATTGTTATTTCGAATTTGTTTGTCTAAATAATATGTAGCATTGTATGCCCTGTAGGTGTTCGATTAAATGCCTCAACGAACATTATGTTTAAATTTTGTAAATTTTAAATGACAAAATGCTTGTATGATTAGTTAAGATTAGTTATGCTCAGAAAAGATTAGTTACTCAACTTTTATAATGCCTCGGAATAATGTAGATAAAATGCCTCCACAAACATTATGTTCGAAAATGATTAGTTATGAAATTTGTGAATAACTTTAGTTACTCAACTTCAATAATGTAGATATTAGATATTATCAACATCATTAATAACAGTTTTAAAATTTCATATCGTTTTGATATGAGATATGATATACACCATTGTTTATTTTGTGATAATTTATTATCACATTAAATTTTAGTTAATGTGACCAATTATATCACATTAACTTATACATAGGTTTATAATAAGTCCAAAATTTGATTTAGTAATTATTAGAAAATCGCACAAAATTCTTCACACACAGTGCGTCCTTCCACACCGGGTGGTGTGTGGCCCTGCACAACGGGTGGCGTGTGCAACACGTTAGAGGATTTGATCACCTCTAACTGTGTTATATTTTTTTATTTTTTCACAGCACTATTGGACTCACTTTGGGATGTTTATCCCAGACCAATGGTCGTGGATTTTGATGTATGCAGGTTCGAATTTTTTTTTGCAGGTGCCCATTTACTTTTAGTGACCCAAGCACTGTATTAGGCACTAAATAAGGATCACACTTATCCCTATCCCCATCGTTAATCAGCCAAATATACGTAAATGCCCGGCTAATATAAATGAATAAATATTTTAAGATTATTTTATAGTGTCATTTGTAGCACTTACAAATGTATGACGTAAAATGATCTTAAAGTATTACATTTATATTAGCTTTCCTTAGTTCGGAGGTCCCGGACTAAGGGGGTCCGTAAGGATTCAAATTTACTAAAAGGTGATCCGTGTCACAATGTCTTTATTTCTTACGGAAATTCGGTTCATAACCCCTTCCTCTTCTGTATACCAAATCAGTCATATTTATTATTGAAATAATCAATAATATGATTATTTTGATAATTATTTACGATTGATTTATGGGGTATACGGGAGAGGTGCAGGGTTATGCTGCCGAATTTTCGTTAGAAATAAAGATATTTGTGACAACGATCATCTTTTAGTAAATTTGAATCCTTATGGACGGGCTAAAGTGATAACATAATTAATACACTTCTCTTCTCATCTTTTATCTCAAAAATGTGATACGTTTAGATATCCTCAATTTCTTAGATTTGACATTTTAGATTATTTAATTCAGGTTCATAAATATGACTAATGGAGAATGGATGTACAACCGTGTAGTAGATGGGCGTATAGCAGATGCTTTTCAAAGAGGTGTTCAGGAATTCATTCAATTTGCTTACGCACAAGGTTCCCGTATTGTGGATTCAGATAGAACTATCTTGTGTCCGTGTAAGAAATGTCGTCTAATGAAGAAGAGATCAAAAGATGAAACTCAGTTACATCTGTATAGAATGGGTTTCATGGAAGGATATCATATTTGGTGGAGGCATGGTGAGAATTTCGAGAACAGAACGAATGATGTTGAAGAAGCTGACAATATTAATCCCTTTGCATATATGGTTATGGATGTTGCGGGTCCAGAATTCAATGATACTTTGTTAGATGATGAGGAACCATATGGAGAGTCTGCAGAATTTTACGAGCTGTTGAAAAAAGCGGAAGAGCCATTATGGTTGGGTTGCAAGACATATTCAAAACTTTCTGCGGTCTCGGATCTTCTATCGATGAAGATGGAATATAATATGACCGATCGTAATTTTGATGCAATGCTGAGGATTATTAAGAAGATGTTACCAGAAGATGCAGAATTACCTGATAATTATTACAAAACAAAAAAGATGATGCGGAAGATGGGTTTAGCAGAAATTAAAATAGACTCATGCATAAATCACCATATTCTATATTACGGTGAACATCAACATTTAGACCGGTGTCCTGAATGTAATGAGCCAAGATATCAGACAGCTAGTAAGAGTGGAAAAAAATATCAAGAAAGATTTTACGTTATTTCCCGCTGACTCCGAGATTGAAACGACTATATTATTGTAAAGAAACGGCGAAATACATGACATGGCACGCGGAACATAAAGTCGATGAATATATGGAGCATCCATCTGAATCTGATTGTTGGAAAGAATTGATGTCAGCTTTTCCTACATTTAATAATGAAAAGAGGAATTGCGTTATAGGATTATGTACAGATGGGTTTAATCCTCATGGAAGAAGTAAAGATTACTCTTGTTGGCCAGTAATGACAACGCCATATAATCTACCTCCATGGTTATGTAATAAGCGACAGTTTATGTTTCTTTCGTTGTTAGTACCAGAACCTACACATCCGGGAAAGTACATTGATGTTTATTTACGTCCTCTTATCGATGAGTTGAAAATGTTATGGGTCAATGGAGTTGATACATATGATGCTAATAAGAGTCAAACATTTAACATGAAAGTAGCTCTACTTTGGACGATAAATGATTTCCCAGCATATGGAATGTTATCTGGATGGAGTACGCATGGACGTAAAAGTTGTCCATATTGTATGGATAGTACTAAATCATTCCAGCTTCAACACGGTCAGAAACCATGTTTTTTTTATTGTCACAGACGATTTCTTCCAAGTAATCATCCATATCGAAGACAGAAACATTCTTTCAAAAGAAATACAATTGATCTTTCAGATCCTCCACCAATTAAGACAGGCGATATGATATTATCGTATTTGGAAGAATTAGAAAAATCAGCCTTAGAAAATGGAGATAAAATAAAAAACCTTCCTGGTTTTGGTGACAATCATAATTGGATTAAGAAGAGTATATTTTGGGAGTTACCATATTGGAGTAAGTTACTGATACGACACAACTTAGATGTTATGCATATAGAGAAAAATGTGTTCGATAACATCTTCTACACTGTAATGAATGTAACCGGTCGATCAAAAGATACAGTAAAGTCTCGTCGTGATTTACAACTCATATGTAATCGCCCAGAATTGCATATCAAGGAGCATGATAGTGGAAGGGTTGAAGTTCCAAAAGCAAAGTATACTTTAGATAGAAATCAAGTTAAGCTTGTTTGTGAATGGACAAGTAAATTGAAGTTTCCAGACGGATATGCATCAAACTTTTCAAATTCGGTCGATCTGAAGAAGTTTACATTTAAGGGAATGAAGAGTCATGACTGCCATGTTTTTATGGAAAGATTACTACCGTTAGTGTTTAGAGGATTGTTACCAAAAAATATTACCGATGCTCTTTCAGATGTAAGCAGATTTTTCCAGGTGTTATGCTCGTCACGCATACACCGCATGGAGATGGAATATCTTCAAAAAAATATTCCTGTGATTATGTGTAACCTGGAGAAGATATTTCCCCCATCATTTTTTGATTCGATGGAGCATCTGATGATTCATATTCCATGGGAAGCAAAAGTTGGTGGACCGGTAAAATATCGTTGGATGTATCCGTTTGAAAGGTAAATAAATGTATTGGAATGTCATTCCTTCTTTACTATTTGGTCTAAATGTTTAACATATTTTCTTATAGGTTTATGTTCTTTCTTAAAAGAAAGGTCCGAAACAAAAGTAAAGTTGAAGGATCTATAAGTTCACAATATATATATGAGGAAGTCGCAACATTCTGCGCAAGATATCTTCCAGAAGATGTGGAGACTATCCACAATAGATGCGGGAGGAATGAGACAATTTCTTCCGATGAAGAACCTTGTATCAGTATCTTTCGGCCATCCGCTCATCTAATAGGCAAAGCAACTGAACGTTTCTTATCGAAACAAGAGAAGGATGCTGCAGAGTTATACGTATTAGACAATTGCGAGGAAATAACACCATATGTTCAGTAAGTATTTGAACTGCTTTATGTATATATTCATTACAAGTAATGAATATTTTTCTCTTATAAATTGTAGGGAATTTAGACAGAAAATTATGGAGGAAAATCCTATGTATTCAGATGAAGAAGTTTTGAGCACTTATAGAAATCAATTTCCAGCGTGGTTTAAAGACCGATCAAAACAGTTGGACGGTGGCGATTTCTATTCTCATATTATAAAATATTTTGGAGAAGGACCTGTTTATAAGGTTCGATCGTACAACTCATGTTACAGTAATGGGTATCGTTTTCATACCTTAAATTCCGGTAAATATTTGACAACTCAAAATCATGGAGTGATGGTGCGCGGATCTTGTTATGAGGAAGATCATCTGAATTATTGCGGAATTTTAAAGGAGATTATAGAAGTGGAATATAGTATACCAGGCTTGAATAAAGTAGTTCTTTTCTTGTGTGATTGGTATGAACCCAATGGAGGTGTATTACTTGATAAAAGAAATAACATTGTCGACGTGGTGCAAAGGAAATTTATACGCAGATTTGAACCATTCGTATTAGCAGCTCAAGCGGATCAAGTATGTTATCTACCACAAATATCAAAGAAGAGAAAGGGCATTGAAACAGTAACTGTTGTGAAGATAAATTCTCGAAGTTATATCTCCAATGATTCCAGTAATCAGGAAGATGACATAGATGAAGCATTTACACCGACAAATGAAAGAATAGACTTAACGGAAGAAGTTCCCGTAATCGAGTCGATTCGATTGGCTGATAATGAAGTTTTGTGTGTTGACTTACAAGATGATACGGACTCCAGTAATGATTTTTCAGAAAACTCAGAAAATGAAGAAATATCATTTAATCCCACCGAAATAAGTGATGAAGATTAGTTGTAAGTATTAGTATACAATTATAATTGAATTAACTAAAATCTTAAATAATAACTATGTAATGCATCATTATTACAGTCATGGCAGGTTTTGGACGTGGTGGGTCGCATGGATCACATAGATCCAATCGTCCTTCTTCCTCAGACACACCTTCTTCCAGTAGGCAGCCCACCCCAGATGTTGCTCCTGATTCACAGTCCGACGAGTTTCGCCGGGTGATAGCTTACTACGAGTCTCTTGGTTATCCTCCACCACCCTTTTACGTAGGAGGCTATGGAGAGCCATCTACCTCAGCAGCCCCTACAGGATTCCCAGTCCAGGTCCCCATACCAGCCCGGACATCGATGGGTTCTGACTCTCCTTCTTCTGGACGGCCGAGCACATCCGTGCCTTTACCCACTGTAGTTGGACAGACGTCGGCGTCCCACCCTTTGTTGGAGGTTACGGCTGATGGGAGGTAAAAATTTTATAGATTTTATCTTTAAATATTTTCCAAATTTTTTTAAATTGTATGGAAGTTAAATTTTTTTGTAAATGCAGGGATTTTTTGAACAGCAACAGGGTGGCAAAGGAGATAACCAACATAATAAAGACACACTTGACTTCCATGCAATTTAGGTGGTGTCGCATCCCTGCTGCAGAGCAGGAGAGACTTTTTGACATGTTTCTGCTAAGAAATGTTTCTTATAAGTGATACAGAATTTTTTGATCAAGTTTTTGGAATCTTATAAATTGTTATTATTTTTCAGAGTAGGTTTCGCCTTGGCACTGGTATGGGGAAGGAGGTTTATCGTAGAGCCTTCATTCGTTTGGCAGAAAAGAGAATGAGCGATACATTTTTCAAGGCAAGGAGAGACTCGCATGCGAAGACGGGATGCGAGGAGATGAATTTTGAGGAGATGAAGAGGTTCCCGCCGTCATGGTGTACGGAGGATAGGTATTATACTTGTCAAATAATTTTTATTACACTTTTTAAAATAATCAATTATCATAACGTAATCCTTGCAGATGGGCCGATTTCTGTGATGCATTCGTTGCGGATGATGAGTTTGGACGAAGATCTTCGGCGGGGAAGACAAACCGCCAAAAACTAAGGATCAAGTCTACCAGTGGCTCTAAAAGCCACAATCAGATTAGAGCGGAGATGGTATTACAATTTAAAATTATTTTTTAGAGATCTACTTTAATATAATGCAATGTCATAATAGATCTTAAAAAAATTTTCAGGCTGCTAGGTTGGAAAGGGAACCCTCTTTTCAGGAGTGGTGGTCGAGGTCCCACATGAGTGGGAGAGAAGGAGAGTCGCAATGGTCCACTCCTGAAGCCGGACAATTGTTGGTAAGTCTATCAATTTATTTAAAATTAATTGATATATTATAACATATTTATATATATGGTAAACTTTGTATTTCAGGATCGTTATCTGGCACTATCTGCAGATAAATGGGGTGTCGATCCAACTGGAGAGCAACCACCATTTGATAAAACGATCTGGAAGCAGGTATATATGGATAAATATTAACTTACTATATTTATTTCTAATATCTACTTTTATATTAAAAATTGAAAAACTTATAAGGTGTTGGAGGAGAGGGACGTTGTGGCGAATAGGAAGCAGACGCTTGGTGGTCTTCCTCCATATTATGTGGAGGAACATCGTCACTCCTATTCTGCATACTCTCAGCCGTCGTATACGCAACCACATCCGTCCCAATCAACAGTTCCAATGGAGTCGCAAATGGCGATGATGGTGGAGCAGGTGACGAAGCTCCGAGAGGAGTTCACGGCGTACATGTAAGTATTCTTCTTATAGAATGAGTAATACAATTAAATTTCTATATCTACAAAATGCATTTAATAGATAAATATCTTCCATATATAATATAGGTCGCAAGGGCGTGCATCTCAACCTGAAGAGATTGAATCTGATCACGAAGAGGAGGAGGAGGAGAACGACCCTGAAGAAGAGGCACGCATGTATGCGAGGTTCAAAGAAAAGGAGAAAGAAAAAAAAGAAATCAAAGCAGGGTTTAGTCTCCAAATTTTTTAGATCAAAGAAGAAGTAAATTTTTGGTGGTTTGTAACTGTATTTTCTTTTAAACTTTTAGAACATCTTTTAATTTATATGAACTTTGTTGGCGTTGACTTGTTTGTAATATTTAGATCTTATATTAGATTATTTATTTCTGAATTCATGTATATTGCGTTCCTTTAAATTTTAAGTGCTAGTTATCTTAATCTACGATCTGCTATAATACATATATCCTTAGGAAGATACCTGCAGTGGTTTATTGGCAGGGTATACAGGTTCGACGGGGCGTCAAAACCCTGTCGAACCTGTATATTTTTTTCCTGGAAATCACTTTGGGCGAGCACATGTGCTCGCCCGGTGCTCCGTGTGTAATCGCAGATTAAAGAGAAGGCGATCACACGGGCGAGCACATATGTGCACGCCCGCTGATGGGCGAGCACATAGCGTCCCATTGTGCTCGCCCACCACCCGTGGCGACTCTCAGATCAGCGAGCACGGTCGTAACGAGCACATGTGCTCGCCCAGTCGTCAGGCGTGCACATGGCGTGCACTAGGCGTGCACATAACGAGCTCTTATGTGCACGCCAATCCCGCCTTTTTTTGTAGTGTTTACAATTCAAACCACACAGCACACTGAGACACAGTTCCACTATCTTTACACACGTGAGAACCCAAACGGGAACTGCTGGAAATGATTCAAAAAGATAAGGAAATGAATAAAAGTACAAAATCTCTCAAATCACTCAAGAAATTAAAATGTCGACTCCTCGAAGCGTCTTCGACTCCTCGCGTTCCTCGCACAGAAATAACTTGAGGTCAGAGAATGACAAAAAAAATGCAAAAATTAAAAGATAGAAAATATTCACAAGAAAACCAGGGGTCAGACTACCCAGGGATAGAAAATCAAACAATCAGAATTTCACTGCAAATTAACCTAAGCCGTGCCTCCCTGGCAACGGCACCATATTGATAACTGCTCCCAGCACCCTTGTTAATTCGAGCAAATTAATGTTCAATTTAATTGATATTGTTCGTTGCAGTCGGATAATGAGAGAAGATCAAAAACCACTTTCAACTATATTCAAGTTAATCTCGAGCGGTAATTTTTTTTACTTGGTGGAAGTCCAAGGTCGAACTCAGGGAGGCAGCTGTCTCCTTAAGTAGATTCGAAGCAAATTCCCAAGGTGTGATTTTCAGAGGAAATATTTTTGGTTTTTTTTGGTTTTTTATGCAAGACACATGCAAAATCAGGCCAAATTATAGGTTAATTCTAAAAGATGGTCAAATTAATTCTAAAAATTATGAAACTTGGCCAGATGATGAAATATGATGAAATTAAGCTACCCTAATTTTTTTTGGAATTTTCTGACACTAAATGAATTAACTATGAATTAAAAATGAATGCAAAGTGATTTTGACTATTTTAATTTTAATAAATAACAATCACACTATTTCCAGATATCAAAATTGTCCTAGATAGATCTAAATGTGAAGAATCCAGGAAAATTAATGAACAGAAATTTTCATGTGAAATGGACCTATTAAAATCAACTAATCAAATCAATAAATGATTTATTTAGGCCTCGAGATGCGGCAAATGAGTTAATTTTTTGTCACAATGTGAACTTAATTGTCCTGAATCTAATGTGATTTTTGGGGAATTTTTGGAGTCACAGAAAAATTACTATTAATTAAGAGGTGAAATTGTGCAAAATATAGCAAAAATGAGCCACTTAATTAATAGAAAATTCTATTGATATTACAAAAATATGCAAGTTGTCTCATAATGAAGAGGACAACATAAACTTCACAATGCAATTTTTAGAATTTAAAAATGAGGCTAAATGTATGTCTAAATATGCGTGCAAAGACAAGGGTATAAATGCAATTACAGAAATTTAAATTGCTGAAAATAAAACATGCAGACAAGGACTTTTGTGCAACAGGGGGTAGATGCAAATTTTTCACAGCTCACGTGCTCCTCACGTGAAGTGCGCCTGGTAGGGACTGAAGTGCAATAAGGAAAACCTTCAGGAGCCTCGATGCAATTGACCCAGGAAGCACGTGCTGATCACATGGGGTCCTTAGGCTCGGAGTACTTCGGCGGCTCGGAACGAGGCTCGGGTGACTCTAGAGGCTCGGGTGTTGGCTCGGACAAGCTTCGGGGATGCGAGCCTAGAGGTTGGGGAAGAGGCTCGGATCGGGCAACGTGGACGGATCTGGGCTGTGGGATCGAGTGGTGATCCGACGGTGACGAAAGGAGGTCGTGTGGTGCGGCTTGACCCGTTGGATCAAGATTGATCAAACGGTCTTTGAAGCTCGATGAAGAGGGCGTCGTGGACGACAAAGCGCCGCTGGATCTAGAGGAATCCAATGGCCCTCGGCTGCTTTGGCTGATGGCGACGTGGCGTGATCAAGCCCATAGGATCACGGATGATCCAACGGTTGCGGAAGAGATGTCGTATAGTGCTTCTGTCCGTTCGATCAAGACGATCGGACGGCTGTGGGATTTCGTCCCCAACGGCCCTCCGCCTCCTGCGACGGAGAGGGGCTGGGCTCCGATGAAGCTGGTGTAGCTCCTCCCCGTCCTCCTGTCGTCGACGAGTAGCAATGGAGGGTCTGGAGAAGCTCGGAAGGTGCGTGGCGAGGCGACGAAGCGTCCGGTCGTCTCTGGGGGGAAAGAGATGCGCTGGAGCTCGGTGACGAAGGAGCTCGAATACAGCTCCGACGAGCCTCCGACCAATCAAGATGGAAGTACCAGCAAGGGTTAGTGATATTGCCGAAGCGTGCGTGGTGTCCGTGGAGTGTTTCGAAGCGAGATGAGAGGCCTATGGAGGATTGAGGATGGCCGGTGAGCGAGCTCCGCCGAGGTGGCAGAGCTAGGATCGAGCGAAGGTGAAGTACGGCTTTTGATGAAGCTAAGGCTAACGCGAGGATCAGTGCTCCGTTGCGGAGCTCGGAGGGAGGACGGTGGAGCGAGAAGACGATTGTGGAGGGCGAATTTAATTGGAGAAATCAAAGGAGAAACTGAGAAGAAGATTGGAGGATCAATGGAGGATTCTACCTGGGATTAGAAGCTTAGAGGAAGCTTCCGTGTCATCGCTCGAAGGATGGTAGGAGGCCTGAGCTCAAGCAGCTCACGGAGGTAGCTGCAGCACTGCGGAGTTGGCCGTGGATCTCACCGGAGAAGATGCCCGTTCTTCGCTCAACGTCTCAATGAATTGATGTCACCAAATCGAAGGCCGGAGCTCAGAGAATCTCTCTGGAATGGTGGATGGGGAAGAATGTGGCTGGAGGACGATGATTTATATGGTGAAGGTGATGGGGTAGCTGGTGACGAGGTGAGGTTTGTGGGGGTCGTGGGTCGATTCTGGTGGTAGTCATGAGGAGTGAGAGAGCTGGCGAGGATGAGGGAAGAGTGGTGATGGTCATGGTGGCATTGGTGATCGGAGAAGGTGGCTGTGGTGGAGCCGAAAATAGAAAGGGGGTGGTCCCTTGTGCAAGATCGAGATCGTGGGAGAGAGAGTCGACCGGAGGTAGATGACGAGACCCTAGCCGTTGGATCGTGAGATCCAACATCTACCAGCGAAGCGCTAAGAGATGGCTGAGATTAAATCGAGGCGATGCGATCGAAGAGTGGAGGATGCTCCACGTGTCATACTGGAGGCGCAACGCTATTGGACGGGTGAGATTAGATTAGGACCTGCAATCGGATGGCTGGTATTATAGAAGCAACGGACGGTAACGATGCATGGATGTGGGCACGATCGAGTAGCGATTAACGCGCCACGTGGTGGGTTGAAGGCGAGGCGTCAGCGGACGGAGTGGATGTGATCCAGACGCTGATCGAAGGGCTGCGGTGCGAGGCGGAAGCAGCGGCTGTGATGAAGAGAATCAGATGGTTCAACAGCTGCCACATGGAGAGTTGTGGTGAGGCTCTAACGGGCAGACGAGATGAAGTCCTGAGGATGATATGATGGTTGAGAAAAGAAGCGGGCGTGGAGAGCTTTGTACCGTTGGATCGAGATGAAGATCTAACGGTCGTGAGCGAAGGCGGATGAGACAAGGGGAGCGGGCCGCGTGGCGCAATCAGAGGGCGCCACGTGGCCAGCTGTGAGTGGCTGAGAGGGGAAATGAGATTAGAGAGAGAAGAAGGCCGAATTTGGAAAAAAAACTCAAACATGAAAGTTGTAGATCTGATGAGATCTACAAATCTCAAGTTGATCAAAAACGGAGATGAGGTCAAATATGATACAAAAATACAGGAATACAAATATACACAGATATAGTATACATAGAGGCCCAAAACTCCAACTCCTTCCTACGGGCTTCGAATTGGATGAAATTAGTCTCATTTTAAAGGTCTCTGGATGTGTATTCATCTAAAGGTGAGTAGACCTATTTTGGAGTTGGTACAAGAGAACTATGGTCCTTCTAAGGTCCAGGGGTTCCAGGGCTTTATTGGGTGTTTTACAAAGGAGATCTCTGACTTTCTTTCTTATATTATTAACTAAAGGTGTATATATCATAAGGGAGGTATTGTTTTATAGGGGGATTTTACAAGTGGTCTTGGCTTCTTATTTAATGCAATATATGAATGATAAAATGCAAATGTTATCACTGTATGCATGAATGTTAATTATGCAATATAAGTAGAAATATGCATCTATTTACTCGGGAACAAAGCTCTATTTTCAACTTTAAGAGTGATGAATCACAAATTCATCAAGGAGTCACTAAACTCTAGACCCGTTTCATCACTCCCTAGGAATTGAAGCGTCATGGTTATACAATCGTTTATGATCACATCACCCTCAGGTATTCCCAGTACCTGTACATCTTGCATTCTGGAAGACCCAGAATAAAATCGAAGTATTAGATCAATTTTACACTATCTACTTCATGGTTTTATCATTAAGTTTCTCATTTGATCATTGGGAGTCAGTATCGATTATATACTTTCCAAAAGCATATATCATACCTAGGTCTTGATCATATACTTTCCAAAAGTATATATCAAACCTACAAATTCAGTCAAGCTTCCAAAGAGTGACAATCGTACACAGAATTTGATTCTTTCCGATATCTCATGAGTGAGCTCATGTCTTTCGGTTCAGTGTTACTCATATGGCTTTACATGCACACCAACATGCCGGTGTATAGTCTATGGTTAGGTCATCAACCTATTGGTCTGCCAAATGTACATACTCAGACATATAGTAACACGTCTGTCTCCGGTCAGAGGATGTATGCCTATATTGTGACACATACGTCATAGGACTTTGGTTATCTCGATCTCGTTAAGTCGACTCTTTGACCTAACTTATCTAACACCTCTAATTCTCTATTCATATGCAGAGGACATGCATCAAGAGGTCTGTTAGATATTAGCCTTTAGAGAGAGGATTGCCATCTCCTTCTGAGGCTGGAGATCATATCTTAATAATCATTTGATGGTGCTTGATGAGTCCTCAATCTAACTCCTTAGATATTCATCCAAGCACTAGACTCTATGATTCAATTATTGAACCAATAGTTGTATGATCATTAAGATGGCCATGGTACAAAACCCTATTTGTACTAAGGGACCTATTATGCAAACTAATTATTCTTCATTTCAGATCAGGGAATGATATTTGCAATAATATTTATTGCATAATGTCCAACAATCTTCCACTAGCCCAAAGAGCCATTAATGGGCTAATTATTAAACCCACACTCATGTGACAATCATGGGCTATTTAGAAAATAGCTAGGTAAGATGATCAATCACTCTGTTACCAAGAGACTATCCCATGTCCTTTTACAGCACTTGCATATCTCTTAGCAATAGTGCTCGCATCGAATGCGTATGTTTCATCTTATGCAACCAATACTCCATCTCGTTAAAGCAGTTATAGTGTCTTTAACACTATTGCTCTATAATTATTATCACCGGTATTTCCATAATCCTCGTAATACCTTCATTCCCAGAGATCTCCATCCCCTAAGGTATCCGCAGTTAAGACCTTTTAGATGACAATCTATAAAGTCTTAATTCCTTGTAGATAAGACTTTGAGATCACTATCTAAAAAAATCTTGTCATCTTTGAAGATATTGTTATTACTACAACTACGTGTTTTATCTCCATAGTAGGATTAGTAACATTTACTACTCCCACTGCATGGCAGGCATCTGACTTTTGTACACATCTAGTATACACTCGGCTTCTCGCAACTGATGCACAAAGGACAAGCAGTTCTAGCATTCACTCCCTCAACTCTTTAAGGTGCTATCCCTTTAGATAGGTCATTATCATATCTTAATGGAAGGAAGCCTTTCTTGGGGTTTTCCAAGAATGGAAAAGTCCAGGGTGTACCACTAATGTGATGGTCCCAATACCTTCTTCTCTTTGCTTTTGAACACTTTCAAAACTAAGATACAAGAGGTATCCATGAGATCATATCTCAAGGTATGGAATATCTAGATTATAGAACACTTATTATTATCCTTATGTCATTCCAAATGATTAGGATATCATCCATATTTAGCACGATGAACACAATGGTACTCCCACTAAGCTTCACATGGCTCATCAAGATTCTATCTGAAATCATAACATTTATAATTTCATCAAATCTTATATTCCAACTACAAGAAGCTTGTTTGACTTCATAGATGGATTTCCTTAGCTTGCACACCTTACTTTCCTCAACCATGAAGCCTTGGGGCTACTTCATGTGAATATCCTCATAGAGGTATTCATAGAGGAATGCAATCTGGACTTTCATGTTGAAGATGTCAAAGTCAAGTTGTGTAGCTATAGTTAGCAATATTCTGATGGGTTTAAGCATGGTCACTAGAAAGTAAGTCTCATCACAAGCAATGTATTCTTTCTTCATGTGTATCTCGTGGATACAAGCCGTGCTTTGAAGGTCTCTACCTTCTCATTAGGTTTCCTTTTCTCTTGAAGATCCATTTACTCCTTAACGGGTCTTACCCTTATAGGTGGATCCTCGAGAATCCATATACAACACTTGTATATGAAGTCTACTTTATACTTTATTGCTAACATCCATCTTTCCATGACATGATCCTCATAAGCTTCATCACATGAAGTCGCATCATTGTCAGGCTTGGCTGACACATGGAATATATCTTCAAACTCATTTGAAGAGGTATTAGTATTTCATCTTTAGTTGTCCTCTTAGTTTCTAATATCAGAAGTCTCATTTTCTTCTCTAGATTAAATGAGTTCCTTTACTTCATTTGCATCTTGATTCTCAAGAGAGTCATTGATGAAGCCACATTTCACCATCTTTATTCTATCATTTTGGCCTCAAAAACCCTAGCAAATGCGTGTAAATACCATTAATTAGAGCATTTTAGCATTCATGCATGTGCATGTAATTAGTGTATAAAACACTGTAATAAAAGCCAAAATTATAGAAAAAATAAAGGAAAAGAAAATGAATAAAATATTGTAAATATTTTATGACCCAAAACCCCGAGACCTAGGCATCTTGATGAATAGGTCGACAAGGAATAAAGTAGGGAGAGATAAGGGTCAAAATACAATAAAATTCCCTTTGTTTTTAATCCATTTTTTATTCATTTTGGGACCTATTTTTGGTTCCACTTTTTATACCTCAAATAAAGAAACTTTGTACATAAAATTTGTACATAATTGAATAAATAAAAATACAAAATTGATTTCACTGAAAAATAATGTACAAATAAAAAGTTATGGTCTGAATAAGATTCCAGAATCCCAACTTCCCAGACCCGTATCTCACAAATGAAAACTAGAAATGTACCAAACTCACCTTTAATTGTATATAGCATAAAATAATCTATTTAGTGGAGGTGGTTTTGTATTTTTCGGAGCTACGGTTTGAAAGTTGAGTTTTGGACCCTTGTAGTATACTTATACAGATTAAAATATTCAATTTATTATTTATTCATTATTTTTGTAATTTTATATTTTTATAATTTTGTAAATATTATTTATAATATATATGTACATTAAAATCAGAATAAAAACATAAAAGAAATACAAAATAACAATACATGCATACTATACATAGGTATAATACCTATACTTATACATGTACATTATACCTTTATTTTTAAAATATACAAAACAATTCAGAAAAATAAAATAAAAATATTTTTTAGTGTATAAAAGTATTTTATAAATATACAAAATAATAAATAAAAATAAAGAAATTAAAATCAGAAAATAAAAATAAATTATTCAAATGCATAGATATATATACCTACAAACGGCACAAAAGGAAACTTGTAAATTTACACTTCATAAAAATAATTAAAAATCACCATAAAATACTAAATAAAATAATAAACATTTTTTGTTAAATAACCAAAAAATTAAATAAATCATTTTCTATTTTTAAATTAAATTTCAATGTATTTCCAGGAGGTTTTTCCCGGTTGGTCCACGTGGACCAACAAGGTGGTCTGGCTCGTTGACCGAGGTCAACAGCCTGACCTTCCTCCTAGCCTGTGTCAGAGATAGGTTTTGTCCCATTTTTCGAGGCTGCTCCCTTCACCATTTTGCGATGCGTGCTTCACGACTTTTGATCCTCGGGGATTCGTCATACACGCCCTTGTGTTATCTCGGGCCCTGGATCACTGGCGTGCTCTCAACGCATCGTTCTTTGCGCCACCTTTACCACATTTCAAAACCGACCCCCTTCTTCCACCTCCTCTTTGAACCGCCTTGGGAGAGCTTTAAACCTCCGGGTGTGGGTGTATCGGGTCTCCGGTGACAGGGGATTGACCCAAACCCCCCGTCGAGGTGATGCGAAGCTAGAGGTCGGATTCCATCCCCCATCTCCGGCGTCCTCCGGTGAGGTACCCATCTCGGGCTTCCAGCCCTTGAGGTTGTTTTCTTTCTGTCTTTTTCTTGCACATTTCGTTCCTTGTAGTAGCAGGACTCTTTTCCACCCTTCATTCTCGATTCAAACCCATTTAATTGCCACGTTTCACCTCGTCGGAGCTCGCTCCGGCGAGTACTATCTCCGCCGTACCCCACATTCACACCACCTCGCTGTGGAGTCGGGCATTTTGCCCCCGACTCTTTCACTCGCCTCTGCAGGTACCTGGAGCAAAGAGCACGCCTGGGGGCAATTTTTGCCATCGCCGGAGGCAACTGGGACCTCCCTTCATCTCCGACGTCGTGGAGGAACATCGGACGCCGCCGCCACTTTTTGAAGCCCCAAGCACAGAGAGCAGGACTGTAGGAGCTTCGGGGACCTTTTTGGAGCATTGCCGGACAGCGGAGTAGGGTGATCGGCGCTGGGGAAGCTCGCATCCCCGCGGGTTCTTCCCAGTTCGTCGAGGGATCTCGCAGCCGTTGGATTTTGAAGAAGTCCCAGAAGCTACAGCATCCGTAGGATCAAAGCGCCCACGGGCATTCGATCATCAGCATTCGATATAATCACGGCCGTTGGTAGCGAAGAGGCATCGGGCGTTTTGGCGCTGACACGTGGATTAGTGAGGAGCCCGCTGCCGTTGGATCACATTAGGCGAGGGTATTTTGCAACTTTTACCCTGCACATTTTTGTATTTAATATTTAGTCCAGAAACTTTCATAGGTAGTTTAAAAAGTTTTGTAATATTTATCACCAGACCCACGAACTTTTCCTATTTGCATTTTAGTCCTGGCCACGTCACCTCACGTGACCAGTACACGTGAGGTGAGGGAATTTTGCACAGGACCCCTCCAGGGTTTACTTATTTCGATTCAGTACAAGAACTTGTGGAGCACGTGTAAAAACTATGGTTATTTTGCAAAAAGGCCCTCGGATTTTTTTGGAAATTACACCTAGGTCCTTCCCAGGTGCGTGTTAGTCACGCGCCCTGGTGAGGTATTTGCTGGGGTACCCCTGCGAGTCTTGTATTCTATATTTGATCCATTAAATGCAATATTCAGTTATAAATTTTATGTGAAAATTGCAACTGTGCCCCTGGATGTTTTGATATTTGCACTTATACCCTTGTCAGGCTTAGTATTTTTGCTTGCTCTATTTATTTCACGCATCATATTAACTCCAAAAATTACCAAAAAATACCATAGGCTCTTTTTAACTTGTGCTTCCATGCCATATTTTTGTATTACATTTTTATTGCATTTTCATATTTATTAAAAATCAAAAATATGCATTTTTCTTACTGTTTGCATTAGAAAATCCATGAAAATTATAAAAACGTTTTGAAAAATTCCAAAAAAATATATCTTGTGTGTTTTATGATATTTTATTGTCACTCCAAAAATCACTAAAAAATTCAAAACCAAAACCTTAAAAATTATAAAATACCTAAAAACTTCAAAAAATCTATAAAATCATAGAAAAAAATAGAAACTCAAGTCCTGTAGGTTCCCTGTTTTATTGTCTTTATTTTAAAATTAATTTGGGAAAATTTTGTTACTGTTTGATATTTTTCATTCCCATTTTACTTTCGGCCAGAACCTTTGCTCATGGTTTCCTTGTATTTTTTACTTTAAAATACCAAAAACATGTTGAAAAATCCCCAAAAATCACAAAAATAGTAGAAAATTATAAAAAGACCAAAAATATTTTATTCCCAAATTTTTGACTATTTTTGCCTATTTTTATAAATAAACAATCTCCTCTTTCCTTACAATATATATAACCTATTATTGAAAAAGAAAATGTAAAAATATAAAATATAAAAAGAAAATACAAAATCTGTAAAAAGAAAACCAAAATACAAAAATTAAAAATAAAAAATAAAAAAATATGAACACTAAAAACCCACAAAAACATTTGCATCTTGTAGACACTTAATCACATCACATTTTTGTGCATCAATTATTGATCTATCCTGCCTTGCTCCCTATGTTCGAACTCTCTACAAACTTGCATCTATACATCTTTTATGTAGAGTTAAAAATCAATTTGACTCCACATTGTTTGTCATTGTTTGATATTTGATTGTGGGTTCATTGTTGACTAAATTCGGATTTTTAGCGGTCACCGCAGCGACCTCTGTGTTCCCGCCTTGTGTGGATCACAAGACCGTTAGGAATTCGTGTTTATCAAATGGTGTCGTTGCCGGGGAGCAACAACGCATAGTTTGGCTTTTTGCTTTGTGTTTGTGATTATTTGTCTATATTCTTGCTTTGTTTACTTGCTCATTTATTTGATATATCTTTTGAGTTGTCTAACCTCTCTTCTTTGTTGACTTTGTGCGAGGAACCGCGGATCGAGAGAGGCGCTTCATCCGAGGCGCCTACGCACACACGTGAAGCCGGCATCTGTCAGCCTAGCACCGAAGGAGACGAAGAGGATTTTTGAAGACCGAGCTCCACCATTAGTTGTAGCATTTACTTCTTGCATGTATTTGTGTAATTTTTGTGAGAGAGAGACCCTCTATTTTTGTAATAATACAGGTACTCGGACTTTGGACTCTTGAGCCTAATTTCCAAGTGTTTGTTCACTTGGGAGCTCGCCGCGGTTTTTAGTTTTTATCGCCTTTTTCATTTTATTTTCCGATTTTGTTTTCTTTATTTTGTGTGACTGAGCCCCTAGTTCTAGGATTGCTTGCGATAGATTAAGGCCAAACACCTAACATATCTTGCATGTACCTATAGACTCGTTTGTACTTAGTCAAATAAAAACAATCGCCTCATCATCTTCGAGCCTTCGTGCCACGAGCCCACCCTGTCAAGCGCTACTCCTAAACTCGATGTGTCGAGAAGAGGAGGGGTGAGCCTAGACCAGACTCTTGGATTGAGGATCGGTGACCGACTTGTGGTGCTTCACGCTAATAGCAATTTCTGAACTTAGGGCGATTTCATCGGCTTTGCATTTGCATATAGATAGGTTTCAATTCTGCTGAGCATCTTTGCATATAGAGTGCTGGAGGCAAGGTGAGAATTTACGCTTTAGCATACATCATCGTTTTGCCGCTTGCATTGCTTTTCCGTCTCTCTACCTCTGATTTTGCAACATAGGTACTAAGTAAAATTGACTCCTCGATAGGCTCGTGCATTTCTCATTAAAATTCCAAAAAAAAGTGATAATCAATTAAAATTGGGACTGTTAATATTACTTGACCCTAAAATCGATTAAAACGAAAAATCTTGTATTGGGGCGAGTAATCCCCTCATTGTCTTCGCTTTTACTTGCTCGCGCACACGCTAAGGACTAGTGCCCAAATCCCATTTCAGACCCTAAGTGTGTGTGCAATTCTTTGACTTCTCACCTAACTCTAAAAAAGACAAGATAAAAAGACCGACTTTTCGGTCTCTACCTTGTTGAGTATGTGAATTGAGGGTTTGATTGTTTCATTTTTGCTTGTGATTGTTTTGTGTGCATACTCGATCACTCTGCGCATTTGCGCCTTTTTCTCACATCTCTTGACTTGACCGTCGTGCTCTCCTGATCAGTTCTCTCTTCTTTCGAGATGAACCCCTGGAGCGATTTTTATCCGGATTTTACGGATTCCTCGTACCATCCAGTCGGTCCACCTCCCTTTTATCAGGAGGATCCTCCTCCTAACTTTTCTGACTATTGTACATATCCACCTCAACCACGGTATCAGACCTCGGATTTCTACCCACCTCCACCTGTATATTATCCACCTCCGCCTTCACATCCACTCGAGTCTGACCTGTTGGAGTCACCTCCCTTGATCTCTATGAGTGATATCTTAAACCGAATAATAGAACACCTTGATTTGATGAATGATGATATGGCTATCTTGAGGACAAATCAGATTAAGGCCCCTTTTGTCAAGGTTACGGATTTCATTGTGGGTGATCATGGGAAATTGCAATCACCAAAAATACAAAAAATGAGAAAAACATAGAAACACAAAAAGATTTTGGGAGTCACACAATCGAGCCGCGTTGTGAGGAGAGGGGCCAATTGTCCAATCATTTGACCACACATCCACTCACTTCTTGTCCCATCTCCAACCCCAAGGGTGCCTATGTACAGACTGCTCTGGGCACTCCTCATGTACATGCTGATTCTGACTTCCTCCCTTGTATGGAGGAGGTCCAAAAATTCAAAAAATGCTATCTGAATCCGAAGTGGTGGCTACTATTCATGAGATCATCCGTGCCCCACTTCAGCAGGCCATGACTGATTTATCTGCTCCTCTTCCCAAGAAGAGAAAGCAGAGGAGCAGATCTGAGCGTCACATTCTGACCATGGCCACTGCCCACGCCATCACACACCGTCCCATTCCTAGAAAGAAGAACACAACCACCCCTTTCATCACTTGCACTATCTCTGACTATACTTGTGATCACACTCTCCTGGACAGCGGTGCATCTATTAGCATATTACCCTTCTCGTTGGTACAGTCTCTTCACTTAGGGCCTCTCAAGAAGACCAGGATGATAGTTCAATTTGCTGATGGATCTATCAAGAGGCCAAAGGGTATCCTTGAAAATGTCGTCATTTCGATTCAGGGCACGAGCCATCATGTTGACTTCATCGTGTTGCCCATGGAGACCTCCACAGGGGAGCCCTCTCCAATCATCCTGGGACGACCATTCCTCGCCTCTGCAAGGGTCGTTATTGACTACAGATCAGGAGAAATTCGCTTCCGTCCTATTGACGAGAGCGAAGTGTTGCTTACCACACCCACAGTCGACCAGAGAACTGCACCTGATGCACCTTCACCGATCATAGCTGTCTCCGAGGCCTGCGACCGATCTGAGGATATTAGAGATGCTTGCTTAGTGACCGCTGATGAGACCTGACGAATCCCTCGAAAGGGGAGGAAATCGAAAAGCATAGACCTCGCAGTTCCTCCCCCTGGTGTGTGGCGATGTGTTGATGAAATCCAAAGTATTTACGTCATTGATCCATTTCAGCGGAGGGCGGATACCAAGACTAGACAGGACGGGCCTGGTTTGACTACTTCCACTGATAAGTCCTTTCCTGGTCACTCACAAGTAAAGAAGATTGAGGTCGGTTATGATGCTGCCCATTATTTTGATAGACCTCATGATGAAACAAATGACCCAGGTGAGGTTCTTGAGGACGAACAGAGTTCGTATACTTCCACTAATGATTTCATCCCGTTTGATTTTGACTTGGACGATCCCTCGCAGGACGACTCCGATTACACTTCTTCCGAGGATGATGAGTTTGTCCCATTCCACTTTGATATCAGCGAGACCTCCAAGGCCAGACCTGACCACACTTCTTCCACTCGCCCGTTTGCGCGTTCACACCATAGGACCACCAAGGGCGAACCTAGCCAAACTACTTCCATTGACCCGTTCGTCCCTTTCCGATTTGATTCCACTGAGGGCCTTCACCCTGTCGACCCTGATCGACGTCCGTCCACTGTGGACCCCGATGTCGACCTACACCACACTAGATCTATCCCTCAACGGTCTCGCAAGAAGGTCTGCTTTCTACCTTCTTGATCATCTGTATATCCCCTTGTGTACCTTTGTTCTCTCTCCCATTTTGCTCGTCCACCCATTCTCGTGTTTGCCTTGCTTAGGACATACTTTGTCCTAAGTATAGGGGGGTGGACGAGCCGAGTGTTCATTCATCGTTCCGTTTCATTACTCTTGTTGTTGCCTATACTTAGGGCTTCTTTTACCCTAAGTATAGGGGGAGTGATGTGTACATTCTCACGCTCTCTTCTCTCACCTTTCAATATCGTTTCTTCTTTTCCTCTTCTATCCTCTGTATCTATCAAAAAGGTGTCGCCTCCTTGTAGACAGTTTTCTATACTTAGGATGTACTTTGTCCTAAGTATAGGGGGTGTGCACCCCGAGTTGTTCTATTCTTTGATCCTCTCCATTGTCTCCTCTTCTTGTCTATACTTAGGGATATCTTACCCTATGTATAGGGGGAGACAGTCTGAGTACGATCTGTTCATTCCCACCCTTGACCCTCCCTGCTTTGTGTATAGTCTGCTATACTTAGGATTATTTGATCCTAAGTATGGGGGGGACGGTCGATTTCTCATTGGTTTATTCGTTTATCTCTTATTCATTTATTCGTTAGACTTTTCTATACTTAGTACGAGTTATGTCTTCTCTTTTTCTCTCCGATCTATGAGGACATAGATCAAGCTAAGTATAGGGGGGTCGTATATACTGTGTATATACTTTAGCCATAACTCGTACTTTCGTATTTTCTTAATAGTATGGCTAATTATTCTTTAAAATTCATTAAAAACTTTAATAAAAAGATGTGGTTATTCCTCAAATTCTTTGTGTATTTACTGATTAATAAATCCGGTGAAAATGTTTTTGAAAAATGTTTGAAAAATGGTTTGAAAATATTTTGGAAAAATCCTTTGAAAACTATTTGGAAAACATTTTGTTACATGTTTTCAACCTTTGTAAAAAGATTTTGATTACAAACTTATTTTTTTGTGTGAAATAAAATGTTTGAGAAATGATTTGCAAATGGTTTGAAAAATGGTTGCAAAAATATTTGAAAAATCTATATATACTGTTTGGAAAACCTCTGCAAAATGATTTTCAAATGTGCGAACTTGTTAGTAAAAACTATTTGTCAAAATTATTTTGGACTATAGTTTTCAAAATTGTTTAAAAAACCTATGTCAAATAAGTTTGAGGAATACTTGCATCTAACCTAAAATTTTTTGTGTATATATTTATAAAATTGACCACTTACCATTCTTTTTAAAAAACCCATAAAAATTTCAAAATCTTGAAAATTGCATCACAAAAATATTTTCTACATTTGCATGGCATTCGCATTTTTGGATTGAGTTTGATAGTTGAACGAGTCTAAGTAAAATCTGAAGATTGGAGCTTCGTTGGACCTTAAATTTACCTAATTAACAAAACCTTATAGGAACTGGGATTGAGGTACTTCAGGTCTAGTTGACTTAATTCTTTGAGGATCACGGGACTTGGTTCAATGGATTCTTGACTGTCTAAGTAGAGTATTTCGGAGCACATGCACGACTCTTGTTGATAATGACCTAACTTGGACACTTGCACCTTTCACATGGCTCAACTCAGTTGGGGTGGTGAGGGGGATGGATTTGCCGGTATGAGACGCACACAGGTGGAAACACGTGTCCTCCTCTAGGGAGGAAAGTGCGCCCCAACCCATCCAGTAATGATGAGTTTCGGGGATAGGAGATCGTGGGTTGCAATAAAGCTTCAAAAGAGGGATAGTCTACTGGCTCAAGAGGAAAAACTCCCTATGTAAATGCCGATGTATATAGTATTCAAAAAAAATTGCAAAAGCAAAAAAAACTCCAAAAAAAGTGGACAGGCTTGTACAAAAAAAATGTCTGCCGGAGTGTACATATGTGTAAAGTCAAATAAGCAAGCTTGAGCTTCAAAGTCAAATCATGTGAGCCTGCAGCTGGATGACTTGACTACACTGGTCTTGCATCCTAGGATAAGTAGCTACACTGGCTACCGTCCATTCTTCTCTTCACCCCCCTCCTCTTGAGCTGGTTGCCACTTGAACTTAGAAGGGAATACCCTGCTTCTTGAGGGATGAGTTGTTGGATTGGGGAATTATTGGGTTGTCATATTGGAGAAGTCGGTCTCTTTGTCATTTCAGTTGGGGAGAGCCACTATCACTTACACTGTACAAGTCAGATTCAAAGTCGTAAGGGTTTGCGTATGAGTTGAAGTATTTCTGACCTGGCTATTGAGGAGACTTGGACAGAGTTTTGGGATTCTCAGGGACTGTTGGATTTCAAATTCGATTCTCAATAAGGTTTCGTCCGCACTTAAATTCCAAATTTCTGACTTAAGCTCCAAACTTTGATTTTGTGAAGACAAGTTTGATAATTAAACTTCATCCATCTTTCTTCTTTTTCTTTTCTTCTTTTTCTTTTATGCACTTATTGCATAAGTGTTTGCTAGGGACTAGAAAAGGTAAAGTATAGGGGATGATGAAGCCACATTTCATCATCTTTATTCTATCATTTTGGCCTCAAAATTCCTAGCAAATGCGTGTAAATACCATTAATTAGAGCATTTTAGCATTCATGCATGTGCATGTAATTAGTTTATAAAACACTGTAATTAAAGCCAAAATTATAGAATAAATAAAAGAAAAGAAAACGAATAAAATATTGTAAATATTTTATGACCCAAAACCCCGAGAGCTAGGCATCTTGATGAATAGGTCGACAAGGAATAAAGTAGGAGGAGATAAGGGTCAAAATATAATAAAATTCCCTTTGTTTTTAATCCATTCTTTATTCATTTTGGGACCTATTTTTTGTTCCACTTTTTATATCTCAAATAAAGAAACTTTGTGCATAAAAGTTGTAGATAATTGAATAAATAAAAATACAAAATTGATTTCACTGAAAAATAATGTACAGATAAAAAGTTATGGTCTGAATAAGATTCTAGAATCCCAATTTCCCAGACCCGTATCTCACAAATGAAAATTCGAAATGTTCCAAACTCACCTTTAATTGTATATAACATAAAATAATCTATTTAATGGAGGTGGTTTTGTATTTTTAGGAGCTACGGTTTGAAAGTTGAGTTTTGGACCCTTGTAGTATACTTGTACAGATTAAAATATTCAATTTATTATTTATTCATTATTTTTGTAATTTTATATTTTTATAATTTTGTAAATATTATTTATAATATATATGTACATTAAAATCAGAATAAAAATATAAAAGAAATACAAAATAAAAATACTTGTATACTATACATAGGTCTAATACCTATACTTATACATGTACATTATATACCTTTATTTTATTAAATATACAAAACAATTTAGAAAAATAAAATAAAAATATTTTTTAGTGTACAAAAGTATTTTATAAATATACAAAATAATAAATTAAAATAAATAAATTAAAATCAGAAAATAAAAATAAATTATTCAAATACATAGATATATATACCTACAAAGGGCACAAAAGGAAACTTGTAAATTTACACTTCATAAAAATAATTAAAAATCACCATAAAATACTAAATAAAATAATAAACATTTTTTGTAAAATAATTAAAAAAATTAAATAAATCGTTTTCTATTTTTAAATTAATTTTCAATGTATTTCCTGGAGGTTTTTCCTGGTTGGTCCACGTGGACCAACCAGGTGGTCTGGCTCGTTGACCGAGGTCAACAGCCTGACCTTCCTCCTAGTCTGTGTCAAAGATAGGTTTTGTCCCATTTTCTCCAATTTTTCGAGGCTGCTCCCTTCACCTTTTTGTGATGCGTTCTTCACGACTTTTGATCCTCGGGGATCCGTCATACACGCTCTTGTCCTATCTCGAGCCCTGGATCACTGACGTGCTCTCGACGCATCGTTCTTTGCGCCACCTTCACCACATTTCAAAACCGACCCCCATCTTCCACCTCCTCTTTGAACCGCCTTGGGAGAGCTTCAAACCTCCGGGTATGGGTGTATCGGGTCTCCGGTGACAGGGGATTGACCCAAACCCCCCGTCGAGGTGATGCGAAGCTAGAGGTCGGATGCCAACCCCCATCTCCTGCATCCGCCGTCGAGGTACCCATCTCGGGCTTCTAGCCCTTGAGGTTGTTTTCTTTCTGTCTTTTTCTTGCACATTTCGTTCCTTGTAGTAGCAGGACTCTTTTCCACCCTTCATTCTCGATTCAAACCCATTTAATCGCCACATTTCACCTCGTCGGAGCTCGCTCCGGCGAGTACTATCTCTGCCATACCCCACATTCACACCACCTCGCTGCGGAGTCGGGGCATTTTGCCCCCGACTCATTCACTCGCCTCTGCAGGTACCTGGAGCTAAGAGCACGCCTGGGGGCATTTTTTGCCATCGCCGGAGGCACCTGGGACCTCCCTTCGTCTCCGACATCGTGGAGGAACGTCGGACGCCGCCGCCACTTTTTTGAAGCCCCCAGCACAGAGAGCAGGACTGCAGGAGCTTTGGGGACCTTTTTGGAGCATTGCCGGACAGCGGAGGAGGGTGATCGGCGCTGGGGAAGCTCGCATCCCCGCGGGTTCTTCCCAGTTCGCCGAGGGGATCTCGCAGCCGTTGGATTTTGAAGAAGTCCCAGAAGCTACAGCATCCGTAGGATCAAAGCGCCCACGGCCATTCGACCATCAGCATACGAAATAATCACGGTCGTTGGAAGCGAAGAGGCATCGGGCGTTTTGGCGCTAACACGCGGATTAGTGAGGAGCCCATCACCGTCGATCAGGCGAGGGTATTTTGCAACTTTTACCCCACGCATTTTTGTATTTAATATTTAGTCCAGAAACTTTCATAGGTAGTTTAAAAGGTTTTGTAATATTTATCACCAGACCCCCGAACTTTTCCTATTTGCATTTTAGTCTTGGCCACGTCACCTCACGCGACCAGTACACGTGAGGTGAGGGCATTTTGCACAGGACCCCTCCAGGGTTTACTTATCTCGATTCAGTACAAGAACTTGTGGAGCACGCGTAAAACTTTTGGTTATTTTGCATCAAGGCCCTCGGATGTTTTTGGAAATTACACCTAGGTCCTTCCCAAGCGTGTGCCAGTCACGCGCCCTGGTGGGGTATTTGCAGGGGTACCCCTGCGGGTCTTGTATTCTATATTTAATCCATTAAATGCAATATTCAGTTATAAATTTTGTATGAAAATTGCAACTGTGCCCCTGGATGTTTTGATATTTGCACTTATACCCCTACCAGGATTAGTATTTTTGGGTGCTTGCTCTATTTATTTTGCGCATCATAATAACTCCAAAAATTACCAAAACATTACCATAGGCTCTTGTTAACTTGTGCTTCCACGCCATATTTTTGTATTGCATTTTTATTGCATTTTCGTATTTATTAAAAATCAAAAATATGCATTTTTCTTACTGTTTGCATTAGAATATCCACGAAAATTATAAAAACGTTTTGAAAAATTCCAAAAAAAATATATTTTGTGTGTTTTATCATATTTTAGTGTCAATCCAAAAACCACTAAAAAATTCAAAACCAAAACCTTAAAAATTAGAAAATACCTAAAAACTTCAAAAAATCTATAAAATCGTAGAAAAATCAAAAAATAGAAACTCTAGTCATGTAGGTTCCCTATTTTATTGTCTTTATTATAAAATTAATTTGGGAAAATTTTGTTACTGTTTGATATTTTTCATTCCCATTTTAATTTCGGCCAGAACCTTTGCTCATTGTTTCCTTGTATTTTTTATTTTAAAAATACTTAATCACATCATATTTTTGTGCATTAATTTTTGATCTATCCTACCTTGCTCCCTGTGTTCGAACTCTCTACGTACTTTCATCTATACATCTTTTATGTAGAGTTAAAAATAAATTTGACTCCACATTGTTTGTCATTGTTTGATATTTGATTGTGGGTTCATTGTTGACTAAATTCGGATTTTTAGTGGTCACCGCAGCGACCTCTGTGTTCCCGCCTTGTGTGGATCACAAGACTGTTAGGAATTCGTGTTTATCAAATGATGCCGTTGTCAGGGAGCAACAACGCATAGTTCGGCTTTTTGCTTTATGTTTGTGATTATTTGTTTATATTCTTGCTTTGTTTACTTGCTCATTTATTTGATATATCTTTTGAGCTGTCTAACCTCTCTTCTTTGTTGACTTTGTGCGACGAACCGCGGATCGAGAGAGGCGCTTCATCCAAGGCGTCTACGCACCCACGTGAAGCCGGCATCTGCCAGCCTAGCACCGAAGGAGACGAAGAGGATTTTTGAAGACCGAGCTCCACCATTAGTTGTAGCATTTACTTCCTGCATGTATTTGTGTAATTTTTGTGTGAGAGAGAGACCTTCTATTTTTGTAATAATACAGGTACTCAGACTTTGGACTCTTGAGCCTAATTTCCAAGTGTTTGTTCACTTGGGGGCTCGCCGCAGTTTTTACAGTTTTTATCGCCTTTTTCGTTTTGTTTTCTGATTTTGTTTCCTTTATTTTGTGTGGTTGAGCCCCTAGTTCTAGGATTGCTTGTGATAGATTAAGGCCAAACACCTAACATATCTTGCATGTACCTATAGACTCGTTTGGACTTAGTCAAATTCAAACAGTCGCCTCATCATCTTCGAGCTTTCGTGCCGCGAGCCCACCCTGTCAAGCGCTACTCCTGAACTCGATGTGTCGAGAAGAGGAGGGGTGAGCCTAGACTGGACTCTTGGATTGAGGATCGGTGACCGACTTGTGGTGCTTCACGCTAATAGCAATTTCTGAACTTAGGGCGATTTCATCGGCTTTGCATTTCCATATGGATAGGTTTCAATTCTGCTGAGCATCTTTGCATGTAGAGTGCTGGAGGCAAGGTGAGCATTTACGCTTTAGCCTACATCATCGTTTTGCCACTTGCATTGTTTTTCCGTCTCTCTACCTCTGATTTTGCAACCTAGGTGCTAAGTAAAATTGCCTCCTTGATAGGCTCATGCATTTCTCATTAAAAATCCAAAAAAAAGTGATAACCAATTAAAATTGGGACTATTGATATTACTTGACCCTAAAATCGATTAAAAAGAAAAATCTTGTATTGGGCGAGTAATCCCCTCACTGTCTTCGCTTTTACTTGCTCGCGCACACGCTAAGGACTAGTGCCCAAATCCCATTTTAGCCCCTAAGTGTGTGTGCAATTCTTTGAATTCTCACCTAACTCTAAAAAAGACAAGATAAAAAGACCGACTTTTCGGTCTCTACCGAGTTGAGTAGGTGAATTGAAGGTTTGATTGTTTCATTTTTGCTTGTGATTGTTTTGTGTGCATACTCGATCACTCCGCGCATTTGCGCCTTTTTCTCACATCTCTTGACTTGACCGTCGTGCTCTCCCGATCATTTTTCTCTTGTTTCGGAATGAACCCTTGGAGCGATTTTTATCCGGATTTTGCGGATTCCTCGTACCATCCAGCCGGTCCACCTCCCTTTTATCAGGAGGATCCTCCCTCCTAACTTTTCTGACTATTGTACATATCCACCTCAGCCACGGTATCAGACCTCGGATTTCTACCCACCTCCACCTCCACCTGTATATTATCCACCTCCGCCTTTACATCCACCCGAGTCTGACCTGTTGGAGTCACCTCCCTTGATCTCCATGAGTGATATCTTGAACCGAATGATAGAACACCTTGATTTGATGAATGATGATATGGCTATCTTGAGGACAAATCAGATTAAGGCCCCTTTTGTCGAGGTTACGAATTTCATTATGGGTGATCATGGGAGATTGCAATCACCAAAAATACAAAAAAATGAGAAAAACATAAAAACAAAAAAAGATTTTGGGAGTCACACGATCGAGCCGCATTGTGAGGAGAGGGGCCAATTGTCCAATCATTTGACCACACATCTACTCACTTCTTGTCCCATCTCCAACCCCGAGGGTGCCTATGTACAGACTGCTCTGGGCACTCCTCATGTACATGCTGATTCCGACTACCTCCCTTGTATGGAGGAGGTCCAAAAATTCAAAAAAATGCTATCTGAACCCGAAGTGGTGGCTACTATTCATGAGATCATCCGTGCCCCACTTCAGCAGGCCATGAATGATTTATCTGCTCCTCTTCCCAAGAAGAGAAAGCGGAGGAGCAGATCTGAGCGTCACATTCTGACCATGGCCACTGCCCACGCCATCACACACCGTCCCATTCCTAGAAAGAAGAACACAGCCACCCCTTTCATCACTGGCACTATCTCTGACTATACTTGTGATCACACTCTCCTGTATGGCGGTGCATCTATTAGCATATTACCCTTCTCGCTGGTACAGTCTCTTCACTTAGGGCCTCTCGAGAAGACCAGGATGATAGTTCAATTTGCTGATGGATCTATCAAGAGGCCGAAGGGTATCCTTGAAAATGCCGTCATTTCGATTCAGGGCACGAGCCATCATGTTGACTTCGTCGTGTTGCCCATGGAGACCTCCACAGGGGAGCCCTCTCCAATCATCCTGGGACAACCATTCCTCACCTCTGCAAGGGTCGTTATTGACTACGGATCAGGAAAGATTCGCTTCCGTCCTGTTGACGAGAGTGAAGTGTTGATTACCACACCCACAGTCGACCAGAGACCTGCACCTGATGCACCTTCACCGATCATAACTGTCTCCGAGGCCTGTGATCGATTTGAGGATATTAGAGATGCTTGTTTAGCAACCGCTGATGAGACCCGACGAATCCCACGAAAGGGGAGGAAATCGGAAAGCATAGACCTCGCAGTTCCTCCTCCTGGTGTGTGGCGATGTGTTGATCAAATCCAAAGTATTTACGTGATTGATCCATTTGAGCGGAGGGCAGATACCAAGAATAGACATGACAGGCCTGGTTTGACTACTTCCACTAATAAGTCCGTTCTTGGTCACTCACAAGTAAAGATGATTGAGGTCGGTTATGATGCTGCCCATTATTTTGAGAGACCTCATGATGAAACAGATGACCCAGGTGAGATTCTTGAGGACGAACAGAGTTCGTATACTTCCACTGATGATTTCGTCCCTTTTGATTTTGACTTGGACGATCCCTCGCAGGATGACTCCGATTACACTTCTTCTGAGGATGATGAGTTTATCCCATTCCACTTTGATATCAGCGAGACCTCCAAGGCCATACCTGACCACACTTCTTCCCCTCGCCCGTCTGCGCTTTCACACCATTGGACCACCAAGGGCGAACCTAGCCAGACTACTTCCATTGACCCGTTCGTCCCTTTCCGATTTGATTCCACTGAAGGCCTTCACCTTGTCGACCCTAATCGGCGTCCGTCCACTGTAGACCCTGATGTCGACCTGCACCACACTAGATCTATCCCTCAGCGGTCTCGCAAGAAGGTCTGCTTTCTACCTTCTTGATCATCTGTATATCCATCTCTGTTGTATATCCCCTTGTGTACCTTTGTTCTCTCTCCCGTTTTGCTCGTCCACCCATTCTCGTGTTTGCCTTGCTTAGGACGTACTTTATCCTAAGTATAGGGGGGTGGACGAGCCGAGTGTTCATTCATCGTTCCGTTTCATTACTCCTGTTGTTGCCTATACTTAGGGCTTCTTTAGCCTAACTATAGGGGGAGTGATGTGTACATTCTCACTGTCTCTTCTCTCACCTTTCAATATCTTTTCTTCTTTTCTTCTTTTCTTCTTTTCCTCTTCTATCCTCTGTATCTATCAAAAAGGTGTCGCCTCCTTGTAGACAGTTTTCTATACTTAGGACGTACTTTGTCCTAAGTATAGGGGGTGCGCACCCCGAGGTGTTCTATTCTTTGATCCTTTCTATTGTCTCCTCTTCTTGTCTATACTTAGGGATATCTTACCCTAAGTATAGGGGGAGACAGTCTGAGTACGATCTGTTCATTCCCACCCTTGCCCCTCCCTGCTTTGTGTACAGTCTGTTATACTTAGGATTATTTGATCCTAAGTATAGGGGGGACGGTCGACTTCTCATTGGTTTATTCATTTATCTTATATTCATTTATTCGTTAGACTTTTCTATACTTAGTACGAGTTATGTCTTCTCTTTTTCTCTCCGATCGATGAGGACATAGCTCAAGCTAAGTATAAGGGGGTCGTATATAATGTGTATATACTTTAGCGATAACTCGTACTTTCGTATTTTCTTAATAGTATGGCTAATTATTCTTTACAATACATTAAAAACTTTAATAAAAAGATGTGGTTATTCCTCAAATTCTTTGTGTATTTACTGATTAATAAATCCGGTGAAAATGTTTTTTGCAAAATATTTGAAAAATGGTTTGAAAATATTTTTGAAAAATCCTTTGAAAACTATTTGGAAAACATTTTGTTACATGGTTCAACCTTTGTAAAAAGATTTTGATTATAAAATTATTTTCTTTGTGTGAAATAAAATGTTTGAGAAATGATTTGCAAATGGTGTGAAAAATGGTTGTAAAAATATTTGAAAAATCTATATATACTATTTGGAAAACCTCTGCAAAATGATTTTCAAATGTGCGAACTTGTTTGTAAAAACTATTTGTCAAAATTATTTTGGACTATAGTTTTCAAAATTGTTTGAAAAACCTGTGTCAAATAAGTTTGAGGAATACTTGCATCTAACCTAAAATTTTTTATGTATATATTTATAAAATTGACCACTTACCCTTGTAAATTCTTAAAATCTTGTATATACAAGATGCACTCCCATGTAAATATTTTTCACCTAGTTTTTCTCCAAATCTTTTATTTTCAAAAATTCCAAAAACATTTGCAAAATTAAAATCCAAAAACACTTGAAAAATCTTTTTGAAAAATCTAAAAAATGCATATGCATCATCTTTTTAAAAACCCCATAAAAAATTCAAAATCTTGAAAATTGCATCACAAAAATATTTTCTGCATTTGCATGGCATTCGTATTTTTCGGATTGAGTTTGATAGTTGAACGAGTCTAAGTAAAATCCGAAGATTGGAGCTTGGTTGGACCTTAAATTTACCTAATTAACAGGAATCTTATAGGAACAGGGATTGAGGTACTTCAGGTCTAGTTGACTTAATTCTTTGAGGATCACGGGACTTGGTTCAATGGATTCTTGAATGTCTAAGTAGAGTATTTCGGAGCACACGCACGACTCTTGTTGATAATGACCTAACTTGGACACTTGCACCTTTCACATGGCTCAACTCAGTTGGGGTGGTGAGGGGGTTGGATTTGTCGGTATGAGACGCACACAGGTGGAAACACGTGTCCTCCTCTAGGGAGGGATGTGCGCCCCAACCCGTCCAGTAATGATGAGTTTCGGGGATAGGAGATAGTGGGTTGCAATAAAGCTTCAAAAGAGGGATAGTCTACTGGCTCAAGAGGAAAAACTCCCTATGTAAATGCTGATGTATATAGTATTCAAAAAAAATTGCAAAAGCAAAAAAAACTCCAAAAAAAGTGGACAGGCTTGTACAAAAATAAAAATGCCTGCCGGAGTGTACATATGTGTAAAGTCAAATAAGCAAGCTTGAGCTTCAAAGTCAAATCATGTGAGCCTGCAGCTGGATGACTTGACTACACTGGTCTTACATCCTAGGATAGGTAGCTACACTGGCTACCGTCCATTCTTCTCTTCACCCCCTCCTCTTGAGCTGGTTGCCACTTGAACTTAGAAGGGAATACCCTGCTTCTTGAGGGATGAGTTGTTGGATTGGGGAATCATTGGGTTGTCATATTGGAGAAGTCAGTCTCTTTGTCATTTCAGTTGGGGAGAGCCACTATCACTTACCTTGTACAAGTCAGATTCAAAGTCATAAGGGTTTGCGTATGAGTTGAAGTATTTCTGACCTGGCTATTGAGGAGACTTGGACAGAGTTTTGGGATTCTCAGGGACTGTTGGATTTCAAATTCGATTCTCAATAAGGTTCCGCCTGCACTTAAATTCCAAAGGTCTGACTTAAGCTCCAAACTTTGATTTTGTGAAGACAAGTTTGATAATTAAACTCCATCCATCTTTCTTCTTTTTCTTTTCTTCTTTTTCTTTTCTGCACTTATTTGCATAAGTGTTTGCTAGGGACTAGCAAAGGTAAAGTATAGGGGGATGATGAATCCACATTTCATCATCTTTATTCTATCATTTTGGCCTCAAAAACCCTAGCAAATGCGTGTAAATACCATTAATTAGAGCATTTTAGCATTCATGCATGTGCACGTAATTAGTGTATAAAACACTATAATTAAAGCCAAAATTATAGAATAAATAAAAGAAAAGAAAACGAATAAAATATTGTAAATATTTTATGACCCAAAACCCCTAGACCTAGGCTTCTTGATGAATAGGTCGACAAGGAATAAAGTAGGGGGAGATAAGGGTCAAAATACAATAAAATTCCCTTTGTTTTTAATCCATTCTTTATTCATTTTTGGACCTATTTTTGGTTCCACTTTTTATACATCAAATAAAGAAACTTTGTACATAAAAGTTGTAGATAATTGAATAAATAAAAATACAAAATTGATTTCACTGAAAAATAATGTACAGATAAAAAGTTATGGTCTGAATAATATTCCAGAATCCCAACTTCCCAGACCCGTATCTCACAAATGAAAACTCGAAATGTACCAAACTCACCTTTAATTGTATATAGCATAAAATAATCTATTTAATGGATGTGGTTTTGTATTTTTAGTAGCTACGGTTTGAAAGTTGAGTTTTGGACCCTTATAGTATACTTGTACATATTAAAATATTCAATTTATTATTTATTCATTATTGTTGTAATTTTATATTTTTATAATTTTTTAAATATTATTTATAATATATATGTATATTAAAATCAGAATAAAAACATAAAAGAAATACAAAATAAAAATACTTGTATACTATACATAGGTATAATACCTATACTTATACCTGTACATTATATACCTTTATTTTATTAAATATACAAAATAATTCAGAAAAATAAAATAAAAATATTTTTTAGTGTATAAAATTATTTTATAAATATACAAAATAATAAATAAAAATAAAGAAATTAAAATCAGAAAATAAAAATAAATGATTCAAATACGTAGATATATATACCTACAAAGGGCACAAAAGGAAACTTGTAAATTTACACTTCATAAAAATAATTAAAAATCACCATAAAATACTAAATAAAATAATAAACATTTTTTGTTAAATAACCAAAAAATTAAATAAATCATTTTCTTTTTTAAATTAATTTTCAATGTATTTCCAGGAGGTTTTTCCTGGTTGGTCCACGTGGACCAACCAGGTGGTCTGGCTCGTTGACCGAGGTCAACAGCCTGACCTTCCTCCTAGCCTGTGTCAGAGATAGGTTTTGTCCCATTTTCTCCCATTTTTCGAGGCTGCTCCCTTCACCTTTTTGCGATGCGTTCTTCACGACTTTTGATCCTCGGGGATCCGTCATACACGCCCTTGTGCTATCTCGAGCCCTGGATCACTGACGTGCTCTCGACGCATCGTTCTTTGTGCCACCTTCACCACATTTCAAAACCAACCCCCTTCTTCCACCTCCTCTTTGAACCGCCTTGGGAGAGCTTCAAACCTCCGGGTGTGGGTGTATCGGGTATCCGGTGACAGGGGATTGACCCAAATCCCCCGTCGAGGTGATGCGAAGCTAGAGGTCGGATTCCAATCCCCATCTCTGGCGTCCACCGTTGAGGTACCCATCTCGAGCTTCCAGCTCTTGAGGTTGTTTTCTTTTTGTCTTTTTCTTGCACATTTCGTTCCTTGTAGTAGCAGGACTCTTTTCCACCCTTCATTCTCGATTCAAACCCATTTAATCACCATGTTTCACCTCGCCGGAGCTCGCTCCGGCGAGTACTATCTCCGTCGTACCCCACATTCACACCACCTCGCTGCGGAGTCGGGGCATTTTGCCCCCGACTCTTTCACTCGCCTCTGCAGGTACGTGGAGCAAAGAGCACGCCTGGGGGAAATTTTTGCCATCGCCGGAGGCACCTGGGACCTCCCTTCGTCTTCGACGTCGTGGAGGAACATCGGACGCCGCCGCCACTTTTTGAAGCCCCCAGCACAGAGAGAAGGACTGCAGGAGCTTTGGGGACCTTTTTGGAGCATTGCCGGACAGCGAAGGAGGGTGATCGGTGCTGGGGAAGCTCGCATCCCCGCGGGTTCTTCCCAGTTCATCGAGGGGATCTCGCAGCCGTTGGATTTTGAAGAAGTCCCAGAAGCTACAGCATCCGTAGGATCAAAGCGCCCACGGCCATTCGATCATCAGCATATGATATAATCACGGCCATTGGAAGCGAAGAGGCATCGGGCATTTTGGCGCTGACACGTGGATTAGTGAGGAGCCTGCCGCCGTCGATCATGCGAGGGTATTTTGCAACTTTTACCCCGCGCATTTTTGTATTTAATATTTAGTACAGAAACTTTCATAGGTAGTTTTAAAAGTTTCACCAGACCCCTGAACTTTTCCTATTTGCATTTTAGTCCTGGCCACGTCACCTCACGCGACCAGTACACGTGAGGTGAGGGCATTTTGCGCAGGACCTCTCCAGGGTTTACTTATTTTGATTCAGTACAAGAACTTGTGGAGCACGTGTAAAACTTTTGGTTATTTTGCATCAAGGCCCTCAGATTTTTTTGGAAATTACACCTAGGTCCTTCCCAAGCGTGTACCAATCACGCGCCCTAGTGGGGTATTTGCAGGGGTACCCCTGCGGGTCTTGTATTCTATATTTGATCCATTAAATGCAATATTCAGTTATAAATGTTGTGTGAAAATTGCAACTGTGCCCCTGAATGTTTTGATATTTGCACTTATACCCCTGCTAGGCTTAGTATTTTTGTGTGCTTGCTCTATTTATTTCACGCATCATATTAACTCCAAAAATTACCAAAAAAAATACCATAGGCTCTTGTTAACTTGTGCTTCCAGCCATATTTTTGTATTGCATTTTTATTGCATTTTCATATTTATTAAAAATCAAAAATGTGCATTTTCCTTACTGTTTGCATTAGAAAATCCATGAAAATTATAAAAACGTTTTGAAAAATTCCAAAAAAATTATATTTTGTGTGTTTTATCATATTTTAGTGTCAGTCCAAAAACCACTAAAAATTCAAAACCAAAACCATAAAAATTAGAAAATACTAAAAATTTCAAAAAATCTATAAAATCGTAGAAAATAAAAAAATAGAAACTCAAGTCCTGCAGGTTCCCTGTTTTATTGTCTTTATTTTAAAATTAATTTGGAAAAATTTTGTTACTGTTTGATATTTTTCATTCCCATTTTAATTTCGGCCAGAACCTTTGCTCAATGTTTCCTTGTATTGTTTATTTAAAAATACCAAAAACATTTTGAAAAATCCCCAAAAATCACAAAAACAATAGAAAATTATAAAAAGACCAAAAATATTTTATTCCCTGATTTTTGACCATTTTTCCTATTTTTATAAATAAATTATCTCCTCTTTCCTTACATTATATATATATCCTATTATTGAAAAAGAAAATATAAAAATATAAAATATAAAAAGAAAATACAAAATCAGTAAAAAGAAAACCAAAATACAAAAATTAAAAATAAAAAATATAAAAATATAAAAACTAAAAACCCACAAAAACATTTGCATCTTGTAGACACTTATCACATCACATTTTTGTGCATCAACCGTTGATCTATCCTGCCTTGCTCCCTGTGTTCGAACTCTCTACGTACTTGCATCTATACATCTTTTATGTAGAGTTAGAAATAAATTTGAATCCACATTGTTTGTCATTGTTTGATATTTGATTGTGGGTTCATTGTTGACGAAATTCGGATTTTTAGCGGTTACCGTAGCGACCTCTGTGTTCCCGCCTTGTGTGGATCACAAGACCGTTAGGAATTCGTGTTTATCAGTCATCCTCTAAGAATCACATTCTCAAAAATGAGATCTTTTAAGAATCTCAACGTCATAAAGCAGGTATCAAATACCATCCTTTATTTTCCTAATGAAGTAGCCCTCTCTGGTGCTATATTCCAACTTACATGCGTGAAACCTTATTAAGGATATATACTGCAGTTTCGACTACATATATACCTTGAAAGTAAGAGATAATTATGCTAATATTCATCATTGATCAAATCATGTCACACATGATCGATTGTATCTCTCTACAAATCTATTGAGTATAGGTGTATCAGGAGGAGTGAGATAAGAATGATATTCCTTTCTCCATAAGGTATTCCATGAATTCATCTAATAGGTACAAGATACCTAGGTTAGATCAAATTCATTTTATCTTCCTTTAAACTTTGGTTCTAAACCAAATTTATGAAATCTTTGAACATTTCAAAGCTTTATAAGGTGAAGGGAAGAAATCTCATATCACACATAATCATCAATAGATATCACATATTCATAATGTTTATTATGATATAGTTAATCCACATACATCAATATGTATGAGATCTTGAATACCATGGCATCTTACACCATGCCCAGAGAAGGGTGCATTGGACATTTTCTACTTTGAATACAATATTCACAAGTATATAAGATTTGATATTTCAGACATTCTAAAGCTTCATATCTTACTAGTCTATTGATCAAATCAACAGACAAATGTCCAAGGCTTGATGCCAGATCATTGTCAAATGATCTTCATCTTCCTATTGATATTTTATGGTTTTGAATTTGCAGTATTAGAAAAGTTAATGAACCTTCATTAATATTCTAATTTAGCAAAGTCCTCCAAATGTTAGATTACTGTCTGAAATATATCTATCATAACGCTTTATGATAGGTCTGTTCCAGAATTCATGCTTATTTCTAACATTTAGAAACAAACAATGAGTGTATTCTAATATCTAAGTCATAAAGACATTCTCTAAGACTATGGACTCTCCCACTGAAATTGAGAAGTCTATCAATCCAATAGAGATTGTTGCAATAATTGCATCAATATCCATGTAGATGACTTATTAAACCTGAAGATCAAATTCCAGTCTTCTAAAACATATGCAACCAATTGCAAGTATCATTAGAAGAATGAGATACAATTAATAGACTTTGATCTTATCAAATGAGAAATTCGATTTCGATGATTATGTGTAGGTGTAGATTATTTCGATGCACTATCCGAGTCCTTCTCTAAGGATTCTAGATAGACTAGATAGTCACGCTATCAATACATCAGTTTATTGTAGTATTGGCATTCATCCAACTCTTTGGATATCATACGGAAGGCATAGAAGTACAGTCAACTCTTTGACTATCCTTTTCATTTTGGGTCTGACCCATGCTTCCACTACGCTCCTTTCATCTATAATCAATCATTGCTTAAGATTAAGGATATCTTATTTTGAACTTAAAAAATTTCAATTATAAAAGTATTTCAACATTTATACATGCTTCATTTAATTCATATAATACGAATATTATGAAGCTTCATGAATGACTAGAGTACAGATAATAGAATGATTATGCTCATCATATCTATATTCATCTAAACTCTAAACCATCGGTTCAGGTAGATACTCAAACATTTTGAAGAAATCATCTCTTATAGAGCTACCAATTTGCATGATGTAGTGAATCATGTCATTCACGATTAAATTTTGAGAGCACATATGCATGCCAAAACATATTCATAGATTTTATAAGGATTATTTGACAATTACGATCATCATCGACATGTCACTTCTAAAGTACATTCGATGAGAGATCAAGACTATAGAGACATACAAACCCTAAGGTTGTAGTCCTATTATCTATTTAATTGTCATTCCCCATTCATGTAAGGAAACTTGCACATTTCAACCATATACATTATGTGTTCAACTGCAAGTACAATGTTTTGATCATGGATCTAATCCACGATATTTTACTAGTTATTATTATATATAGTATTGAGTGGGTTTAATGAAGGATTATCTAAAATAATAAATTTGCAGAAGTGTATATATTATATATACATATTTTACTTTGATTTAGGAGTTTTTATATTGAAGTTGTCTTGCCTTGTCAACACTGAAAGTTCGTTCCCTTAATCACTTTCAATGTAAGAATATACTTATCATTAGATCTCAAGCAAGAACTGGGATGTCCTTCCTTATCTTTGTCACATCCCAATAATATGAGAACTTGTAACTCTGATAAAAAGAAGCGAGAACACATTCCTCCTTGCAAGCCCAACTTGCACTCTTGATTCAGTCTTTAACACCCGGACCCACCACCCCTAAGGTGATGTGACCCATCGTTAATTGAACCAACCGTCAACAGTATACTCGCTATGCACAATCCAATATCACCCCAATAATATGAGGACTCAATATAGAGGTCACTGTGCATATGACCTTACTCTTTCGAGAAGCAAAGAGATCGATCAAGATGCGCGTGCATATAGGAGCTGTCACTTCGAACATGTGTCTCCTACATACAATCCCTGGTGATGGAACCCTTCGCCTTGACGGGAGACCATAGATGTCACTTATGTGATCCTCCATATCATGTTCAAATTTTAATTAATCATTATGAATCATATTCACATAATTAATTCTTCCAAGGGAATAACATCTCTATTAAATTAGAGTGTTCAATTTTAATTGGAATCCAATTAATCTAATCATATTAAATTAATATCCAATAAACATCCTTTTATTGTTACTTGAAATATGGTATTATCTCAAATATGTATTATTTTACATTTTAATAACTAGAAAAATACACTGTGATCTTTCCTGATTATCAAGACCCTACCCTCTTTCATGGCTAGTACCGACGAGAGTGGGACAGATTGCACACGGTGCAACCTGCTACCCCAACGCTTCCCGACTAGACACCATATCCACCTTGGGAAAAGATAATGCCAAATTGATCATTGTGTACTTGAGATGATAATCAGCTTTTCACCCGAAGTTATATGATATAAGAATAATCAAAATATTTTTGATTAACATTATAAGAAAAATTTCTAAATAAATTCACAATCCAATTCAAGCAACTATGTTTGTTGGAAAGTAGATCATGTAACCAATTTGTGATCTAGATCATATCTAATCAATTATTGGTTAAGACAATAATTTAAGGAAATAATTATCATCAAATATTTCACAAATATTTATCATTTCAGGAAATTAAACTATTTAATTTCATTAATTGTTTAAATGACAATCACAAGGTTCTTGATTAGGAAATCAATTTCCAATAGTGACCCTCACTTACTAAAATTAGCATATATCATTCAATTTAAATCCAAATCAAGAAAAATAAGTTCCAAAGTTTGTTAATTTAATTTACAACAGAAATTAAGAAATTTGCACACATTTCTAGGTGTTTCAATTCAGTAATGAACTCCTTAATTACATCATGATTCGCAGTCCCCGAAACAGTGGATACATGTTCACTAAAATGATCATAACCTGAGCAAACGGATTCGAAATCATGCAAAATCAGATTCCACGCTTTCCTTATTTAATGGGAAATATAATACAAATGATTTAAACAGGGATGAAAATATTCACTAAACAGATATGCGAAAATGAAATGTGATAAAACTTTCGCAAACGCTAATGAACCCAAGTTGTCTCAGGTTTATGGATCTCATCCAAAACCTCCAACCTAAGGATCTGATACCACTTGAAGGATATGGTAAGATCCTTAAGTGTGTCATGGAAGCGTGATGATCACATCGTATGCGATCGGGAGCGACTAGTCACACTAGTGCTCGAGGTAGTGGAATTTTCAAAAAAAATCATGTGATGAAACCACATGATCCAAGACCACTTCTCAGATTGTTTCATCTAAATCATAAATAATTTTTGGGTTACCCCTTGAAGCATGGTTGCGATCAAGTCTCTAAACGAAGAAGCCTCCTATCTCATGTCTGATCCGATGGAGGAGACGCTTGTGAGCGCATTGATGAAACACGTGCTTCTCGCAATCCATGTTGAAAATCCAAGCGGCGAATCTTTTGATCTTGTCATACAAGATCGAATGTATTCTTCACAAGCAAGGCACGTCGACGGAGAAGGAGATCCGTGACCAAACAATACGGTAGCATAACGACGCTGCGGCGAGAATGAGTCTCTCTAGGGCTCCGTGGTGCACAACCACAAGAGAGAGAGAGAGAAAGAGAGGGTGTGTAGAGAATGAGAGAGAGAGAGAGAGTTGTTGTCTCCAACTTGTGTTGTATGTGTAAAGAAGAGAAAAGGGGGTGCCTCACCTTTTATAATATTTTGGGATCTATGTATCTCAATTCAAGGACAACACAAATCCAATGGCTAACATTGATTTGTGTTTCTTTTAATGGCAACGATTTTATTGTAAAAAAACTGCAACAATTAATTTAATTTAGATTAAATATATATTGATTTATTAATATATATATGAATCTCAAATTAAATCAATAAAGTTTTAAGATTATGGAATGGAGATTGCCTCACACTTTCCTAATGAGGGTTGGTGGGAATCTTATGTAATCTCGTGAGATTACAATATTCCATGAAAATCTCCAATATTTACAACACTTGTTATAAATTATTCTAAAAAAATAAATCATAATTATTTTGTGAATATTGCAATCTTTCCATTGGATAATTGTGAATCACATTCACAACCAATAAAATGTGAATTACATTTTCAATTAATTATCGAATGTGAATCCAATTCACATCAACATTTAATTAACAAATGTAAATTACAAATAGCTCTCTCTTATATATTATAAATCACATTTATAATATATATGATTAATATGGATAGTGATATCCGCATTATTCATATCCACGATAATTAAATCGCATTTAATCACCTTGGATCTCTATTTTCATGTGCCCAAATAATATGAATCACATTCACATTATTCACATCTTTGATAATTAAATCACATTTAATTATCTTAGATAACTCTCCTTATAATATGAGTCAAATTCATTTTGTTCATGATAATTAAATCACATTCAATTATCAATTTTCTCAATGCTCGGATACATATATCAACAATGAAATTATACTCTTTCTAGGATAATGCGCTTTCTCCTCAGACACTTGGAGATAAGGACAGGGCGATTGTATTGTTCCACATACAGTAACTTGGATATTGAGATCACATCTCAAATCCATATCTTACGGACCTCTCATAGATGCTTGATTATATCAAGGCTGCAAATCTAATATTCTTATTGCATCTGAATCACATTCAGATGACAATCCAACATTTGGACCAAGATCAGATTATTTCTCGACTAGGAGGAGTCACTAAAATCAAGACCTGTTTCATCATTCCCTAGGAAAGGAAGTGTCATGGTTATACAATCGTTTATGATCACATCACCCTCAGGTATTCCCAATACTTGTACATCCTGTATACTGGAAGACCCAGAATAAACCTGAAGTATTAGATCAATTTTACACTATCTACTTCATGGTTTTATCATTAAGTTTCTCATTTGATAATTGGGAGTCGGTATCGATCATATACTTTCCAAAAACATATATCATACCTAGTTCTTGATCATATACTTTCTAAAAGTATATATCGAACCTACAAATTCATTCAAGGTTCCAAAGCGAGACGACCATGCACAGAATTTGATTCTTCCAAATATCTCGTCAGTGAGCTCATATATTCAGGTTCAGTAAATGAACCTGTATGATCCCTTTGAAAGATCGTATTACTCATATGCCCTTACATGCATACCATCATGTCAATGTATAGACTTTGGTTAGGTCATCAACCTATTGGTCTGCCAAATGTACATACTCAGATATATAGTAACACATCTGTCTCCTGTTGGAGGATGTGTGCATATATCGTGACAGCATACATCATAGGACTTTGGTTATCTCGATTTCGTTAAGTCAACTCTTTGATCTAACTTATCTAAAACCTTCGAATCTCTATTCCTATGCAGAAGACCTACATCAAGAGGTCGGTTAGATATCAACCTTCAGAGAAAGGATTGCCATCTCCTTCTCTGGCTGGAGATCATCTCTTAATAATCATTTGACGTTGCTTGATGAGTCCTCAACTAACTCCTTAGATATTCATCCAAGAACCAGCCTCTATGATGCAATTATTGAATCAACGGTTGTATGATCATTAAGATGGCCATGGTACATAACTTTATTTGTACTAAGGGACATATTATGCAAATTAATTATTCTTATTTTCAATTTAGGAATGGCATTTACAATAATATTTATTGCATAATAGCTCGTCGTGGGCTTGCATGTCCAGCAGTGCCTGCATCCTAACTAAGTTTCGAACATTTCATGTGTTTTATTAGTCAACAATATTGTGGTAAGTCTGTAATCTTGACTCGTGTTGGGTCCCATGTTGTGACTCTATTGTACTTGGTACTTTAGGGTTGGGGTGCCTCCGTAGACATGCATTTGGTGCATGCACATCCTAACTAAGTTCCCAACACTCTCACTTGCATCCACGATACATACTTATACATATATACACACCTTCGTACTTATGCTTATGGGCTCCTTATGTACAAAATTTCACTCAATATTTCCTAAACTCATGAATTCATATTATTCAACTAGGTTATACTTCTATTAGCCGGATTACTATTTATTTTCAATCTTAATTCGTAGGATATATATTGAAGAAATCATAGTGTACATTGTCAAAATAATGCCTCGACATACTAAGTATCTTTGAATTATTCACATGGCATCTAAGTAAAATCATCTCAGGTTGATCTGATCAATCACATGATTTCATTTTCATAAGAATACATCCATAAGAACACATAGTTATTGCAGGAACTACATATGTTACACACATCAAGATACCATTCAAATTCAATGGATGATCATAGATATGGATATTGAGGGATCATAGAGATGGTTATACCATTCAAACACTTGCATTATAGCTCCCATGATTCCTTATACGATTCCATTTAGGGCCCAATTTCAACATATAATCACTTGCTAACATATTTTTATCAACTAATGATGTCCTACACATGTCTATCATACTTTCATTTCATTTTTACATTTAAAAAGTATCAATCCCAATTAGATCGGTGTTGACTGATCAATGCCATTGGATTGAGTGTATTGGTGCTCTGATTTGGTACCGAAATTTTTGTGTCAGATTTGAAAATAAAATACATGCATGGATAGAGCATTCAACAAGGAAAAAGCTGATATAATTTCATATTTTTTCGATCATAGAAACTCTCATAAATGTGGTTGAATGCAACAGGTGCTCTGATTTTGTGTAATTTTTCATCTTCGATTTTAAATGCATGTATAGAACATTGAAGAAGATAAGTTTCATACTTTTCGTATCACTAGATCACTTAGAAAATGCGAGGATACGATATAGAAATCGATTTTGCATGTGCCATAATGGGAATCCTGACAATGGATCAATGTGAAAATGATGTGCATACGATATAGAAAGGATGTTGGACCCAACAACAAGATCAAAACTCAAATATGAACCTTTGAGGTCGTTCCTCATATTTCTTCTCCACCTCAAAATTGACGGTTTTAGGGTGCTTTGCATGAAACGCATGCGGGCATGACATGGACCTCGGCAAGCTCTTGGAAATGATGCCTTAGGATCACTGATCAGAGGTCGCAAAAGTCACTGGCAGTAAATCTCCAATGAGGTCTCCGTCGGCGCTCCGATGATGAGCTCAGGCCAAATGAGCTAAGTGACTAGTAGCCCATTTGATTTTTTATAGGCTTGGGTTTATGGCTCAAAAGCCGTAAATGATATTATTTCGTGCGTAAATTTCTCATATTGTGCTAGTTTTTTATGTTCTTGGGCTCATTGGAATTGTCTCGAAGAGTAATACAAGATAGAGTTCTTATTTGTCCAATTTGGATAATGAATCAGGTCAGAAATTAAGATTAGATTTTCTGTATAATTCAGGGTTTCACAAACTCTAAGCTCCTGAACGAACTAAAAGTTACCTACATGGAAAGGGAAAGAAAGAGACATGATAGAGAACTAAGTTTCATAAATCGATATTAAAATTTATAAAGACAAAAATGAGATTGGAAGGAGAAACTTCTTCATGTAGTATGAGTCCAAGCACAAGTGGTCGTGCTAGGTAGAGAGCTTCTTAAGGAAGCTGCTAATAATCCCCTCAGCCATGGAGATGCTTGCAGTTGCTCCACAAAAATGAAGCCATATCACTTCAAGAAGATGAGTTATGGGCACTCTACAGTAGTAAAAATAGTTTGATGCGAGTCTATGCAACTTACAAATTTCGAGTGTTTCTCCTTTACGATCACCTAAGGATCATATGGATTTTAAAGTTGACATGTAAGGCTTCAAATAAAGCCATAGCACATGAAAATTTGTGGAAATAAGGTATGGAAATCATTTTTGCAAGGAGGTTGTATGTGCAATTCTGTTAGACATGGGACTAAATTAAGAGGTTGTATGTACTTACAAATGGGCATTTAAACAATGGTTAAATCACAAAACACTCAGCCTTATCAAGTAGCTTTCATATGTAACTAAAATCATTGTGTTTCATGGAGTGATTCAAGGATAATTGCAATTTTAGGACCAATTGGTTATACGAGCAAGTTTCTCTTTTAAATAATAAAGTCGAGGCGCTCCTCCCCTTCTTACGAGGGCGCTCAAAATCCATGTAGGATCTTGATACTCAACAACTTCTACATAAGCGCGAAAAGAATATGCAAAGAAAATAATATAAAGAAATAAAAAAAATGTAAAGAAATGAAGTATTGCATTCCTTTTCTATTAACATTTCCAGATATATACAAAATAACTATGTCCACTATATATATATATATAAACACCACATGATATCATCAAAGTGTGATCTGAAATACATGTATATAAAATTGTCTCTCAAAATTACAAGTAGAAGGCCTGCATTGACAATCAACACGTATTCATCCCCTTTGGTTTGATACATTTGGGTTCTTGGCAAGTGAAGCAGTGGAGCTCCTTAAGAGGATTCAAAAAATCATGCATAGCAATGTTATGGTTCCTAAGTGTTGCAAATCGCGGAAGCGAATACGCACAAACACGATCAAACAAGCAAGAGCGCAAACACACGGATTTACAAGGTTCACCCGTAACTGGGCTACGTCCTTGGGCGGCGGCGATCGGCTTCACTATGTGGAGAAAAGAATGGATACAGAGGATACGTAAAACCCTAACCCTAAGGAGTTTATATAGCACTCCCATACAGCGAGACCCCCGTCTTGTTGGGGTATAGTATGGCAGGGGGATGCATATGCAGTTCTTCAACCTGGGTCAGATGGTTAGGATTCAAGGCATATCAACAATCTCCACCTTGAATTGAATCCTCTGAGAAGCTTCACTAAGCTTCGCCGTGCCGCCGCCAGCCCCTCCTTGGGGCTACTCCCAACTGTCGACATTGAGCAAGTCCAAACAATGTTTGAACTTACTTCCAGGAACCGCCTTCGTGAACATATCGGCTGGATTATCTGCTGTACCAACCTTCTTCACCTTGATCCTCTTCTCAGAACGAATGAAGTGATATCTGACATCTATGTGCTTGGTTCTCTCATGATGAACATGATCCTTGGCTAAGCATATTGCACTAAGACTGTCACAATATACTATAGCCTGATTTTGTTGCAGACCGAGGTCTCCAAGTAAGCCCTTCAGCCAAATGCCTTCCTTTGCAGCCTCTGTCAGTGCCATGTATTCTGCCTCTGTAGTAGACAAAGTAACCGATGGCTGTAAGGTAGCCTTCCAACTGATGACAGAATTCCCTAAAGTGAAGACGTAGCCTGTCATCGATCTCCTCCCATCAATATCTGCTGCATAGTCTGAATCTGAATATCCAGCAACCAAGCACTCTGAATCACTTCTATAAATGAGGCCAATGTCTGTTGTTCCTTTCAGATAGCGGAAAATCCGCTTGACTGCCTGCCAATGCTCCTTTCCTGGGTTACCCATGAATCTACTAACAACGCTCACAGCATGAGCGATGTCAGGTCTTGTGCATACCATGGCATACATAAGACTCCCAACTGCGCTGGCATAGGGAACACGTGACATGTATTCCTTATCAGCATTTGACTGTGGTGCAAAAGAAACTGAGAGATGAATATTTGAAGCGGATGGAGTACTTAGAGGCTTGGCTGTAGACATCCCAAATCTCAGTAGAACTTTCTCAATGTAGTTCTTCTGAGATAAGAAAAGTTTCCTTTCTGCACGATCTCTAATGATCTCCATCCCTAAAATCTTCTTCGCTGCACCAAGATCCTTCATGTCAAATTCTGAACTAAGGAGCTTCTTCAGATCATCTATGGTGCTCCTCTGTTTGGCAGCAATCAGCATATCATCGACGTATAGTAACAGATAGATGAAGGATCCATCCTCCACCTTGTTGTGGTAAACACAACAATCGTATGGGCTCCTGTTGAACCCATGATCAGTCATGAAACTATCAAACTTCTTGTACCACTGCCTGGGAGACTGCTTAAGCCCATACAAAGACTTCTTCAATCTACATACATGATCTTCCTTACCCTGAGATTGGAGTCCCTCTGGTTGGCTCATAAGAATGTCTTCTTCGAGTTCACCATGTAAGAAGGCTGTCGTCACATCTAACTACTCCATCTCCAAGTCTTGATGTGCTACAAGAGCTAGTAGCACCCTGATGGATGTATGTCTTACAACAGGAGAAAATATCTCGTTGTAATCCACACCTTCCTTCTGACTGTAACCCTTTGCAACTAGGCGTGCTTTGTATCTGATGCCTTCACTGTCTGAAATTCCTGTCTTTTTCTTGAAGACCCATTTGCATCCAACGATCTTCCTCCCCTTTGGCAATTTGACAAGTTCCCATGTCTGATTCTTGTGAAGAGACTCCATCTCCTCACCCATAGCAGCAATCCACTGCTCAGATTCTGCCCCAGATATTGCCTCCCTGTAAGTGGAGGGTTCTGGTGACTCTGCCTCCTCCGCAACCTGCAGTGCAAATGCAACCATGTCTTCGAATCCGTATCTCTGCGGTGGATGTATCTCTCTACGGGGCCGATCAGTAGCAATACTAGGTTGCCTCTCTTCTGGTTGCTCTGTTTCAGGCTGTTCAACAACAGACTGATCAGGAGTGGTGTGACCAACTGCGTGATCACTACTTGGTGTCAGTTCGAACTCCACCTGTTCGGACACATCATCACCTGTCCCTGCATCAACAGACTCACTACTCGAGTGAAGCACGGAATTCTCATCAAAAGTAACATTCCTGCTAATAATAATTCTATGCTCAGAAGGGGACCAGATTCTATACCCCTTCACTCCTGCACCATATCCTGTAAACACCCCTTTCTTTGCCCTTGGTTCTAACTTTCCTTCACTAACATGATAATAAGCAGCACAACCAAAGACTCGTAAAATAGAATAATCAGCATGATTACCAGACCATACCTCCATGGGTGTTTTGCAATCAATGGCAGACGCGGGACTCCGATTCACCAAGTAACATGCTGTATTCACAGCTTCAGCCCAGAATGCTCTACCAAGTCCAGCATTAGAGAGCATGCACCTTGCTCTCTCCAGAAGCGTTCTGTTCATTCGTTCAGCAACTCCGTTTTGTTGTGGCGTATCTCTAACGGTAAGATGTCTCGCGACACCCTCCTCCTTGCAGAACTCATTGAACTCCGATGAACAGAACTCCAGTCCGTTATCTGTGCGAAGACGCTTCACCTTCTTAGAAGTCTGATTTTCCACCAAGATCTTCCACTGCCTGAAGGTCTGAAATGCTTCGCTCTTGTGCTTCATAAAATACACCCACACCATCCTGGAATAATCATCAATAATAGATAGAAAATACCTGGCGCCTCCCAAAGATGGAATCCGTAAAGGGCCCCAACAATCAGCATGGATGTAGTCAAGTGTCTCCTTCGTCCTGTGGATAGCTTTACTGAATTGCTTTCTGTGTTGTTTCCCGAACACGCAATGCTCACAGAACTCCAGCTTAGATCCCTTGAGATCCCCGATGAGACCCTTCTGATTGAGGATATTCATCCCCATCTGACTCATGTGTCCTAGCCGCATATGCCACAATTCGGATACTGATCTTACGGCTTGAGACACCACTGCAACAGAACCTGTAACTGTAGACCCTTGCAGGATGTATAGGGTCTTCTGCTTGTTGCCCTTGATGACAACCACCCCGCCTTTGGCAACCTGCATGACTCCACCTTCAGCACTGTACCTATATCCTTTAGAGTCCAGGACTCCAAGGGATATTAGGTTCTTCCTCAAATCAGGGACATGATGTACTTCTGTGACCGTCCTCACGACTCCATCATGCATCTTGATCTTCACAGAGCCGATCCCTACTATCTTGCATGCTGCATCATTCCCCATGACAACGTTCCCACCATCTATCTTCTCGTAGTTGTAGAACCAGTCTTCATTGGGAGTCATATGGTAAGAACAGCCTGAATCAAGAATCCATGTGTTGTCTGTGGTCGTCTGATCTGTGACGGTGAGAACCAGGTCATCTTCAGAATCTGCACCTCCATGAGCCACGGCAGCAACTGTGGCTTTCCCTTTCTTCTTCGGGCAGTCCTTCTTCCAATGTCCAGGTTCCTTGCAGTAATTGCAAATGTCCCTAGCATTGTGATTCTTTGATTTGGACTTCTGCTTTCCCTTCTTTGCGTAGCCAGAATTGGTATGACTCTTCTCATGAGTCATAACCAAACCTGCAGCGTTAGAGTCCTGCTTCCCGGTAGCCATATGTCGAAGTTCACGCGTATGCAGACTCGCGTGAACTTCCTCTAGGGTTATCGATTCTCTTCCCACAATGAACGATTGAACAAAGTTCTCAAATGATAATGGAAGAGAAACTAACAAAATCAAAGCAGCATCCTCATCTTCAATCTTAACATCTACGTTTCTTAAATCCATCAACAATGTATTTAAGCGATCTAGATGTTCTTTAAGAGATGTACCTTCCTGCATGCGGAGAGAGAACAAATGTTGCTTCAAAAGCAACTTGTTGGTCAGAGACTTCGTCATGTATAGACTTTCGAGTCTCAACCACAGACCGGACGCAGAAGTCTCATCAGCAACCTCTGCGATGATCTCGTCCGCCAGACACAGCATAATCGTCGAGTGCGCCTTCTCTTCCTGCACCGTCAACTCGGAGGGTTCGAGTGCCTTCGCACGCTCCTGGTCCAACGGCGCCCAGATGCCCTGCTGCTTCAGAAGGGCACGCATCTTGATCTGCCATAAACTGAAACCGTTCTTCCCTGTGAACTTCTCGATCTTCATATTGTGTGACGACATCTTGTTGGATGATCCTGACGGAACCCGAAGCTCTGATACCAGTTTGTTGCAAATCGCGAAAGCGAATACGCACAAACACGATCAAACAAGCAAGAGCGCAAACACACGGATTTACAAGGTTCACCCGTAACTGGGCTACGTCCTTGGGCGGCGGCGATCGGCTTCACTATGTGGAGAAAAGAATGGATACAGAGGATACGTAAAACCCTAACCCTAAGGAGTTTATATAGCACTCCCATACAGCGAGACCCCCGTCTTGTTGGGGTATAGTATGGCAGGGGGATGCATATGCAGTTATTCAACCTGGGTCAGATGGTTAGGATTCAAGGCATATCAACACTAAGTCTATGAATGTTGTATTTCGAAGAATTGGATTTGCCATTCAAAAGGGATTGGCGGCGCAGCTTGTTGCCCGTCTCCCATCAATTTCTACGTAACTTTTGTTTACGTTCCTAATAATAGTAGAAGTACACTATACAATAGTTATCAAAAGAACAACATACCATGTCTGGTGCAGAAACTACTGTAAAGCTTCAAGTTTACCAACCACGAACGATAGCTACTATTGCAATAGATCCTGAGCACCTGTTGGATCACACCACTAATGATTTTACGCCAACCACTGGTACTTTAAAACAAAGAAAAGATATATAAGAACTATACAAAGTGTATGCACATACCCATTATGGAGCGAGCATCTCAAGGCCTATCTTGCCTCATCAGTACACACATTCGATGGGTGGAAGATGAATATACATGATTTTACGAATGCAAGGAAACTCGTCGAAACTGCCCAAATCCATTACCCATTGATGAAAGTTCATTATAGCATAAGGCACGAGTTAAGGCACAAACTGTAAACTCTTCATAATTCCATACAAAAAAGTCTCCGGTCAAGAGTACTTGAGTCGTCTCTATTTATCCTCAGACTTAGAAATCCAAATCAAATCTCATAATCATGATATCATCTTATAATAAACTCATGATTTAGTCATCAAACAATCATATTTACAGTAGTCGGAAGAACCTATGACTACCACTATACTTCCTTGTACACAAGGAACCATTACAATACTCCACCTTTGCTATCCACATATCTCGGAACTCCCTTCATAGTGCTATAAAAATTAATGGGCCCAAAACTAGCCAACATTTAATTACAATCCTATGTATGAAAGCGAATCAAATACTACAAACCACGAGTACGTGGCCAGCTCACAAGGAAAAACACTATCATATTAACAAGTCAATGTATAATCAACACCTAGGTGTGTCAAGCAACGTTCCCCTCAACCAACACAACTACTTGGATCATGTTCATCTATGTTTCTACATGGAGCCCCAAGGGTGTATGCTCATCCCTTGGCAGCATCTACTCCAATTACCCTCATGACACATGAACACCATAATGGCACTGCATAACCTGGTAGGAAAACTCTCATCTGCGGAAAACTATAAATATTGAAAAACAATAAGCAACATATAACACAATTTATCTGGGAACACACAAGCACACATAATACAATGCACTCACTCATAAACCTCACCACGTAATATTATTTCGTATAATTTTGAGATGGACTCTCCTTTTTCATTAGATTTACCTAATTACATACAAATTCCATGATTTTATCGCATCACATAAATCCCTAATCATGCCCGTTATATTCAATTTTCAAATATTCCATTCAATAAACTTTTTAAATTCAATAGATTAAGGTTGACTGATAAACTTATTACAATTGATTTATCAACCCTAATCAATCAGCCAGTATTTTTGTTCCAAAATAGTACTTCAACCCTGATCGATCACATCTGTGACAATGAGCACATCGGTCCAAATTTTTGTTCCAAAATATAAAACTAACCACATGTGAATGTTCCACTTCTTTCACTCATTATAGAGATATAAATTTCATACTTTTATGTTAAGCGATACTCTTGATGCCATGTAAAATCAATGAGATATGAAAAGGATATGATCTTGCATGAGCTTGAAAACTACCTAATTGGGCTCTAAAAATCTATATGTGATGTGTGGACAACGAGTAACCAAACATCAAGGAATGGGGATGATCCCCTACCTCTAGGGATATCCCATGTGATCTTCTCCCACTCAAAATGATGATTCTGATGTCTTGTGCTCAACGTGAGCACTAGCGCGACATTGTCTTTGTCATCCTTTTTGCGATGGTGCACTCAGATTGTCGATCAGAGAATTTTTTTTGAGGTGATGACTCTCCGGCACTGTTTTCGACTAACTCTTCAGTGACAGAAGCGGAGTTTCGGTGACTGTACTCAATTGGTTCAGACTATTCTCCATTATATAGGTCAAGTCGGGTCTACTTGGATTTGATTCGGATTTGGGTCCAATAACTGACTCACCATCTTAAAATGCACGTCTATCCCTCATGCAAACTCAGATTTTGACGTTCTTAGACTCATTGAAAAGATCTCGATGAGTATTATTTGCATAAATGTTGACTCCATACTTCAAAAATAAGGGGCCTTACAAAAGTGTTGCATTGAAATTGAATTTCCAGGACGCAAATGCGATGAGAATACAAAACTTCCTTTTTGAGAAATGTAGATGAGTTGAAGATATTTTTAGGACTTAAAAAGTTACTAGATTTCGATAAGAATGCAAAGGGAATCAATTTTATAAGATCACATGGTGTTTTTTCCAGTAATAGAAAAAATAATGAAATCTCCAACTTTGATCTCTTGAACCGAGGTCAATTCAAAATGGATTTTCAAATTAATGACTATAATATTGTAGAGGCTCAGAATTACTTTTTAGCAAAACTAAAATCAATAAAATCCAATAACAAATGTGATTGGAATCTGATTTAAAAGATGACATGGGTTAAGGGCTTAGGTGCAAATTTCAACAACAAATTATAAAATGTTTCATCTTGGAGCCCACGATGAACGGTCTAAAAACTTTAAATGATGCTAAAATGGAAGATATCCTTGATAAAAGTTGTAGTTGGGATAGAGATCTTTCCAATGTATCTAAAATCGCTTAAATGTATTAAGAATCATAAAACATGACTAGAATTTCAAAGTTTGCTGCTTGCGATGGCATTGTATATAACAATGGAAAAGTAGTATAATCCAAGGACAAGAAATCTATGCTCCTTATAAAAGTAGACACTCCAAGCTATGTAAAAAAAGATTAAAGAGAAGATAGTTTGGCATTTAGCGGGTGAAGTGATGTTTAAGGTTGGTTTAGGGATGATTAGAGAGAGGATTAATGTTGTATTTGGTTTAATGTTTTAGACTAGTAGTTTGGGATTTTAACCATGGTATTATGATTTTAACATTGTATTGGGGGTGGTTTTTAATGTAGAAGGATTGATAAATGATTCATAATGGGGATGTTGTACTTGATTTGGGTTAGGCTATGTGTTTTTGGTACGTAGAAAATCTATGATTGGGTAAAATAAAATTAGGTTTAGGATTCTGGATTAGTGATTGAGTTTAATTGTAAGTTTGGAAAAAAAACTCATGATAGGGTGATAATGATTGGTTTTGATGTCTAGGAGTTGAAATTAGGATGGAAAAAAGATGAGATGACCCTTATAAACTGTCCACGTGCTATGAAGTGCATGTTACCCGATCCTCAATAATTAGTTTACTCTGAAGGAGATCAAAATGCATAATTTTAAACACGAAATCCGTCAACCATCTCAAAATAGGAACCTCCCAAAATACCCCAGAAATCATGTAAAATTGACCAAAAATCACTTAAGACAAGTAATATTTAAGCACGAGAATATGATGAATCAAATATTCATTAAGTGATTACTAAGGTGAGCGGTGGATGTGAGGGTGGTTTCATGTGTGAAATATTATTACGATGGTGGTGCATGTGGGTGAGTGGTGATGGATGTGGTGAGCATGATAATGAGGGAGCACGTAAGGGTGGTTGTAACGATGGTTGTGATTATGTTTGCGAGGGTTTTTTGTGAGGGTGGTTGCGACAACGGTTGTAATCATGTATGTAAGTGTGGCCTATGACGATGGTTAATGTGTGCATGATGAATGGTGATTATGAGGGATGCAATGATGGTCAGTGGTGGTCTATGAGGGTGGTTCATTAGGTGGATTTGAGCATGATGCATGTGATAGTTGTGGTTTTGAGGGATGCACTAAGGGTGGTGGTAAGGGCCATTGGTGACTGATGACCAGCTCGACAACTCAAGTTAAGTAAACAAATAATCAGGGTTGTTGCGATTAGAATCGCCAAGCTCGGTCAATCAGGAAAAATAAACCACTTAATAAAATATCAAACAATCAAGCACAAATATAAGCGGTTCGCTATTTATTTTACCTGGTATAGCAACCAAGGTCGAACACAAGGAGCATGAGAAAACCTACGAAGTAGTCAAATCTCAGAAATAAAACAACATATTTTTAGTAGTTTTTAATTTGCAAATTTTTTAATTTTTAATAAGGAGGCAAAATCAACAAATATAAAACAAGGCAACACAACAATATTTTGTATTTTTAATTAAGGATAAAAATACTCAAAATGGGATAAAAATATTTTTGATTTTTAAGATTTTAAAGTATTTTTGATAATTTTCTGTAGTTTTGCAAATGTTTGTATAATTTTATAAAAACCAAACAGCAACTAAGAAGGCAAAAAATGCATAACCAGGATTAAATTGTAAGATAAATGTAATTAAAATAACCTAAAATCCTGAAAGCAATTTTATGAGAAAATACAAGTAAAAACCTACAAACATGAACTAAAATGAGAATTTTTGGATTTTTCTTGAATTTTTTATGATTTTTATAATATTTCAGGTGTTTTGCAATTTTTAGCATATTAATAGAGAATTTTTAAATAAAATTACTACTGTAGATAAAACACATAAAAATACACTAACATGGATTTTTAAATATAGACAGGATACTTTTTATAGGTTTTTTATTTTTCAAAAATAATAAATTCAAAGAAATTAACCCATAAAAATTACACTAAATACTACACTTCAACAGGAGCTGATGGTAATTTTTAAATAATTTTCAAATTAATTTGATAATTATTAAGTCCAGAATACAATATGTCATTAGGTACAATTTACAAGGAGCTACATGTAATTAAAATAAATTTCTATGACAAACAATAACACAATTAAAGAGTATAGGGACAAAGTTGCAAAAAGTCCAAATAAGCATATACACTACACGTGATCCAGACTCATAGGAGTATAAATGCAAATTCTACAAACTTATCATTCAATTTATAACAACATAGAAGTTCATACAAAATACTACAAATAACCCAAATAGCATGTGGATATGCATATGAGTTCAAATAGACAGGACTGAAAAGCAAATATTAGAAACTATGAGGTCCAAACTGTAAAGTATCTCAACTATAATATTTATTTAATGGACTAAACAAAAAAACATAAACGTACGAGGAAAAAAGGAAAATATACCCTTGCATAGACACGTGGCGTACATGGAGGTCGTCGCTATCATACGGCTCTGATCATCCCCTGCTACAGATCTGATGGCTCTAATCAAGTTTGCTACATGCATGTCAGATGCGCTGCAAAACTGATCCAATGGTTGGAAAGCTGGACGTGTCGGGTGGCTATGATGGAATCTGGCAGATAGGGGGCTCATCCAACGGTAGAGGAGGATGCTAGAAGAACACCCCATAGGCGACCTTCAATCGAGATAGGGAGGGAATCCATCAAATTGATGAAGGACTTGAAGGGTTCGGTAAGCTGGGGAGGCTCTACACATCAGGTGGGCTACTCCGATGGGGAGAAGAATGACCGGATGGCCGTGGCGATGATGGCTTGCCTGGAGTTGCTCCACCTGAGCAATTGGGTGATCGAATGGGCTTCTTCGCACGCAACAGTACCGGCAAAGGTATCTACGTTCAAAGGCGATGCTCCGGCGGGGGTTATTTGAGCATAAGGACGAGTGAAGCGACTGGGGATGGGACTCGACTTTCAATGACAGTAAGAGAGGGAGGTCTTGGCCTTATTATTTTTCAAAGTATTTTTCTCTATTTTTTAATTGTTTTTATGAAAAATTAATTGATGCATATACAATATATTATTATTTTTATATGCAGGTATACCTGTGTATTATGTAAAAGTATTTTTATTATTTTATTTTTACACCAATACCCTTATTTTATATTTTATTTATTTGTAACTTAATTTTAGAAGTATAACTTAATTTTTAGTTTTACAAGTTAATAAGGGTATATAATAAATAGAGGATGTAAAATATACGCATGTATTTTATGCAATGAATGGAGGAATTTATTTTTATTTTTATTTATTTTTTTCTGATTTTTATTTTATTTTATATTATTTCTAGAAATATGTACAAGGGTTTTAAAAATAATAATTTAATTTACTTTTGTCAAAAATAATTTGTATTTATTCTAAATACATGATTCTTTTTCTTTTCCTTTATTCTTTTATTTTTACCAAAAATGCATGCTAAATATGCTATATTAACTCAGGCATGCAAATTGCTAAGTTATTGTATTTACAAGTAATCACATGATGTTTTGCCAAAACAAGAGCTAAAATAAAATAATAAAGAGTGAGAATCATGGATTCATTAGTGACTGTGAATATAGTGCATGGATGAGTGATCATTGCGAGGAATTATGTGTAGTGGTGGTAAGGGTCAGTGGTGGCATGTGAGGGTTGGTTGGTTTGGGTGGTTCATTAGGTGGCTATGAGTGGTGGTTGTGAGTTATAATGTGGGGGTGGTGGCGAGGGTATCTATGAGGGTCGCTCATGGATGAGGGGTTGGAGAATGATGCTATTCTAATTCATTCATATAATAATTTTTATATTGTATAATGATTTAGTTTTCTATACAATTTTTGTTCTCGATTATGTTCATGCTTATTATATTTATTAAAATTTGTTGTATTATGATGATACTCACATATGATGTTGTTTCAATTGATGTTAAGATGATGATATTCATGTTAATAAATCGATTTATCGTGTTATTAAATAATCCAAGGACTGGATTTTAAATATGTGATATACATGCAAGGTTCAAAAATGACTAACAAAACAAATCAACAACATAAACATCCAACAAAAGAAGAGTAGATAAATATCCTACAAGGATGTTGTTGGGAACATATCTGATCAAGCATCACATGAATGAAAACCATGATCAGAGAAGAAAAGCACACACAATCGCATAAGACAAGGATTTATAGTGGTTTGGCAATGTGCATACCCCAATTGCTTGCACTAGACTCTCTCTATTATTGCTTGAATGATTTTGGTATACAATATGTGGTGCTCTACTGTGTGTTTTATACTACAAGAAAATAATATCAATTGCATTTAACAATCCTACCATCATCTCTCAGCTAATCAGGATACATGAGGCATATCAATCATCTCAGCAATCCAACCCAACAACTCTCATCCAATTAGTATGCATGAGGAGGATCATGCATCTCAACAATCTAACCTAACAAATCTCAACCAATCATGATGAGGAGGGAGATCAAACATCTCAACAATCCTTCTCATCAGCTCTTAGCCAATCAGATAACAATAGTGAGATCAACCACATCAGCAATCATATCCATCAGTTTTCAGCTAATCAATCTTCATTTAATAAACCTTAGAATACATCAATAATGACTTTCTTTCGAGAATATTATGTTACACTCCCCAGTACGTAAAGACTGATGATCCACTCCGAGGATGTGTCACACGATCGCTTGGCGTACTAATGAATCCATGATTAATCTCCTTTATTCTTTCATTTCATCTAAAGTTCTTTATAAATTATACAGAAATAAAAACTATTTCTCACGTATTAACACATTCATATAAATTGTTAATATTGCATATTTAACACTTATTTAATCTAAAATAAAAGAATAAAGAGAAAAGGAAATGAAAAGAAAGATGTATGAAAATATGTAATATGTATATACTAATCCTAAACTCAAGATCATGTCAATGTTGACTGGGTTTATAAGATAAATAAGCAGGGGGAGATAATGATTTTAACTTAAATATAGCAGAAATATATATTGCATATTGTACATATACACATCATTCACCTTATATATAATCACCTATTTTATTTATCATTCAGATAATTCTAAGTTAATTTATTTTCTTATTTAAAGTTGTTTATAATAATGTATATTAATTTATAAAAACATTGCAAAAATTATTTAATGTATAGATAACATGGTACAAATAATCGAAAAAGACCGTAAAATGAATATTCAAAGCTAAATATCTACTCCATATGAATTTAAAATGTATCAAACTCAATTTTATTATATTAAAATTAAATTATATTTAAAATGAAAATGATTTCATTAAAATTGGAGTTAAGATGTAAAAAACATCTTTTTAAGGTACTATGGTATTTGTACGATAGTACATTACTTACTATTATTTTATTATTTGTATTTTCTTCTTATTTATATTTCATAATAATTATATAAAATAAAAAAATAAAATTACCAAACATTAAAATAACAAAAAATAAACATATATACTTATTATATAGGTATAATGTACATATATTTTATATATCAGTATATATTTAACTAGGGAAAAATGGGGTTGCCCCCTAGGGGTAACCAACATAGCTGCCCCCATCCCATTTTTTGGCAAATTTTTTTATTTTTTTGGAAAAATAAAATCATGTATATTCATCTCTATATCCCTCCTACATGCCATTCGAATTTCGTCAAAAACAGAGACTCCTACGGCCTCCATCTATAAGTCATTTTTTAACGGTCGCAGGATTTTTTAAATCGACCCTGTCTGAAAGGAGGCCATAGGAGTCTCTGTTTTTGACGAAATTCGAATGGCATATAGGAGGGATATAGGGATGAATATACATGACGATATTTTTCAAAAAAAAATAAAAAAAATTGCCAAAAAATGGGGCGGGGCAGCCACGTTGGCTGCCGCCAGGGGGCAGCCCCATCAACCCCATTTAACTAACTAAATAATATTATAAAAGAAAACTAAAAAATATTTTTAGTATTTAATTTATATATTAAATTAATAAAATATAAAATAAATGACTTATTTATTTAAATAAGTAATTGTAAATCAATAAACTATTGTATACATATGTAATTTATATATATAAATTATCATATTTATATTAATTAACTATTTATATTCATTTATTTAATTTATTAAAATTCGTAATTAAATTCCTTATTAATTTATGGACATTATTTATTTATTTAATATATTAATCTGAATTATTTTTTAATTTATTATCTATGTAAGTTGTATTTAAAATTACGTGTATAAATTGTTTTGTCCGATTCCTATTTTGTTTTTTCCTTTTCTTCCCTCTTCGCCACGTGTCGCCTTCTGATTTATGTACGAGGAGAGGTAACTATTCAACCTTTTTATCTTCTTCCTATTCTTCTTCTTCTTCTTCTTTCCTCCTCTTCTCCTTTCTCCTTCGTCAACAACCTCAACCACCTAAGGGCATGTACTCCTTCATCTGTGACGGCATCCCATCATCATGCTCCTGAAGTCTCCGGCCAGATTTCTGTCCATATGTAGTGCACCTGGACCTCCTTCCTCTTCTACATAAGTTTTCCTCCTTTGAGCTCTTGAACCCATTCGCCAATATCTTCAAGTTCTTCTACCGATCCCCGAGAATCAAAGGAGTGGCAGTCCTCCGTCGTTGAGCGAGCAAGGGAGAGAAGGTCAGCGAGGTTCAGTGTAGCTCCAACTTTAAAATTATGAGGCTTCTCATCCACACTCAGCCTCTGTGCAAGCCGCCGCATTGAGGTGAAGATGGCAGAGCTCCAACAAGCTCCGCTACAGGCATTCTGTCCATCAACTTAGGTTAGATTTCTGTAGACATTCTCCTCCTTCATCCCTTCTACTTATCATCATCGCTTCTCTTCTCAGTCTCTCCATTATCCTTTATTTCTATGTTGTTTTCGTAAATCTGATCCCAAAATCCATCTCTGATCATCAAAATCATCATTAACTTTGTGTTCCCCTGCACTTCTCATTTTATATTGCACATATTCTGACCTCCAGCCACACATGGTGGTCGGAGCTAGGAGCTTAATTCTCTGCACCCGTATTTCCCCCATCCATCGAATCCCTAATTTACAATCGGGGTATCCATCCTAGAGCCTTGTCTTCTTGCAATTGCAGGTAGAAACACAAATCATTACATCCACTAGGGTCCTGAGCATTCTTCCTCTCATGTCAGATCTGAGAGGATCATCGATACACAAGGATATCGTTCACTTGGAGATTTGCATCTAAAGATCAACGAGCCTTGTTGTAGATCAAAGAGATCCACCATCAATGAAGCATCACTGATGGAGTCGTATCTTCGAGTAGCACAATCTGGAGTGAGTTTCTGTAGATCTGAGGACGATTGAAGCATTGAACCACCTGCAGACACTGTCTGGAGTGAGCAATTTCATTTGGAAACACTTGTAAATTGAGATACATTTGGAGGTCTAAACTTCGCTTTAGTACCTAAAGAACGATATGAACTCCACAACCACGGATGAGCCATACATGGAGCATCAAACTTTGCTATGATTGAGAAATTAGCATCCACTCGAGGCCTTCGTCCGTAAGAACATGATCAAGAGCTCCACTGCAAGACCAGTTTTTTAAAATAATTACTAAAGTATTCTTAACTAATTAAATAGACATGAGATTTTTCGAATTTAAAAAATGGCATCTATCGGCAATTGAGGTGCTGATTTGGGGTGCCACACCCAAATCCATACTTCAGGTGCTGCTTTGGGGTGTAGTGTCCAAATGGGCACCTAAGGTGCCGATTTGGGTCAGCCCATTCGCTTATTTTCATTTCCTTCCCCTCTCTCCCTTAAATTTAATTTAGACCCTACTATAATGAGTGAAAATAACTTAGCTCGAATAATACTCTTAACAAAATATATAGTGCCGATATAAAAAATTCCCAAACCTGCTACGTAATTAATTAAATAAAATTATTTGAAAAATTATTTTCAAAAATGTCCTCTTTTATTTTTGATTTTCTGAATCAATCATTTATTAAAGATTCTACATATGTATGATTTATTTTATTTTCTTGCAACCATTATGTAATCTTGCTGATATGAGCACATAATAAAACGAAAATCCATGGTATCAATGCATCCACTTTAAAGTTACAACCTGGATCATGCTTGCGAAAGATCAGGATATGATAACAACAGTATTACTTCCATGACCTCGTTTTCATGTGCATGATAATATTTATTAATATTGTAATTTCATAAATATTTCTTATGAACAAATTCATACCCATTCTCAGAATGATAATAATCTGTGGAGAAATAACACAATATTATTCGATTCATTTGGATAGAAGTGTATTTTTTTCTAAAATGAGTACTAAAATTTCGTACGACATCTCATAAAGATATATGTATCTTATAATTTAAATAATTAATAGAAACTGAATATAAAGGCATTCACCATGACATATTAATAATATCAGCATTCCACGTTATAATATCTACCCATTTAAAAGAAATGCAGGTATTCTATTAAAATCATAGAAGAATTACAATTTTTCAAGAAACAATTTAAAATAGTTTACAACATTCTATGGTATCTATTTCCTTAGAATCCCTTTTAGGATGCCTCCTCCTCCTCCTTCACCTCTTTTGTCATTTTCTTTAGCATTGTCTCTCATCTTCTTATGATTATCTTCATGTGTTATTTTTTTGCCTTCTTATTGATATTGTTCTGAATGTGTTGATACATGCTCGGGATGATGCGATGTATCCGAGGACTTCATCGGAGGTTCAACTAGTTGAATAACTTGAATTGTCTGCATAGGCTCATCAATCCTTACTCCTACCGATGGTTTGCGAGGCAGATTTGGAGGTTGTTGCGATATCATAATGGGAATGCCAAGGAATTATCTCTCCAACTCGGTTGTCTCAGTTTGGTGAACCATGGCAAAAATCTCAGATTGAAGACCTTCTAAATTGTTCTAAGTTGGTTGCATGAACTGAGAGGGCTCAGAGTCAAATATACATGAAGGACCAGCATATAACAGTTTTGCAAACTGTGAATGACTCGAAGCTACAATATATCCTATAAGCAAGACATAATTACATGTTTGAGTAAGAGAACAGGGTTGATGCATGTGTGCTTTCCTCTATATCCTGAAACATACTAATCCCTACGTGATTTCCTCTTAGATGCATGTACACACCATTCACAACCGTCATAAATACATACAACAGTCAGGATTTGCTTGTTTGAGACTTTGGACTTATATTGGACATGTTTTTCCATACTCCATTTTTGAAGGTCATGTTGCAAATCCTTCTTCGACTTATAGCTCCAACCAAATCAATAATCTAGTCCAGAATTGTCGATAGGAGCACCTTGTCTCTCTACAAAAGCAACATCTTCTGCCTATGCAATTTCATGGTCAAATACATTAGGCAACTCTTCCATCGGTACTTCGACAGCATCCTCATTATTGGCATAATAAGAGTGACCCATATATTCGCTGTCTAGAACCAATGCTAACGAACCAAATCCAAATTCATGACATGTGTAAGTATTCATGTTTTCCTTATCAGATAAATCAGGTTCATTTGCAATTTCACTGCTAGATTCTTCGGATATTTGTGTTGACAAATCAATACCGTGGTTAAATTGTGGTGGTTCATCAATATTCTCAAACCATCAAATCATTTGTTGGTCTGATAAATTATATATTTTTCAATTTAGACTTGGTGAAAATATGATTATTACTTAATTTAAATTTGACCATATTACCTTGATGTGGACGACATATTTTCTTGACAATGAGGGGCAGCTTCTACGAAAAGGTGAATGAATATCACTTTGTCGATTGAATCTATCATCACCAAAGTGGATTCGTCATCATGAATCAGTACTAGATAAAATGTTGATCTTCCATACAACCATTTACATGTTAATGTAAGGATGTATCGATCGAGTGGAATAATGTTGGCATTGGAAACTCGACCCAATAGATCGAAATGAGTTATCTGACATGGGAATATAACCATACGCTTTTGTCCTCCCAACATAGTATACGTGATCATCAGACACATTCACCGCTCCATCCCAATATAATAAAACAAGAAGATTGTTGGATGCCATATCTAAAGATAAATTACATTGATTGATTATTAGATATAGTTTATGAATAAAAGAACATGATTAATACATTTCAACGGATAAATCACATAAATGAATATTTAATCTAATATGTTTTTAAATTATAATTTAAAAAAAATATTTTTAAAAATACGTAATTGTAAGTATTTTTAAAATTTCAATTATATGGAATACATTCATGCGTGTTTAGATCCGGCGGAGTTGGATAGTTAATCTAATATCTAAATACATAACTATTTTAAACTTTTCAATTATTTTGAATGCATATACGTGATAGAAAGTGAATATTTAATCTAATATGTAATTTAATTTAAGAAATTAAAATTTATTTTTAAAAATACATAACTATTTTTAAAGATTCAATTATTCGAAATACATTCACAAACATGAATAATTAATTTACAGGTAATTAATTTAACTCGTAAATTGATTTTTGAAATTAAAATTATTCTTAAAATACATAACTATTTAAAAATTTTCAATTATAAATTTAATATAATATGTAGTTTAATTTATGAAATTAAATTTAATTTTAAAAGTGCATAACTACTCTTAAATTTTCATTTATTTGGAATACATTCACAAAGATGAATAATTAATTTAATATGTAATTTAATTTGTGAATTTAAAATTATTCTTAAAATACGTAACTATTTTTTATTTTTCAACTATTAATTTAATCTAATATGTAATTTCATTTATGAATTTAAAATTTATTTTTAAAAATAGGCAACTACTTTTAAGTTTTCATTTATTTGGAATACATTCAAGAAGATAAATAATTAATTTAATTTGTAATTTAATTTATAAAAGTACAGTTATTCTTAAAATACATAAAATTTTAAATGTCCAATTATTAATTTAATCTAATATGTAATTTCATTAATGAATTGAAAATTTATTTTTTAAAATATGTATCTTTTTTTAAAAATTTTTATTAATTAGAATACAATTATGCAAATATTGAGAGATAAATAGTTAAATTAATGTGCATAAAAGATAATTTTATTTTAGCAGTAGAGTGTTTAAATAAATAAAATTTAATAAATATTCTAAGAACAACAGAAATTATTAAACTAAATTGGCACATCTGAGTAATAAATATAATTGAAATTTTATATTTATAAATTTAAAGTTACCTAGAATGAAGATTGTGTTCAAAGAGATCAAATATGCTCGAAAAATAATAATCGAATATCCACAAAAAAATATTTCCTCTATTGATCAAAAAACCTGCAAAAAAACGTTACGGGAAAAAAGAAAGTTTATGCTTCGCTCTTACTTGAATAAGAGAAGCACAAGACCAATGAGAGAAGGTAGTCCAATAGAAATTAAGAAGAAATGAGGTGATTGAGATGAAGAAATGAGACGAGGGAGATGAAGAAATGAGAGGTAGAAGTGAGGAGAAAATGGAGAGGATGGTTGTATTTGTAAGCAGATTTGGAAGGGTCGTTGTGGAAACGATCCCCTCCCAAATGGGCACCTTAGTGCTGATTTGTGGAGAGGCCATGACGATCTTCACATGTTGATTTGGGGATGACCATTGGAGCCTCTCCACGAATCAACACCTGAGGTGCCGATGTGGGTGTGTTGTCCCAGATCGGCACCTTAGATGTCGATGGATGGAGTATTTTTAAGTTCAAAAATCTCCTTCTTATTTAATTAATTAAACATATTTTAATAATTATTTAAAAGGGTCCCTCCACCTCCCTTCATTCCCCTAGAAAAAACATTAGGAATTTGGGGATGAACAAGGCATCAACACCAGTTCGTACAGACGTCATCTAATCTTCAAAACCACATGCACAGCTCGACCGCATGATCAAGTACAATGAATTTACAAGATCATCTGATTGGAGCCATTTAGTAGCCATTGGATTAGCATCCAATGTACCAGATCGAACCGACCGCCCCACTACTTAAGGCACAGCACATGCATTGCACGAGCACGAGATATTTTGGGACATTTTAAGCCCATGCCCCCAAAATTAATATGATCGACGAACATGTCCCTCATAGGCTAAAAACATGTGAACCATTACATGCGCGGGAGATATTTTTTGTTGTTTTGTGACTTTACCCCACAAACTATTTGCTATTACGAACAGGTCTAGATTCAGAAGCTAACACGTGCATCATCACACGGATGAGGTGTTTTTGTGACTCGAACCCACATTTTTATTGTTTTGCATACATGTACGAGTTCTCTACGGTACACGTGACTTGCACATGCCTGTTGGGACTTTTGTGATTCACTCCACCACGATTTTATTATTTGGGCATGCACCCTATAGTTTTATAATAATTACAACTAAGCCCTCCACACAGTATATTATTAGTAATACCCATAAAGTTTGGTACAAAATCAAATACAAAATATAAAATTATAACAAAAATACCTAAAATACATAATACCATACTCTGTACAATATAAAAAGGATTTTGAAAAATAATATCATTTGGTATTTTTCATAATTCAAAGTCTAATAAAAATATATATTTCTGAAATACATAAAAAATACAAATACAATTCTAAAAATTCCAAAAATAGTATACTTAGTATATTTTACTATATTTTAAAATAGAAAAAAATCCACTAAAAATCAAATATCAAAACCTAAAAATTCAAATTTACTCAAAATCTTATATAAACATAACTAATTTCTAAAAAAATCTAAAAATTATGTAAAACACCTTGTTTTAAAAGGTATTTTCATATTATATACATAAAATAAATCCAAAATATTTTCTATTATTTAATATTTTTAAAACTCAAAACTCCTTATGATTTTATTTAACAGCATTGCTTTCAACTTTAAAATCCAATATAAAATTCTAAAAATTATTTAAAAAATCCTAAAAACTATAAAATAAATACAAAACATAAAAACATTAAAAGATAAATTTAAATACAAAATATAAAACTAATACCTATATGTCTTTACATATATGTATATTAAACAACATTAAAAACAATACAACACAAATCAAACTGAAAATCTTAAAACACTTAAAATCAATAAATATCATAAAACCATACACCTTAGTTTCTTTATTATACTACCTTAGCTTCTACAGTTTACCTCATTGAGTTTGACACTCCCGTATTTACCATTTACACAAGTTTTGGAGTACAAGTAATAAAAAAACACAAATAAATTTCTACTTGACTCACCCGATCGATTTAGCGATGCTACTCTATCTTTTTAGACGACAGATCAGGCGTGTTCATTACGTACTCAAACATTAATCATCCTAGAATGCACATAAGATAATATGTAATCGAGAGATGGATAATTACTCGATGTAAGAAAATCATAAACATACATCTCTAGGACTCAAGAGATAGTATAAATGCGTTAAAAGTGAGAATGGTTGGAGATAAAGACGGGGGAGGGAGGGGCGGGAAGGAAAAATACCTATATTATAGGAGATCAACCCTTCTTTAAATAGTCAATTATCTATTTTTCAATTAAAATATTACAAAATAGTTTAAATGTATGTACAATAATATATAAATAGACCATTGTACCTCTGCATCTTTTTCTCTTCCTTGCTCAACTACTCAAATTTTCTCATGTGTAAGGTGAAGGAATTCCTCCATAGCATATATTTCTGATTTCATTTTTTAAAACAACTTAATATGGGAATTCGTTCAAACTTTTTACATTTTAGTAAATATTTTTTTTCCATATGACACTACAGACAAGTTTGTTATCGAATAATACCCTCTTGGATTTAATTTTGTCTAAAAAGAAGATTTTTATTTATAAGAAGATAAAAATATGTATATTTTGGAAGCAATGGTTTATTTGTAAAATTCAACAATAAGATAATACATCTCTATACAATACAAAAGAATTTATTTAGAAGGTTTGATGATATGGTATGAAAACATATTAACACTACTACAAAATAAGTCTATAAAGACATTTTTATAATTCGTCACTATAATATCCGTTGTTAAAACATATAATGATGATATTATTTGTTGCGAAATTATTTTTATACTTGAAATTAACAATGAATGTCATACATGTTCCTACATCATTGATGGTGATCCATATAACAGCGTTAATCCATTGCTATTTTCAAAATTATAGCTAACTGTCCCTAAATTTTGACTAAATTAGCAACGACTAGTTAGCATTTTATGCGCACCATCGTTAGTGATATAACATTGTATATGATATATGTTGCTAATTTCAAGTATAAAAATAACTTCGCAAAAAATTTTACCATCAGTATATATTTAAATAATGGATGATACATTGATAATTTTTGAAAAAATGTTATTATAGATATATTTTGTTATAACGTAAATCACAACTGGAAAACTATTCTACGTATTTGGATGGTTTTGGTGATGTGATAATATACCCCTCAAAATGAACTTTATAACATAAAAAATTTAGATCTTGTATTTTTATATTAAATAAATCTTTTTATTCAGTATAATATGCCCCTTATAATATGTCATGGCATTATTAAACAAATCATGATGGATAGAAATTACATGAAAAAATATATATGTCCATAATTGATATTCAATAATTCATACACTATACCTTTTAATATTAAATTTTTATCTCAGAAGTAGTCTTTTTTCTTAGATATATTACCAAAAAATAAAAATTCATTATAGTTTATTTAATCAATTTATCCATACAAAGGGAATAAGTAAAGAAACTACAAATATAAAAAATACCAGAACACAATTGTTATTATTTATTTTAGAACATTAACAAATTATAAAAAAGAGAAATGTATATTTTCATTCGTATTTCCAGAGACGATGCAAAATGTTGAAAAAACTCATTGACATCTTTAAAAATGTCACGATTTTAGGTCAAAAGAAACACTCACATCATTTTTACGAAAAAATCGCATCTAACATATCTTTTGATTATATATAGCCCTGGCCAATAATCCTACCTCCGTACCTCGTTTGTGAGTGTTTCTACTCAAATGTGTACCATCACATTTAAGGAAAAGTTATTATACTTTCTAATAGGGCAGGGAAAACAAAATGATCCATTGGAAATCGAGTTATTTCCCTAGAGGGGCATGCGGTTGGAACTAATGTCTAAAGTAGGAAACGATGTATAAGATTACCCATAACAAGCATATTTCGGCAAACGAGCCGGACTCTCCCATGATAGTCCATAAGTCGGACTCTCCCATGCTAAATCCAGCATCTCCCCACTCCCCCTTCATTTCTAGCATCTTTTTCCACGCACGCCTTGATTTTCATGTGGTCTCCATGCAGGGACGGAGACAAGGGAGGGCAGGAGGGGGCTTGCCCCCCATCTCCCAGTGAATTCTCTATATTTATTATATTATTGATAATAGAATATAATTTGCATATGAAATAGTTAACCATGAAAAATAATAAGTTGTATATAATGGCTCCCTCATTTCTCATTTACAAGTTGTATAGATAAGAATATATATGTCTCTCATCTGCCATCGTATCAATATCATACAGATTCTGACATAGTGACATCCGTCCACATTTGTTTTCAAATGGATACGAATATCGATATCATATTCATATCAAACAAAAATCTATATATGAATTGATATATCCATATATATTAAATATAGTTGTATATTTATCTATAACTTCATATAACATAATTGTATACCTTCTTTTATGATATTTGATAAAATTGTAATAAGGGAAAAATGGGGCGGGCAGCCAACGTGGTTGTCCCGTCCCATTTTTCGACGATTTTTTTTGACTTTTTTTCAAAAATAGCGCTATGTATATTCATCACTATATCCCTCTAACTCATTCCAATTTCGTCGGAAACAGAGACTACTATGCCCTTTATCTAGAACACGTAATTTTAACTGTATTAGAATTGTTGAAATTGACCTGTTCTAGATTGGGAGTAGGGCTGCTAATTGAATTGAATCATTCGAATTCGATTAGGATTCGTTCAATAAAAATTCGATAAAAGATCGATTCGAAATCAAATAAACTGAATTTGAATTTAACTTATGGATTCGATTCCCAAATGAATCGAATATGAATTCACTTGGATTCGTGCGATAACAATTCGATTCGATTCGATACACACATATATAATATGGTATGGATCATTATATATATGTATGTGTAAATAAATGTAGTATTTTTTAAAATTCCCACAAATGATACACAACTTAATATAATAAATAAAAATTTTCATCATCTTATTTTAAACATCCCAATTTTGAGATGCCTATTACATACACCGTACCCCCTCTTTACTCCCCCGAATTTTCTCTCCCCCCTTGTCACTCATGAGAAAAAACCGTATCATTTGCTTTTGCTCTCCATGCCGCCAACTCCAACCTCCCGCTCCTGCTCGCTCTCTCCAACGTTGCTAGTTCCAGTCTCCTACTTTTGCTTGCTCTCTCCAACGTTGTCGGCTCCAACCTCCCGCTTCTTCTCTCTCCATGATGTTGGCTCTAGTCTCTTGCTCCTGCTCTCTCCCACCACTGACAACACTACCCTCCCAATTTCCAACCTTACCACCAGCTCCCAATCTTCCCTGTTGTCGACAACGACACCAGTTCTAGACCCACCAACGTCGCCATCATCTCTCCATCTCCCCCCTGCAACTACTAGTGTTACCACACACTCCTTTTTACCCTAAAAACTTAAGATTTAGTTTCTATCCAAATAATTTATGTTATTCTAAAATACATCATCTACAAACAAACGCATATTAAATTTTTAAAAACCATCCCGATGTCATAGATTTCAAATTTCCAATATTTTCCTTAATCACACTCTTAATACTCCCATCTGATAAGGACAACTAAGCATTTGAATACAAATAATATCTTAGAGACAACTAAGGTATGAATATATTTCATGGATTTCGAGCTTTGTCTAAATGACTAAATGTGCAAAAGATCATAGCTGCAACTAAATTCCATTTCTCATCAAGATTACAACGAGACTAGGTTATCAAGAAGGAAATATCATCATAATCTTTAATAAGTCAAACTATGCCCCCATAAGAATGCATTGAAATGAGGTAAGTATGAATTGTTCATGATTGATGTAGAAAAAATGTTACATAATATAAATTTGAAGATCAGAGCCATACCAACTGAGTTCTTAGTCAGGTCTGCCGGTTTTTATACACCTCAGATGTGGGATTAAACTCCATAAGTCACAGTTCACGTCGACCTTTTTAAGATTTTGATGGAATTTAGTGATTCTTTTTTCTTAGATATCATGGAGATAGGTCACAATGGAGGGCAATATATGGAAGATTCTTCATAGAAACGTGGAACACAATCTTCTGGTTATTATTTTAGACATGTATATCTATTAATCAATATTTTGTATTTGTATATTACTATGGAATTTAAAATATAGTTGAGTATGTGTTTTCATTTTATTTTTAAAAGTCTAATTCAAACATACCATCTTCTCAAGATAGGATCCATAAGAGGATCATTGGGCATGATGATGATGTTAATGAAAAAGTGGAAGGAGATGGTGAAGAAATAAAAAATTATTCCTGAAATAATTAACAAGATTGATAGAAAGAAAAGATCAATGGTTTGTGAATAATTTACCAAAGAGAATGAGAAAGTTGGTGCGTTGTTTGTTAAAAGGTGGAGATGCATTGTTTGAATTTCCATCATAAGTACAAAAAGAAAAGATCAATGGTTTATCAAAATGTCAATAATTATTCTTTCTTTATATATTCAATTCACCATAGGTACAAAAAAATCAAATGAGGATTGCAAGAGACATACTTTTGGCATTCGTGTATGTCTCTTGCAATCCTCATTTGATTTTTTTGTACCTATGGTGAATTGAATATATAAAGAAAGAATAATTATTGATATTTTGATAAACCATTGATCTTTTCTTTTTGTACTTATGATGGAAATTCAAACAATGCATCTCCACCTTTTAACAAACAACGCACCAACTTTCTCATTCTCTTTGGTAAATTATTCACAAACCATTGATCTTTTCTTTCTATCAATCTTGTTAATTATTTCAGGAATAATTTTTTATTTCTTCACCATCTTCTTCCACTTTTTCATTAACATCATCATCATGCCCAATGATCCTCTTATGGATCCTATCTTGAGAAGATGGTATGTTTGAATTAGACTTTTAAAAATAAAATGAAAACACATACTCAACTATATTTTAAATTCCATAGTAATATACAAATACAAAATATTGATTAATAGATATACATGTTCAAAACAATAACCAGAAGATTGTGTTCCACGTTTCTATGAAGAATCTTCCATATATTGCCCTCCATTGTGACCTATCTCCATGATATCTAAGAAAAAAGAATCACTAAATTCCATCAAAATCTTAAAAAGGTCGACGTGAACTGTGACTTACGGAGTTTAATCCCACATCTGAGGTGTATAAAAACCGGCAGACCTGACTAAGAACTCAGTTGGTATGGCTATGATCTTCAAATTTATATTATGTAACATTTTTTCTACATCAATCATGAACAATTCATACTTACCTCATTTCAATGCATTCTTATGGGGGCATAGTTTGACTTATTAAAGATTATGATGATATTTCCTTCTTGATAACATAGTCTCGTTGTAATCTTGATGAGAAATGGAATTTAGTTGCAGCTATAATCTTTTGCACATTTAGTCATTTAGACAAAGCTCGAAATCCATGAAATCTATTCATACCTTAGTTATCCCTAAGATATTATTTGCATTCAAATGCTTAATTGTCCTTATCAGATGGGAGGATTAAGAGTGTGATTAAGGAAAATATTATTGGAAATTTGAAATCTATGACATCGGGATGGTTTTTAAAAATTTAATATACGTTTGTTTGTAGATGATGTATTCTAGAATAACATAAATTATTTGGATAGAAACTAAATCTTAAGTTTTTAGGGTAAAAAGGGGTGTGTGGTAACACTAGTAGTTGCAGGGGGAGATGGAGAGATGATGGCGACGTTGGTGAGTCTAGAACTGGTGTCGTTGTTGACAACAGGAAAAATTGGGAGCTGGTGGTAAGGTTGGCAATTGGGAGGGTAGTGTTGTCAGTGGTGGGAGAGAGCAGGAGCAGGAGACTAGAGCCAACAGCATGGAGAGAGAGAAGAAGCGGGAGGTTGGAGCCGACAACGTTGGAGAGAGCAAGCAATAGTAGGAGACTGTAACTAGCAACGTTGGAGAGAGCGAGCAGGAGTGGGAGGTTGGAGTTGGCAGCATTGGATAGCAAAAGCAAATGATACGGTTTTTTCTCATGAGTGATAAGGGGGAAGAGAAAATTCGGGGGAGTAAAGAGGGGGTACGGTGTATGTAATAGGCATCTCAAAATTGGGATGTTTAGAATAAGATGATGAAAATTTTTATTTATTATATTAAGTTGTGTATCATTTGTGGGAATTTTAAAAAATACTACATTTATTTACACACACATATATATAATGATCCATACCATATTATATATGTGTGTATCGAATCGAATCGAATTGTTATCGAATGAATCCAAGTGAATTCATATTCGATTCATTTGGGAATCGAATCCATAAATTAAATTCAAATTCAGTTTATTTGATTTCGAATCGATCTTTTATCGAATTTTTATTGAACGAATCCTAATCGAATTCGAATGATTCAATTCAATTAGCAGACCTAGGGCAAACGAGTCTCTGAATCTGACGAAATTGGAATGACATATTATAGGGATATAGTGACGAATATACATAGTGGTATTCTTTAAAAAAACAAGAAAAACGTGGGAAAATGGGGTGGGGGAAGCTATGTTGGGTAGTGTTGTGCGGGATTTCTCAGGGTTTCGACAGGTTTGATCCTCGTAAACGACACCATTTTTGACAATAGATTTTTCGGGTTTTTATTTAGATGAAAATAAATGTGTGTGTTGTCGTCGCAACCCAAATATCCCTCAACAAAAATTTTTTATTTCTTCTCAAGCCAATATTTACAGAAAATGTAACAGGAGAAAAGTTGTATTTAATTAACCTGTATAGCAACATGATCGAACTTAGGGAGGCTACAAATCTTGAGGATTATTTTAGTAATTAAAAAATCAATTAATAGAAAGAAGGAACTCAAATTCTGACTATCTTGATTTTTTGTGAGATTTTTATCATTTTAATTTTTTTGTTTTTGTATTTTCATAATTTTTTTATTTTACAATTTTAATTTTTATTGGTTGTTAGGTTTGTATTTTTTTAATTTTCAAAAATATAATTTATTATTCAAAGAAAATTCATACACAAAAGAAATGCAACTTTTTGGATTTTTCAAATATATTAAAAATGATAAAAAAATGCCTAATAATTTTTTTTGTTTTGATTATTTTTTATTAGTTTTGTAATTTTTCAGAGATTTTTAGATTTTTTAGGATTTTCAAAATGAATAAAATAAGAAATAAAGCAAATAGAAAATCAAACTATTATTTTTGGGTTTTTAAAATATAAAATGATTACAAAAATCCAGGAAACCAATTTTCACAAAAACAGTTCTCATTCAGCTTCAAACGACGATCAAAATTATATTTTTCTGATTTTTCCTTGAATTTATATTATTTTTTATATTTAATTTTTTGGTTTATATAAAGATTTTCAAAGAAATTTTATATAGGAGTTAAAAGAAGTCAAAACACATATACAATAAATTTTTTGGAATTTTTAAAGCTATATTCAGAATTTTATGAATTTTCTAATTGCAAAATGAAAATGGTTATGTTTTTTATTTTTAATAATAACAAATAATAATAAAATGCAATGAGAAAATAACATTATGAGAATGCACAAATCAGGATCATAACATGAATTTTCAAGAATATTACTTATTTCAAGAATAGAAAGCATGCAAACTAGTCTGGAAAATAGGACTGGAATGTAAATTTTTTATTGTTTTTGCATCAAAAATAACAAGAAATAAAAATAGGGGAATTTCAAATTACCCACCGAACATGTTCTCTACGTGATAGGCTGGAACTAGCAGGAACAGTTGTGCAATTTCGAAAACTATAGAGGGTGTCTTTGATATTTACCCAAAAATAATAATTTTCAATCAGGCTCCGGTGATCAGTGGGCAGTGGCCACGACAACGATGGTCACGAGTAGAAAGAGGAGCTCGCGTGGAGGAGTGGCATGACGCGTGTGAGCTCAATGTATATGCTCGCAGCGTGTAGACATGATGGATGGCGGCTCGCGCGAGCAGGGAATAAGGGGATCCTCGTCATTGGCGAACGTCGTGGTGGGGTTGAGCTCCATATGGCAAAGGTGGTCAGGTCTGCGGTGGACTTCAACAGTGATCGGCTGCTCTACGGCTGAGGGGAGGACTGTGAAGTTCCTCTCCAGGAACGGTGACAAGTCGAAATGCGGAGGGTTGTGCTGCTCGCGGCGAATGGGTTCCAAATAGCATACTTGCAGGTGGCGAGCGTGGATGGGGTGATCCGACTGAGGTGGCAGATCAGGCGGGCGTCGGGGCTCCAGTCGGTGGAGCTCCTGGCGGAAGATTGAGCACGAGTCTGAAATAGGGATGCAAACGGTCGGATTCAGATACGTATATAGGTATTATCATATATTTATCTATTTTTTAATATGGATATGGATACAGATGTTGATGGATATTAAAACTATCTTACCATATCCTTAAAAAACGGATACGAATGTAAAACGGATAATGATCGAAAATGAGTAATGGTAGAAATACTCTATAAAATCGACTTAAATATATAAGAATTGGATGGAAAACATATGACATTAATTTACTAAATATGTTTATATCATAAACATTATATGAATATGGTAAAAGGAGGTAGAGAATTATGATATATAGGGTAAAAAATAAATCTATGACTATACTTACATAAGAAAACGGATATATGGATACAGATACAGATGTTTACAGATATCAAAACGACATCCATATCAGAATCTGTTTTAAAATGGATACGGATATAGATGTCAAAATCTGTATAAAACGGATATGGTGACGGATCGGATACGGATATATCTGTAACTGTTTGCATCCCTAAGCTGAAAGCAATGATACGTGCCTCCAGGCGGCGGCGGCATTTGGCTCTGATGAGAAGGTCAACGGATGGCTGAACTCCCTCAGGATGAGGGGTTGAACTGTATGGCGCTCTAAGGATGGAGGTGGAGATCGCGGTCGGGACGACGATGGTGCGATGGAGATGGCGGTCATTGGAGCTCCAACTCTAGGAGCGACGGCTCTTGCCGAGCGAATTATTTTTTTGTATTTTTTGAAATTACAGATGCCTTTTTGTAATTTTTTGTACTGTAATAAAATCAAACAAATTAACTCGAGTACGACGGCTCGGTCAAAAATTATTAGACAGAAAATGTGAATGAAGATGGTTCGGCAGTTGCGATGGAAGTATCTTGCCTCTATCCATCGTGTGTGTGATAGATTATCTGAGATAGAATAGGAATGTGGGTAGATCGAGAATATGAGATGGAAGATCGGATCATATTCAAATTTGACAATTGATTAAAAATAACTATTAAGGTTCATGAATTAAGAGTTAAATATTAATGACAAATTTAGAGCTAAAAATTAGACAAAAAATTATAGAAATAAAAGATTGAGAATAAAATGGAATGAATCTCACTGTGGAGTGGAAGAATTCCATTATGGCCTCGACGACGATCGTCTTGCTGTCACTGGACGAATCGGAGGTTGTGTGCCTTTCTACAACAAGATGACTCTTGGAGATTAGGCTCCTCTCTAAAGGATTGATCAAGTTGGAATGAGGGAGGATGAGCCAAATAAATAAAAAAAGAAATTGAACTTCAAAATTTGAATGGAGAGAAAAATAAGGAAGGATGTTAGTGTGGAATTAAATTAATTAAATTAATAAATAAAATAATTTTTAATATTATTAAAATAATAATAAATATCAACAACTTAAGAGCCACCTTAATGATGAGTTAATAAGGAATTAATTATATTATATACATATGGTATATTATTTACATAATTAAATAAGTAAATAAATTATTTTTGTCACTTTATTAATTTAAATAATAAATGTGAATTATCTAATTTTTTTAGTGTGGTTATTTAAGGAAATTGTTTAACTACATATAATATATACATATGGTACATTATACATATAGTTAAGTAAGGAAATTATGTTATTTATATTTTTAATTTTTAATTTTATTTTAAATAATTATCAAAAAATAATTACAATTATTATCTAATACATTATGTATAAAAATAAATATGGATAAATATATACAATAAATAAATTATAAAATTGCAAAAAAACACCCCAGAAACCGTCTTTCAAATCGTAACTCCAAAAAATATGAAAACGTTGTCATTTTAAGGATAATTTAATTTAGAATTTGGAAGTGAGTTTGATTCAATTCGAGTTCATATGGAGCCAGAATTGGTCTTTCAATTATCGCTTTACATTTTTCTGATGAGTTATTTTTATTTTGTACATGATTTATTTTGCAATTATTTTTATCATTTAGAAAACATTTTTTAGAACTTTTCTTTAGAAAATTATTTAATTTGAGGTCAATTTATGGATTAATAAAATAGTGTAAGTGTTAAACAAATATACATAAAATAAATGAAAAGTGTTTACAAATATTTTTTTGGATTTTCTGATTAAAGATCCTATCTCCCTCTACTTTATTCTTGGTCGATCAGGTCAAGTCTTGACCTTCTCTCAGGATTTGGGTCAGCATGTATCTATTACATACATACAATCTTTTTATTTTCTTTATTATTTATTTCTTTATTTATTTCAGGTTAAAATAATAATATATGTATAATATTTACACACAGATGCAGGTTAGTAAGAACATGGATTTATTAATATATACATGTGTTTTATAAGTGATTTTAAGATAAAATAAATGAATAAAGACGATGAAATGCAGATTCATCACCCCCCTATGCTTTACCTTTGCTAGTACCTTAGCAAACACTTATTTGAAAGAATAAGTGAATAAAAGAAAAAGAAAGAAAAAATAAAGAAATTAGGATAATTTTGAGTATTAAACTTGTCTTCATAAAATTGTAGTATGGTGCTCTGTCAGACCTTAGGAATATTAGTGTTGCGGGACCTTAATGGGAAATGGATTTAAAACCTAACAGCTTTCAAGTTCTACAAGACTCCTATCCAAGTTGCCTCAACAGTCAATTTAGAACAAGTTTACATATACAAATTCTTGTGACTATGAACTTTACTTGTATGGTGTAAGTGAAAATAATTCTCCATCTCAAAAGTAGAAAAGAAACAACCTCTCTCAACAAGGTAACTCTTGTCCCTCAGTCTAGCAACTCTTTCCTCGAGGAGCAGGAGTATTCCCTTGTAAGTTCAAATACAACCAACTCAAGAAGAGGAGATGGAGAAAGGAATGGACGATAACCAGTGTAGCTACCTATCCTTGGATGCATGATCATTGTAGCCAAGTCATCCAGCTGCAAGCTTACAAAAAATTTACTTTGAAGCTCTCTTTTTTTCTAATACTTGTATATACACTCCGATAGGTATTTTACTTTTCAATCATGCCTGACCACTTTTGGAGACTCTGATTTTTTCTTCTTCTTTTCCAAATATATACAAGGTGTAGCATGTACATAAGGATTTTTTTCCTCTTTAACTAGTAGACTATCTCTTTTTTGAGGCATTATTGCAACCCCACAACATACTGTCTTTAGACCTCAATGTTACTAGATCAGGTTGAGATAAATTACCCTTCCTAGAGGAAGATGGATATTCCCACTAGTTGTGTACATGCCCGAGTGCTACCCCAAGCCAAAAGAGTCTGCCTCCTCACTACCTCCTCCATGAAGAGCTACCTGTAGAGTGCTTGTCTAAGATAAGCCATGGTCTAGAAGAAGCACATGTGTGTTGTTAAATATTCTACTTAGACTAATCAAGATGACATGTGAACATAATCTTATAGACTCAAAGAATTAAGCCACTAGGACATGAAAAGTCTTAACTCAAGTTCTTATAAGGTTCCTCTGAAATTAAGTGGATTAAGGTCCAACTAAGCTTTATTCTTCAATTTTATTCTAGACTTGGTTTAAATGTCAATATTATCCTGAAAAATGCACATGCAAATGCGAGAAATATATATAAAGCAATTTTTTAGAGAGATTTTTTTAGTTTTTTTAAGAGAAAAAGTGTTCGTAAAATATATACAAGTATATACACGGATTATACAATTTTTAAGAGGATTTTTTGTTTGTTTTTTTTGTTTTTCTTGTTTTTTCCTTTTTTCTTTTTTGTATTTTGTGTTTTTTTATTAAGACGTAAGGTGACCAAAGTCTATATACACATGTGGATTTTACGTATTTATATACATATCCTAAAAATAATCACATTTTTAAAAGTATGAGTTATGTTTAAAGTATATATACAATATATACGACACCCCTTATACTTAGCTCGAACTATGTCCTCGTAGTGATCAAAGAGCTACAAAGGAAGACATAACTTTTGCTAAGTATAGAAAAGTGAAAAGAACACTAACGACTCAAAGAATGAATAGAATTCGTTGATCCTCCCTATACTTAGGATTAATTAATCTTAAGTATAGATGATAGTACAAAAAGGAAAAATCGAAGAAAAGAATTGACAGACTCAACAGCTCGTCTTGCACCCATATACTTAGGGTAGAATAGACCTAAGTATAGAATAACAATAGCTGAGGGACAATCGAGAGATCAGAAAATAAAAACACAAAAGAGACGGTATGAACAACATCACTCCCCCTATACATAAGGTAGAGTATCCCAAAGTATAAGCAACAACAGGAGTGATGAACAGGACGAATATAAACAATACAAATCATTCACCCCCTTATACATAGGATAAAGCACATCCTAAGTATAGCACACATATACAGACAAGAGGTGAATGATAAGCGGAAGAAGGAAGGAATAAATCAAGACGGAACTCATATATATAGGGTAGACATTGTTGAGGTGCCTCTCAACAAGCGTTAGAGTTTACACTTCTAGCTAGGCACAAAGGCTAGGACAATGAAGTATCAAGGTTTAAGACATCATCTGTAATATGAATACCGTATTGTCGTTGTTGTCTCGGTATGAGAATAACAACGTGGTCAATAGTGTGAATGTTGACACCCATATAAGCAATCAGGTAGGTGTCTGCTATCAGGTAAATAGATGTGTGGATAAAATTGGTCACTAGTAAAACGAAAGAAATCTTCGGCTCATGGTCGGAATGGAGTGAATGGTTGGACCCGAAAAAATGGAATGTGGAGAAGGAAGGATGAACCACTAAATTATCCACGTCAATCAATGACTCAAAAATGTATGGAAGGTTAAGATCATGAGACTCGGTAAGAAAGCATATATCCGATGCATGCAATGAAGAGAGATCGGTTATAGCATTAAATAACTCAAGGATCGACCCATCCTTGTGAGGGTCGTCAAGGAGAGAAGAAATATCAAACACAGAAAGATCAGAACTATCAGAAGAATCAGAAAACTCAGAATAATTAGAAGACTCGATCTCGTGATCCAACAGATCAGATGGACAACCAAGGAGTGAAATCGAGTATAGAGAACACACCGCCTGCAGATAACCCTTGTGGAGATGTGAGCAATTACGATGATTTGAGGGAGTGAATGAATGATCATATTCAAATAACGAGTTCTCTCTCGAAGTAAAATAAAAACCATCCAATATATCAGAAATATCAGGCTCAAAGAAATCTTGGTCAAGATCAAAGAGAGCATTGACTTGCCAGAGTGAAGGGATTTGAGCTTGGGAAATATTGGACATCATTTGGCCCTCAAAGTGAAGGGTGGGAGGGAGGGAAAACATGAGCGATGGTGATTTTTTTTGTGATTGCTAATGATCTTGAGAAAGTGAACGTAAAAACTGAACACCAAGCACAAACAAAAACAATGCAAACCCCAAATTCACCAACTCAACGCAATGTGAAGACCGTTAAGGTTCGGTCAAGTATCTTGTCAATTTTAGAGTTAGATAATCACACACAAAGTTATACAAGCATACAGGAAGGCCTGGGATTGGAACACTAATCCTTAGTGTATACGTGTCAAATAAAATACGAATACAATGAGGGGATTCTCTCTCAAGACAATAATGTGAATCAATTACGTTTATTTTTAAGGGTCCAAGTGATATTACCAGTCTCAATTTTTTATTTCTCAATTTTTACTTTTTTGATATTTTTCAATGAGTTGCCTACTGAGTGTCCAATTTCCTTTTTTACTTATGTGAGTGAAAACAAGGGAGGAAATTGGAAAAGCCAATGCATAATTAAAAACAATGATGCATGTAGGGGATAAAGATGCGCACCTTGTCGCCATCACTCTATATGTAGGGTGATCTGCGTTGAATTGAAATACAAAAAGTAAACTATCCTAAATGATGCACATGAAACCGTCCTAGCAATATCTTCTATTGGCAAGCAAGAACAAGTTAATTTGACTAAGTGCAATACGCTCTACTTTATAGGTACATAAATTCTCATTAAGAGTTTTGGACCTAATTAATTACATGGACCAAGCAAGTTAATAAATAAATCAATAGGTGTCTCATGAAATCTGTGTGAAACAAATTAAAATAAGGCGATGAAAAACAAAATCGGTGAGGTCCCCCAAAATCACCGACACTTGGCAAAACAAACCCCGCAAACAAGGTATATAGTGTCCTTTTACATGAGTCCAAATGCTAGAAATAAATAAATGAAAGTCTATGCAATTTGTTTCAAATGCTTGATATCCTTCAAATCTTCTTCTCCTTCTTTTACGCTCTCATGCGGCTTAGTGAAGAATCAAGCCGCCTCTGCTTCGCTTGGATGCGCTGGCTCTCCTAAGAAAGTCACCCTCGCTCATCAGGCCTTCGCAAGAAAGAGAAGATAAAGAATGTGTAAGAAACACAATTATAAAATATATGAGCACAAATGAATGAAATAAATACAACGAATATGGACAATGAATTAAATGTGGTAAAGTATAAAAAAAATTACAATCGAGAATAGTAAGTCAAAAGAGAAACCTAAATATCCTCGCCGTGCCTCCCCGACAATGATGCCATTTTTATGATAAAGGATTTTTTTAGTTTTTATTTAGATGAAAATAAATGTGTGTGTTGTCATCGCAACCCAAATATCCCTCAATAAAAAAATATTTCTTCTCAATCCAATAATTAAATAAAATCTATCAGGAGGAAAGTATTATTTAATTAACATGTATAGCAATAGGATTGAATACAAGGAGGTTACACATACCGAGAGTTATTCTAATAATTGAAAAATCAATTAATAGAAAGAGGTAACTAAAATGCTGATAATCTTGATTTTTTATGAGATTTTTATCTTTTTTATTTCTTTATTTTTATAATTTGTATTTCCCAATTTTTATTAGTTTTTGGTTTTATAATTTTAAAATTTTAAAATATAATTTATTATTTAAAGCAGATTTATACACGAAAGAAATGCAACTTTTTGGACTTTTTAAATATATTTAAAATGATAAAAATACCTAAATAAAATATTTTTGTGTTTTGATGATTTTTTAGTATTTTTGTTTTTCAAAGATTTAGATTTTTTGGGATTTTAAAAACGAATAAAAACAACGAATAAAGCAAACAAAAAATCAAACTATTGTTTGGGTTTTTAAAATATAAAATAATTACAAAAATCCAGGAAACCAACACAACAACAACAACAACAAAGCCTTTTCCCACAATTAAGTAGGGTCAGCCACATGGATTCTTCGCATCCATTCAGATCTATCTTGGGTCAATCCCGGGCTTATATCCACAAAACTAAGATCCCTTCGTATGGTCTCTTTCCAACACTTCTTGGGTCATCCTCGTCCTCTCTTTACCGGCTCAACATCCCAACACTCGCATCTCATAACGGGTGCATCAACTGATCTTCTTTGCAAATGACCAAACCATCTTAAGCGGTTTCTCGCATCTTATCCTCGATCGGAGCTACACCAACTTTCTTTCTGATTGCATCATTCCGAATCTGATCTTTACGTGTGTGTCCACACATCCACCTTAACATTTTTATTTCTGCTACAGTCATTCTCTGCACATGTCTATGGTTCACAGGCCAACATTCAGATCCATAGAGCATAGCAGGTCTCACAGCTGCTTTGTAAAACTTTCCTTTAATTTTTAAAGGAATTTTCTTATCACAGAGAGCAGCAGAGGCTCCTCTCCACTTTAGCCACCCTGTATTTATTCTATTAGTAACATCTCCATCAATTTTTCCATCATGTTGCAAAATAGATCCCAGATATCTAAAAGAATATCTCTTCCGAATGTTATCATCACCAATCTTCACCTCGATTCCTTCACCATTGCTTCCATCAAAGGAGCACTCCATATATTTTGTCTTAGCCCTACTTATACGAAATCCTTTACTCTCCAACTCATGTCTCCAAACCTCTGGCTTCTCATTTACTCCATCTCTAGTCTCGTCAATCAACACAATATCATCAGCAAATAACATACACCAAGGTAACTCATCTTGAATGTAACTTGTCAACTCGTCCATAATCAAAGTAAAAAGAAATGGACTCAAAGCTGAACCTTGATGTAGACCAATGTTGATGTCAAAATAGCGAGTCTTACCAATCGGGATCCTTGCACAAGATAAAGCCCTATCATGCATGTCCTTTATGAGGTTAATATATAGGACATGTACTTGTCTCTTCTCCAAAACTCTCCACAATATCTCTCGTGGGACAGAATCATAAGCCTTCTCCAAATCAATAAAGATCATGTAGAGGTTCTTCCTTTTAGCTCTATAAATCTCCATTGTTCTCCTCATCAAATGGATGGCTTCAATAGTTGAGCGACATGACATGAATCCGAATTGGTTTTCTTTTACGTTAGAAACTTGCCTCAACCTTCTTTCGATCACACGTTCCCAAATTTTCATAGTGGGACTCATCAGCTTAATACCTCTGTAATTAGAACAATTTTGAATGTCTCCTTATTCTTATAAAGAGGCACCACGATAGTCCTCCTCCAATCTTCAGGCATTTTCTTACTTCGCTAAATAACATTGAATAGATTTGTAAACCAAGTCAAACCACGCTCACCTAAAACTCTCCATACTTCCACAGGGATATCATCCGGTCCTACACCTTTCCCAGGTCTCATAACCTTCAAAGCCTCCTCTACTTCCTTTCTTTGAATCCGTCTATAGCTTGCACAGTTCAAGTAACTTTCACTACTAGCCAGATCAACCAAAGTGATCTCTCTATTTCCTTCCCCAATGAAAAGTTATGAAAGTACTGCTCCCATCTAGTCTCTATATCCTTCTGACTAACAAGCACGCGACCTTCCTCGTCCTTAATGCATCTCACTTGAGAAAGGTCTTTGGTCTTTCTTTCTCTTGCTTTGGCCAACCTGAATATATCCTTCTAGCCCTCCTTAGAGTCGAGATTTTTATACAAAACTTCATAAGCTTTTGACTTAGCTTCGCTTACAGCATTCTTTGCTTCCTTCTTCGCTATTTTGTAATTTGTGGTAAGGAAACCAATTTTCATAAAAAGAGTTTTTATTCCGCTTCAAGAAAAGATCAAAAATGTATATTTTTTATTTTTCCTTGAATTTATATGATTCCTTTAAGTTTATATGTAATATACAATTTTTTTGGTTTATCTAAAGATTTTCAAACAAATTTTATACATGAGTTAAAAGAAACTACAATATTTTTTTGGAATTTTTTAAAGCTATTTTCGAAGGTTTATGAATTTTCTAATTGCAAATAGTAAAAAATATTATGTTTTTGATTTTTTAATAATAACAAATGACAATAAAATGCAATGAGAAAATTACAATATGAAAATGCACAAATCATGAGCATAACATGAATTTTCAAGAATTTATTGACAACAAATAATTTTTATTTCAACAATAGAAAGCATGCAAATTAAAGTCTAGAAAACATGGACTGAAATATAATTTTTTATTGTTTTTGCATCAGAAAATAACAAGAAATAAAAATGAGGAAAAATACAAATTACCCATTGAACATGTTCTGCATGTGATAGGCTGGAACTGGCAGGAACGTTTTACGCAATTTTAGAAACTTCAGGGGGCATCTTTGATATTTACCTAAAAAAATAATACTTTTCAATTAGGGTTTCTGTTCTTCTTGCCCTAGCGTTCCACACCAAAATGGGGAAGGGCGCCGCCCCTCTTCCTTCAAAGCGAAGGCGGCAGCGTTTGAATCGTGTCAGGAGATGGTCGGTTCTGCGTTTTCAAGTAGAGGAGGCGACACATGCCCTCAACTTTGGTGATAGGTGGACAACAACCATGACGACGATTGTCACGAGCGGAAGGAGGAGCTCACGTAGAGGAGTGGCGATCGATGGACTTGATGGCGACGTCGATGCACGCAAGCTCGATGGATCTACTCATGACGGGCATGCGTGATGGAGGGTGGCTCGCGCAACTGGGGAATATGGGGCTTTTGTGGCATGGATGAATGATAAGAGATGGTCTCGATTGTGGTGGACTTCAGGCGGTGGTCGGCTACTTTACAGCGGAGGGGAGAACTGTGAAGTTCCTCTCCGCGAACGACGATGAGTATAAGGGAAGAGGGCTATGATGCTCATGACGGATGGGTTCTAGATGGCTAACTTGCAGGTGGCGAGCACGTCGGGGCTCTAGTCGGCAGAGCTCTTGGCGGAAGAGGGAGCACAGTGCGGAAAGCAACGACATACACCTCCAGGCGGCGATAGTGTTCAACTCTGATGAGAAGGTCGGCTGTTGTCTGAACTCCCTCAAGCAGAGGGGCCGATCTGGATGGCACTCTAAATAGCACATATAGAAATATCAGTCAGGGACGGCGATAGCACGGTGGAAATGGCAGTCTCCGGAGCTCCAAGCTCTAGGAGTGGTGTCTCTTGCTGCTTGAATTATTTTTTTTTAAAAAAACTACCTTTTTCGTGTTTTTTGTATATGCAATAAAATCAAATAAATCGCCTCGAGCACGATGGCTCGGTCAAAAATAGTTGGACAGAAAATGTGAATGAAGATGGTCCGACAGTTGCGATGGAAGGATCGTGTCTCTAACCATCGTGTGTGGTTGGAGGTGATAGATTATGTGAGATAGAATAGGAATGTGGGTAGATAGAGAATATGAGATGGAAGATCAGATCAGATTCAAATTTGGTGATTGATTAAAATTTACGATTGAGGTTTACGAATTAAGATTAAAAAATTAACGACAAATTTAAAGCTGAAAATTAGACCTAAAATTATCTAAATAAAATATTGAGAATAAAATGAAATGGATCTCACCGTGGAGTAAAAGAATCCCGTTATGGCCTCGACGATGATCTCCTCACTGTCACCGGATAAATTCGTGGCTGGGCACCTTTTTACAACAAGTTGGCTCTTGGAGATTAGGCTCCTCTCCAAAGGATTGACCAAATTGGAATGAGGAAGGAGGAGCCAAATAAATAGAAAAAAAATGAATTTGAATTTCAAATTTTGAATGAAGAGAAAAATAAGAAAGGATGTTAGTGGTGGAATCAAAATAATTAATAAAATAATTTTTAGAATTATTAAAATAATAATAAATATCAACAACTTAAAGAGCCACCTTAATGGTGGGTTAATTAAGGAATTAATTACATTATATACACATGATATATTATTTACATAAATAAATTATTTTCGTCAATTTATTAATTTAAATAATAAGTGTGAATTATTTAATTTTTTGTATTGTTATTTAAGGAAATTAATTATATACATATAATATATACATATGGTATATTATACACATAGTTAAGTAAGGAAATTATGCTATTTATGTTTTTTAATTTTTTATTTTATTTTTATTTTAAATAATTATTAAAAATTACAATTATTAACAAATACATTATATATGAAAATAAATATGTATAAAAATATACAATAAATAAATGGTAAAATTGCAAAAACCACGCAAGAAAATAATCTTTCAAACTGTAACTCCAAAAATTATGAAATCATTGACATTTTAAAGATAATTTAATTTAGAATACGATGGAAGTGAGCTTGATTCAATTCGAGTTCATATGGAGCGGGAATTAGTCTTTCAATTATCGCTTTGCAGCTTTTTATGAATGTGGTTATTTTTATTCTATATGTGATTTTATTTTGCAATTTATTATTTAGAAAATATTTTATTCACAGCTTCTGTTTAGAAAATTGTTTAATTGAGATCAATTTATGGATAAATAAAGTTTTATACAAATATATACAAAATAAATGATAAGTATTTACAAATATTTTTTGGATTTTCTGATGAAATATCCTATCTCCCCTACTTTATTATTGATCGATGAGGTCAAGTCTTGACCTTCTCCCGGGGTTTGGGTCAGCCTGCATCTATTGTATATATATGATTTTTTATTTTCTATATTTTCCCTTTATTTATTTATTTTAGGTTAAAATAATAATATATGTACAATATTTACACACAGATGCAGGTTAGTAAGAATACGGATTTATTAATATATACATGTATTTTATAAGGGATTTTAAGCTAAAATAAATGAATAAAGATGATGAAATGCATATTCATCAGGCATCCCCATTGAACCTTGTTATAATATATAAGCACATTTAGTATATTTATATTATGTATATTCCATCCAGTACAAGTATATTTAAACTAATATATAGAGTTATAATATTATTCATATGGATTAGTATCCGTTTTATATTGATATCCATCTTTTACATATATAGTAACATACTTTTTATCTGTCAATCTATATATGCATCGCATTCGTATTTTAAAACAGATAAGGATATGGGAACACCTATATGAATATCTATATTCATCTAACGACATTCATAATCCCTCCCATACCCCAATAAAAAATCAATAATATGATATCAATGCAATAATCTAATAATCTATATGTATATGTTTCACGTAACTACATGTTACACGTAACGCGAACAACAAAGTAACTATATAATGATCTTTTTTAATTAATCACCATAACGTCCCTTTTTAAATTCTTAATTTAATGACATATATTATTTTGTTGTGAAATGATCTTTTTATACTTGAAATTGAGGATAAATGTAATATTCATTGTTAGATCAATATTGGTGATCCATATAGAAACGCTGAGCTACCACAATTTTTATAGCGACGATTAGTTCAAATTTTAAAAAATAGCGATGGATAAGCACTCTATATGATTCTTCACTAATGATATATCAATAAATATGACATTCTCTGCTAATTCTAATATAAAAGTTATTTTATAATAAATACTATTTGTTATTATATACTTAAAAATAGAAAAATATGACAGATTTAAAAAACATCCATATAGACTCATTTTGTTTTAGTAAACTATTCCTTTTATTGAAAAAAATACACTTGCCTAATGCTACATATTAGTAATTGACTTTTAGCATATACATATTATACAATATATACATATTATATCTTTTTAAACACTTTCATTTACAAATAAATAAGCTCAACAAAAATGTGGAATTATTAAGATAATCATCTAGAATATAAAGAGTAATATCATTCTACAAAAGATACCAAAATGACGATATAAATGGTCAGTTATGGAAAAGTCTATAAGTATTTCAATATCGATATCTACATAATTATAGATGTTGATGTTGATATCAATGAATATGAATAATGTATTACCATATCTTAAAAAATGTACATAAATGTAAAATCCACTTCTACGTTTGCAATATCACAAGAAAAAAAAGTCTTGACAAAAGAGAAATATTCATTGAAAACTGAACTTATTTTTTTATCAAATTCTTGAATCGATGTGTTGAGTACTATACAAAAGTTAGATTTGCTACCCATGTCATGTTAAGGAGGCTATAGTATTAGGAAATGTATTATATATGAATTGAATTACTTGTTATGATACAAAAACAATATATATATATATATATATATATATATCATAAAACTATATCAAATATATAAAAAGGTAAAAGATTTTATTATTTGTAATCAAAAAATAAATATACAGCTATATTTTAAAACAAATATACAAATGCATGCACAATATGTGGACATCAAAGTGCATCTGTATATGTATCTATTATAAAACATATACATACACAATATTATATGAAATTGGCACATATATATCTCTTGTACATTTGTACATTGGGAGGAGCGATATAATGTTACTTATTTAAAAATCTTAAATTTAATGGTATGACTTAACATCATGTTACTGTAACTATATTTTGATTTGAAGAATTTTATAAGGATCTTCTTGTCAATATAATATTTGTTTGGATATTTATGTGAAATTGCAAGTTACAAGGATATCTTTATGAAATACTCTTGTAAAGACATTTTAACAATTACAATGAAAAATAGTAACAAAGATAAATTATATATATAATCTCAATAATTTGACCCCCAAGTAAAAATCATGGCTACATCGTGTTAACTATTCCATCTTGAGGCCCTCATCGACGACTATGTAACGTCCCGGGCTTAGATCCCCGGTCTGTTATCGAGGAAAACTGACCCTGACAACTTGTTGGGTACGGGCCCAAATGGACCCGTTGACAACCACCCAAAATGCTTAAGCCCAAGTTGTCAAGTAGTAATCCCCACTACTTATATATCACACCCACACTTTGTGAGTTTTCCATGTGGTACTATGTTTGGGGTTAGGGTGTTACAACCTCCCCACTTATAATCGCAACGTCCTCGTTGCGACATGGCCCATCACTTATTCCCAGTGATAGTGGCGGCTGCACGCTCCGGGTAGCCATTTCCTCCAACCTCTTTGTAGGGGCGGCTCCACCTATCGGGTAGCCCTTTCCACTATCAGAGAGAATTTAGCTGTGATACCATTTGTAACGTCCCGGGCTTAGATCCCCGGTCCGTTATCGAGGAAAACTGGCCCTGACAACTTGTTGGGTACGGGTCCAAATGGACCCGTTGACAACCACCCAAAATGCTTAAGCCCAAGTTGTCAAGTAGTAATCCCCACCACTTGGGGTTAAGGTGTTACATACTACCACATTGAGAGGCCCTCATCCACAGTGAATGCTTGCCCAACCTTCCTCTCCTCTGCATCAAGCTCCCCTCGACTTCAGTTCCAAGCGCAAACATATTTGCGACTTCCAACATGACCTTGTTCTAGATGATGCTCCAGGAATACCGTGCATTGGAAATCAGAGGGTGCGTTGGCAGAGATTGGGCAAGGAGGCAGAGATGATGCACTCTCCGACTTCTAAAAATGCACGCATCATCTAGAACAAGGTTGTGTTGGAAGCCATAAAGATGACGATGCTTGGAATCGAGTGGAGGGGATGCATATGAGATGAAGATTGGGCGATCGTATGTCACGGACGAGGGCCTATCGATGTGGTAGTCGTCGATGAGGGCCATGAGGACGGTGTGGTTAACACGAGACTCTCGTGGCGGAGATTGGGCAAGGAGGCGGAGACATTGCGTCGTCCAACTTCCAATGCCCATCTCATTAGAACATCATCTAGAACAAGGCCACGTTGGAAGCCACAAAGATGACGAAATTTGGAATCGTCTGGAGGACGTTGACGCGGAGGACATGGAGATTGGGCAAGTGTTTGTCGCGGTCGGGGGCCTGGTCGATGCATTAGTCACCAATGAAGGCCTTGAGGATGGTATAGTTAATGCGGTTCTTGTGGCCGAGGTCACAGAGGCCCTCGCCGGTGTCCATGAAGACCATGCGGAAGCCAATACAAGCGAGGAAGAAGAGGCCGGAGACGGAGAGGGGGTTGGGGAGAGGCTGGACGTGCTGGTGAGAGTTCGACAAATGCTTTGCCAGAATATATGCCTCCTTCTGAAATGACTCTCAGAACTAAAGCTGCTGGATTACAAAGCTAATCACACATTATATTTATATTACTCTAAAAGCTCATAAAGCTAACCGTCGCAATTTTTTAAGACCTGGATGGACTATCCAGAGCCCGAACACGAGCGGGGGAGATACGCATCTCCATGGACCATTTTATTTTAGATAGATAAATAGATGGAAGATAATCTCCTCCTCCTCTTCTGCCACCGAGACAATGGCGACTCCGTCCTCCCTCTCCTTCTTCTCCTCCTCTCTCTTCCTCCCCTCGCCTTCCCTTCCACCCAACAAGCCCGCCCATTCCCTCCTCCCCCGCCGTCGCTCCCTCACTCTCCGCTCCGAGCTCTCCCCCGCTCCAACCGCCACGCTCCCAGTCCTCTCCCTTAATGGCTCCACCGTCTCATCCACCTCTCTCCTCCTCCGCTCCGCACCCCCAGACACCGCCCGCGCCGTCGTCCACCGCGGGCTTCTCACTCTCCTCCAGAACCGCCGGCGTGGAACCGCCTCCACCCTCACCCGCTCTGAGGTTCGCGGTGGCGGCCGCAAGCCCTTCCCTCAGAAGAAGCTTGGCCGCGCACGCCGTGGATCCCAGCGAACCCCGCTCCGCCCCGGCGGCGGTGTCGTCTTCGGCCCCAAGCCTAAGGACTGGTCCATCAAGATGAACCGCAAGGAGAAGCGCTTGGCCCTTTCCACAGCCATCGCCTCCGCCGCCGCCGCCGAGGACGCCATGGTCGTGGAAGATTTTGCTGCCGAGTTCGAGGGCCGGCCCAGGACCAAGGAGTTCATTGAGGCCATGAGGAGGTGGGGGCTCGACCCCAAGGAGAAGGTCACCTTCCTGATGACGGAGGTGCCTGAGGGGGTGAGGCTGTGCAGCAGGAACATCGGCACACTCAAGATGCTCACGCCCAGGACGCTCAACCTGTTCGACGTCCTTGACGCGAAGAAGCTCGTGCTCACCAGATCCGCAGTCGACTACCTCAATGCCATGTATGGTGTCGAGGAAGGGGATGAAGTCGAGTGGGAAGAGGAGGAGGAGAAAGATGGTAATGAATGATTAGTTCATGTTCTCTTGTATGGAAATTTTGATATGAGATTTCATATAGTTTGCATTGTTGATTCCCCTTGCTTTAGTAGATGGTGAATTCAAGTAATTGTTGATTTGCTGTCAGATTAAGTTCCAGCCAATGCGGAACAACATGGTCTTGATTTTAAGTGAGAATCAAATAAATCATCTTTAAAATAGCCATCGATATGCTTTGAATCCTAATTATAACCAATTATTTTTCTTCAAAAATTATAACCATTTGTTAAGTGAACAATCTATTGATTAGTTTTTTTAATTAATTGTTATGGGGCTTGATCAGTATAAAGAGCGATTAAGTGCTGCAGTTTTTGTTTCACATCAATAAAATGTTTTCCAGGTTTCAGGAAAGTTTAGATATTAGTGTCAGAAAGGTGTTATGCTACAGGCCGACTTTTGCAGAAGTGTGCACAGTCTTACTATCTTGAAAGACCATTGAATAATGTTCTTCTCGGTTATGGCACACGGATCAAATTACAAAAACCACTGAAAACATGTACTTCAACCGACATTTATTTCCGAACAGGGCTACCATTCCAATGAATCTTAGATTAAATTCCCCAAAATAAAATTCTGCAGGTTTAATGCTATCAAGAATTATGAAAGTCTCTAGGTGTCACTGCTTTAACTAGATTTGGTGGAAGGATATTGGGCTCATTGATCCTTCCCTGCTGGTGCATCGACTCTTTTTGGTGGGTATATTGCCCTCATTAAAACTTAAGTAATCTTGGGGAAGATCGCTCGGTTTATTTGGTGTGGTTAAATATTAATGGGGTTATTTTTGTTGGGCTTTGCAAGTTATTTTTTAGCAGTGTGCTTCCCTTTTTGATATACCATTATTGATAGAAGATTTTGCTTTCCACATAAATAGTGGATTTGTCAAGGATGTACATGCTAATTCTTGGACCTTGTATTTGCACAATACACGTGCTAATGTTGATAAACATAGATTTTTAGAGAAAAATGTTGCATCTCAGATCTCTTCATCATATTTATCATGTGTAGGAGCAAGATTTGGGCATTGGTGGGTTCCGAACATATAAACTCGGAATCTAACTGGTTGCCAACGTTTCAACCATTATCAAGAGGAGAAATCCTCATCTTGGGTTAGGCCATATTGACATCTCATTGTCCTTAACCAAGATGAGCTGTGTACGTGCTAAGGAGTTCATAACTGTTGTGAATTTCACGAGTATGCAACCGGTCAAAGGAGACCTAATTCCATTAACGATTCAAATATCAGACATGGAATTATGGATAATGACATTAGGAAGTTAAGACAAAAAAAACTTAAAAAGTCTGAATTCCTCATACCAATGAGACACCTCTGAATGTTAAAGTAGATTTAGGTCTAGTCGACACAGTTCCGTGATGTAAGATAGAAGATTGATTTAAGTTCCGAAAAGGAATAAAGATATTTACAAAAAAGGGAAAGAAACTATTTTTGATTTTTCAAAAACTTATGCAAAGCTTTTGGAATTAACGAGTTTTTGAAGTTTTATGCAATTTTGGGATAAAACTTGAGAAGAAAGCATATGTAGACTTCCTAAATGCCTGACTATCCCTCCCTGCCTAAATAAAGCCATGTCCTTATAAATGGATATACGAAAAAGGCTGGCGATGACTTAGGGTTGGATGGAGAGATCGGTAGTAGGTACTAAGAAGGTTACTAGACAATAGGCAAGTGAACATGTTGGTATTTGTTGGAGTATATGCGTCACTCTTGTATAGATGGGTAATTGAATTCCTCCAAGGTCTAATTACCACATCCAATGGTTTAGTCCCACATCTACTATCTGTGGGACTTGGAAGGTCAGTGGGGGCTATATAAGAAACCCCATACCCATTGTATCATAGAGAAAGTGCAATGAACACATCAACCCTTTGAGGCATTCTCCTGTGGTTTTGTCCCACTTCTCACAGAGTAGGGTTCCACGTAAAATCCCGGTGGTCTTTCATGTTCTTGTTCTTTTATCTCTGATTACGCTTCCACATTCTTCATTTTCCAACATGGTATCAAAGCTGGTTCGATTCTCGAGGAATTATTTTATATTTTTGATTTAATCAAGATTCGGTTCTTGGTTGTTCTTGGAGATTTGTTCTTGTGGACAATTATTGTTCATGATCTTTCTCTAGTTCTAGGGTTCAATCTCTGGAACCATAGTTCTCCATGCCGTATGCGATCAAGCCCTTACAACCCTTGCTCTCAAGATAGTCGGGATATCTAGCGCATCTCCAGGAGCATTCCAGCGAAGACACCTCATTCTCTAAGCACATGCGGCAGCACCACCCTCTCCATGCTATCTCCAAGATGTTTATGGCGGTTAGGGTTCTTGTCTTGGAACCCTAAAACTTCAATGCTCCATTGCCATGCCCTGTTCTCTTCATCTTTAGGTTCAGAAGAATATAGTTCTCGAAGCCCTAAGTCCAGAATGTCACCACGACTTTAAAGAAGAAGTAGAAGGCGGAGAGTCTCCAACCCAACTGCAACGATACATATCTCCATCGAAGATCCTCAAGCACAAAGAAAGAAGGTCGAAGAAGAAGAGGATTGAACAAGCCCCCTGCGAGGGCACCGATCGCCCAACTCTAGGCGATTTCTCCTCACAAGCAACCCAACGGCAATTGCGCAAGCGGTATCACCGAGCAGCACTGCCTCCAGTCGGTGAGTGCATACAACTTGCATTGCCTGCATCCAGGTGCACCTCCAGGCCCCTTCGGAGCTGCTTTCCTTTCAGGTCGAGCTCCAGATGCAACCACATCTCCATGCGGCTGTAACCTCTAGGGTGGCGTCGCTCCTCCTAGATCCTACAGGCTGCAGCTCGGGCATCTCCATGCGATGTCGCCCTCGTGAGAAGGGTTCCCACTATGAGGAAACCTAAATAGGGGTGGGCCCAACTGGGTCGCTGTTTAAAAAACGTGTGAATAAAAAAAGAGAGATGCCAATTGTTAAAAAACGAAAAAAGGAGAGAAAAAATGGCCCAATTTTTTTGTAAGCCCAATTGGGCTAAGTTGTATTTTGGGCTCAAGCTTGGCCGTGTTTTGTTAAGAAATATGTTTTCTGAAAAGGCAAGCATACAACAAAATAGAAGAAAAAAGCTGTACGCAAAAGTAAAAATGTTTTTGAAATATATGAGAAGAATAGTCAAACAAGAGAGCAGAAACGACTAAAAAATGATTTAAAAAATGCAAGAAGAAGAGCTGAAGAAAACAAAATCAGCTTATGTTGGGTTTTTTGTTCTCCCCATTTTCTTATGTTCTTCGAACTTTGTCAATGTCATTGTGTTCTGATAAGTATGAGAGAAAGAGAGAGTATTGTGTAGAGTTACAGGTCTGTTTCTGATTCTCCAGGCCAGATGTCGGACTCTACAAATTTTTAGATTCAGACTTGACGTTCATATTGGCTCCGAGTCTTCAGTTTGATTCACAGAAGTTTGCAATCGTTATTTGTGTGATCTCCATCTTTGTTTTTGGTCTCAGGGTTTTCATGTGATCCATAGAGACTCCAGAGTAGAGATTGAAGGATATGGAGGATCCTTAAGCGCATCACTTATGTGTGAGGATCGTATCGTATACGATCGAGAATGACTAGTCACACTAGTTGTTCTATGCAGCAGAATTTAAATTTTTTTTCATGTGATGAAACCACATGATTTTTTTGATACCCAAAAAAGGGGGAGACACTCAGCGGTGTTCGCCCCAATATATTAAGAAAGGAGTAAAAAATAAAAAGAAGTACAAAGAGCAAAAGGCAACGGCTCTACAGTAGATGCCACAGCCCCCCCCCCCCAAAAAAAGAAACCACACTTGGGTCTAGGCCAAAACCCAATCATCTACTAATCTCGCACAATGTATAAGAACGTTGTCTTTGTAGAAGCGTTGCCCCGAGAAGAGGGCTTCATTCCTCCCCAACCAAATTGACCACAGCCTCGCTATGGGACGCATGATGTCCCTTCTCTCCCTGTTTCTGTTATTCACCAGCGATTCACAAAAGGTCGTCAAGTCATTCGTGCACACCCAGTCCACATCCGCTTCCTCCCAAACCCCGCTGACCCTGGGGCATCCGAAGAAGAGATGATCAATGGTCTGCACCACCGAATCACATAATACACATCTATTTGAGATATTGCCCAGTCGCCTTGCACAACGATCCCTCGTCATCAGCCTTTGCCTGCGGAATAACCATAAGAAAAAACCAAGACGCTCGGGGAGCTTTAGGCCCCAGAAGAAACCACAATCGCGCACCAGTATGTCCGACCGCGCAGGCAGGGGTCGAGTTATAGCCCCATAAGCTTTCCGCATCGAGAAGGGGCCGCCCCGCCAGGCCCAATGATCACGACCACCATTAGGCCTACCTGCGCCCCCGATGGCATCCATAAGGGCAAGAAAGTCTTCAAGCCTCTGATCCAAGAAATTTGCAAGGAAAGGCGGAAGCCAACACCCATCCGTACAACAAGAAGCGACATTGGCATCCTTATCAGCCGCCAGCGCAAACAAACGAGGGAATCACACACTGAAGATCCCCCTTCCCGTCCAATCGTCTTTCCAAAATCTAAAGGACTCTCCATTTCCCACAACCGGCACAAACATCGACAGATTCCTTTCAAAAACCTCCAGCATCCCCTGCCAAAACGGAGTCTGAGCTCCGACCACACCATCCCGCGCATCCAACGCCCCGCTCGCCATATGAATCTCCCGCAAGATGCTGGTATAGAAGTCATCACCCGGGCCCCAAATCCTGTTCGCCCATTTGAGAAGGAATGCGTCATTAACAAGCTCCAACCTCTGCACGCCCAAACCTCCTTCATGCTTGCATCTCGTGACCTCATCCCACCCTACCAAATGCAACCCTCCCCCAGCTTCTCCATTCCTTCCCCACAGAAATCTTCGCATCAACTTTTCAAGACGGTTGCGAATCCCCACCGGCATCCAACGATTCGATAAGAAATACATCAGGATCGAGGAGAGCACCGCCTTGAGAAGAACAAGCCATCCCCCCCTCGATAGCAGGGCCGAACGCCACCCAGACAAGCGTTTCTCCACCCTCTCGACGACCACAAGCCAATCCCTGATCCTGGCCCTCCTCACCACCAACGACATACCAAGGTAATCAATAGGTAACTCACCAGGAGGATACCCCAAGACTCGGCCGCAATCAATCGCCTCCGCCTCCGAAAGGCCAAAAGGAATCATCTTGGATTTGTTCCCATTCTTATGTAGACCCGACAACTCGCTAAAAAGCTCAAGCATCGTCGCCATTCCCGAGACCTCGGACATGCCACCCTCAATAAAGAACATGGTGTCATCCGCGAACTGGAGCAAGGGTACGCACATCCCGCCCTTGGAGAAACCGTCGAGAGCCCGGATACAATCACACGATCAGCCATGCAAGCCAAGACATCAACGGCCACCACAAAAAGAAGAGGAGCAAGGGGGCAACCCTGGCTCACCCCCCTTCTAGGCCGGAAGAAGCCACCCTCTGGGCGACCATTGATCAAGATTGTGAAAGACACAGTGGTCACGCAACGACGCATCCACGAGATCCATACCTCAGGAAAGCCACGCCTCCTTAGAACCGACCACAAGAAGCTCCAGTCAAGGCAGTCGTAAGCTTTGGCGAAATCGACCTTCCATAGCACCCCCTACTTTCCCGCCTTCTTCCAATCGGCGACCAACTCTGTCGCCAGCGTAATGCAATCCGAGATCTGCCTGCCCTGTATAAAGGCCGTTTGAACCGGAGATATTATCGTATCAAGGACCCGAGAAAGACGAAGAGCCAACACCTTAGCGACAATAAGATATATGCCATTGGAGATCGATATGGGATGAAACTCCTCAATACGCTCTGCCGCGGAGGATTTAGGAAGCAGCACAATGATGGCCTTATTAACCCGATCAAAACCTGCATTCCCATTGCAAAATTTCGTGATAACCTCCAGCTCATCTTCTCCCACCACCTCCCAAAAATCCCGATAGAACGCTACTGGAAATCCATCAGAACCCGGGGAACCATCCTCGTTCAAATCCCACACGGGCGCTCTGGCTTCATCCATCGAAACCGCCCGCGTCAACTCCTCGCATGCCACAAGCGAAATGGATGACGCCCCGCAACCCGACCATCGCCACACCCTCGGGGAGCGCCTCGCAACGAAGTCCTTGAAATGAGCGACGATGGCACGCCCATCTCTCTGTCCCCTACAACCCGAACATCATTGATCGAAATAGAGCGCAAAACGTTAGATCGTCTCCTCCCGCTAGCAACACGGTGAAAGAAAGCCGTATTGGCATCCCCTTCCTTAATCCAGGTCATCCTCGACCTCTGCTGCCATTCAGTACTCCGCTTTTTATCTTTAGCCGCAACCCGCTTTTGCGCAATAGAACGCTCAAGTAACTCCTCAGGCAGCAACTCCCTATCGTTCTCGAAGATATCAAACTTGGCAATGATTTCTTCGACCTCCACCTTGGCGGCAGCCCTCGCCACCCTCGAATCCTTCTTGAACAAAGATAGCTTCTTCTGCAGCGACGAGAGCTTCTGAGAAAACCTGGAGACCGCGGACCCCACAAACCGCGACTGAGGCCAATGCGAAGTCACCTTATCCATGAAGTTCGCCTCCTGCAACCAACATTTCTCGTATGTAAAGAAACCCCTCACTGTAGGGACCTCACCTGAATCCCAGAGAATAGGCGAGTGATCCGACGAAGAGCGAGGCCGAGAGGTCACCGAACAAAGAGAGAAGGTCCCAAGGAATTCTCCAGAAGCCAAGAAACGATCAATACGAGAACGAGAATTATTATTCCTCCACGTGTATTTAATATCATCCGCCACCAGAACCTCTAACGCCAACGAATCCACCACCTCAGCAAAATCAAGGGAGCCCGAGTCCTGGCCACCCCTAGACCGGGGTCTATCCGAAGAATGGAGTGTAACATTGAAATCTCCCCCAATGAGCCAAGGTATCCCCTCAAAAACCCGGCTAGCCTCACGCAAAGCATCCCAAAGATCTTTTCTTTTAATGTGACAACAAGGGTCGTATATACAAGAGACAAAAGGCATGGCAGTATCCACTCGAACCAGATGCACATATAGTATATGCCTCCCCCCTAAGCACAGTGTTGAAGGAGAAGACCGCCGATCTCAAAGCGATCAGAATACCACCCGCTGTCCCGTCTGCATCCAACGCCCTGAACTCATCCAATCCACCGGCACCAAAAGAACGTCAAAGGACATCATCGATCCCACGCAGCTTCGTTTCTTGAATGAAAACAATATCACACCCCTACTCAAAGAATCTCGAACCCAGAGTTCTCTTATCCGCCTCCCCCAGGCCCCTAACGTTCCAAGAGAGTACCTTCATAAAGACATATGTGGTTGACCCCCAATGCGTATGAGTCCAGCCGCAGCCGCAACAGAATCTTTCAAGGTCGCGCAAGAATGCTGCTGTGAGATGACCGCCCGAGTTCTGTTCCTCCTCCGATATCTTTTCCCTGATCTCCTCTCAGAAAGGCTCCCCGCATCGCTAGCATCGTCCACATCCGGGAGAGGTACAGACGAGCTTGGTGAGGAGACGAAAGCAGAAGAGCCGCCACCTCCAAGGAGAAGGAGGCCCACAGAGGGTCTGCTAAGCGACCCACCCTCAGGATCTAAGGAGCCCCACGAGAAAGCAGACGCCCCCGCATCGGCGATTGCACGACCGAAAGAAAGGATTCACATCCGAGTAGGGAGACATACCATCAAGACGCGCCCTGAAGTCCAAACCCGAATCAACCGCAGAAATGAACACAGTTTCGCAGGTCAGCCACTCCCGCCCCTGGATCTGAACAAAAGACGCCCGCTGACATCCAACGCCGCTTGACCTGATAACGAACCCACAAAATTAATCTGGATAGCACGATCCGAATGCCAGGATCGAAAGGCAAAGGGAGAAACATCCGCGGAAGCGACCTCAACATGCAAACCGTCTCTTGCAGGAGAATTACACGACACCCGGGATTGGATCCCGAAGGGACGTGGGGGATCCATCATGCAGGGCGACGCTTGGGAGTAACCCCCATGCAACACCATCGAACCTCGGGTCCTCTGGGTCGGCGACACCGGCCCTCTGCGAAAGCGCCACCTCCGGCGGAGCAGGAGGCTCGATGAACGATAACTCCACCCGAAATCGGAAGCGACCAATCTTCATAGATTCATAGAAAACCTTACCAACCGCATCGTCAAGCAACCCATTGCTGCACTCCATCAGGATTCGCGTGACACTCCAGTCTGTGCTCGGCCTCAGGCCATCCTCGACGATCGCAAGAACTTCACCCCATCACCGGAGAGCCCGGTTAAGGCAATGAACCGTCCTAGAGAGGAAGGGTACCCCTCGTACCTCCGCAACACATACTTCGACGCTCGAGCAGGCACCATCCGCAAAGCATAGAGCTCTCCAACGTATGTCTTCAGTCGCACCAGTCCGAATAAGCCTTTCCCGTTGATCCGGGGAAAGGGCACGAACACATCACCGGTTTGCATCAAAAGCCAGTACGTCCCCTGCGAAATGAGGACCCAGGAAGTCATGCAGATGGGACCTCACTTCGTCCCATGAGAAGTTTCTCCTCAGAGTTACCCCAACCACCGCAACACTTGCTTCTTCCCCCTGGATTACCTTCTCATGCAAAACGTCGGCATGTAACCTCCTTCCCACCACGTCTTTCGACCCGATAGAGGTAACCGCGTCGCCAAAAACGCTGACGCCAACCGAACTTGAAACAACGCGAGAACCTTGAACAACTTACGCGAAAGATCTCACCCCCCGCCCTTCGAAGGGGGCTGGACATGTCGCCCGAACGTTCTCCGCATCCTCACGCCTCATCGTATGCCCTGACGGCTGGAAGGAGGAGCTGCCACGGCCAGAACGAAATCAACAACTAGCCTTCCGGTGCCCAACCCTCCCACAATCATAGCATCTAGAAGAAACCTCGCAGACCGAAGCTATGTGCCCACGCCCACCACACCTGAAGCAACGCTTCCCCGGCTTCTTGTGAGAGACCTGCACCCAATCACCACCCTTTTCTCCCCACTCCTCGCCGCCTTCCCCACGGACACCAACTTCCACTCGATCTCGAGATATTCCACCGACCCCAAGCACAACCTCCTTCCCCTTAAGAAACCCCCCACCGCCGCTACCCCCCCCCCCCCCCCCCAGCAGCACTCGCCGACTCAAGCGCCGACCTCCTTCGAACCCTCCAACTTTTCCCCCCGAACCTCGGACGCTCCACCCTCACTCGCCTTCGCTCTCCACCAACGCTCCATCAAAGGGGAATCTGAAACCACATGATTCAAGAATACTTCTTGAATCGTTTCATCTAAACCACATAATAGATAAAGGAATACCTCTCATAGTGTGGTTGCAATCAAGCCTCTAAGCAAAGAGACCTCCTATCTTAAGTCCGATCTTTAGAGAAGACGTTTGCGAGCGCGGGGATGAATCGCGTGCTCCTCGCAATCCAAGATGTTGATCCAAGAAAGGGAACTCCTGATCTTGTCGCATGAGATAGAATGTTTTCTTTGTGAGCAAGGCATACCAAAGAAGATGGAGAACCAAGAGTCGTCGAGGCGGCAACACAACGACGAAGTGACGACGGAGTCTTCTTCCCTCTTGGGTTAGGTGGACGACCACCAATGGAGAGAGAGAGAGGGAGAGAGTACGAGAGAATGAGAGAGGAAAGAGCTTGTTGTAAACTTGTAACCCTCTTAAAAGGGTAAGGGGTGTCTCTTCTTATATAGGATTTTGGGAGTCCATGGATCACAATCCATGGACTACACAAAATCAATGGATGAGATTGATTTGTGCTCATTTCAATGGTCAAGATCTTGTTGTAAAAACACAAAATCACTATAATTTAATCTTAAATTAAATCAAGTAATCTTGGAGATAATGGAAAGGAGAATCTCCCCTTTCATATATGTGTGGTAGACGACCACCCTTTCCTTGTTGGAATTGGTGGCCGTCCCTACTCCTATTAGGAGTAGGAGATTTTTAATGCAATCTCCAAGATTGCATGATTCCATGTATCTCCAATATTTACAACAATTGTTGTAAATTATTCTACAAAAATAATTCACAATTATTTTTTGAATTGCAATCTTGCCATTAGAAATTTGTGAATCACATTTACAACCCAAAATAAAATGTGATTTTCACTTTCACTTAATTATCCAACGCGAATCCAATTCACATCAACAAATATAAATCATAATAAGCTCTATCTAATACATTATAAATCACATTTATAATATATTAAGAATAATTAGATATTGTTATCCACATTATTCTCATCCATAATAATTAAACCACATTTAATTATATTGGAGCATCATTCTCATGCATTAAAATAATGTGAATCAAATTCACACCATTCAAGATAATTAAATCACATTTAATTATCCATTTCTCAATGCTTAGATATAATTCAACTATGGAATTATTCTTAAACCCTTTTAAGAATAATACACTTTCTCCGCAGATACTTGGAGATAAGGACGGGGCAATTGTACGTTCCACATATAATGACTTGGATATTGAGATCACATCTCATATCCAGAGCTCATGGACCTCTCATAGATGCTTGATTAAATCAAGACCGTAAATCTGATCTTCTCATTGCATCTGAATCTTATTCAGATCAATGTCCAACACTTGGACCGAGATCAGATTACTTCTCTACTGAGAGGAGTCACTAAAATCCAAACCTGTTTCATCACTCCCTTGAAATGGAAGCGTCGTGGTTATACAATCGTTTATGATCGCATCACCCTTAGGTATTCCTAATACATGTACATCCCTCATACTGAAAGACCTATGATAGACCCAAAGATATAGATCAATTTTACACTGTCATCTTTAGGCTTTCATCATCAAGTTTCCCAATCTTGGTCATTGGGAGTCTGTAGTGGTCATATGCTTTCCCAAAGCATATATCATACTTTCAAATTCTTGTCATACTTCCGAAGCACGACGACCATGCATGGAATTTGATCTGTCCCAATACCTCATGAGTGAGCTCATGTCTTCCGGTTCACAAGTGAACCTGTATGATCACTTTGAGAGATCGTATTACTCATATGCGGTGTATAGACCTTAGTTAGGTCATCAACCTATTGGTCTGTCAAATGCACATACTCATACATATAGTAACACATCTATCTCTGGTCAGAGGATGTGTGCCTATATTGTGATAGTATTCAATATAGGTCTTAGGTTATCTCGATCTCGTTAAGTCAACCCTTTGACCTAACTAATCTGACACCTCCGAATCACTATTCCCATGCAGAGGACCTGCATCAAAAGGTCAGTCAGATATCATCCCAATAAGAAAGGATTGTTGTCTCTTACTAATACTAGAGATCATCTCTTAATAATCATTTGACGATGCTTGATAAATCCTCAATCGAACTCCTTAGGTATTCATCCAAGCACCAGCCTCTATGATTCAATTAATGAATCAATAACTGTATGATTATTAAGACGGCAATGGTACATAACTCTAATTGTACAGAGGGACCTTATAGTGCATTCATTCATTTAATCTTAGAAAGGGAGTGAAAGAATCAGTAACTTTTATTGATAAATCAATATTACAATAACATTTATTGTAGGAATAGTTCGCCTCGCTAACATAGATCCCATTCACTATGCCATTGTGGGTTAGGATTTTCATGTGGTTTCATAGGGACTTCAGAGTATAGATACCATTCTCTGAGCCAGTATGGGCAAGACCCAGTTCTCTAACAAGGAGACTTTCCGACTGCATTCTCCAGCGATCGTGGACTCCGATGAGGATGTTTCCATATCCATTTCAATTCGACCCTTCAGAGATGGAGCAGTTGTCCACATGATTCAGTCTTCTACATGTGGCAGGCTAGAGGACTCCAACGAGGAGACTCATTCAGTTTCTGCAACCCTGAAATGCACAATACATAGCACATGTTCCCCGACGAGGGGATCCAGTTCGACTTACACTCCAGCCCATTTGTTCCTCCTCACCCGCATGACATGAGAAGCAACATCCTCGACAACAACCGATAGTTGTGTATGCGTTATCCGTAGTGTCTTGTTTTGTGAGTTGAGTAATTTCTTTCTATTTGTCCAAGATAAGCGTTGCATGCTCCAGCTTGACGGAGAGTGTTGGAGTATATGCGTCACTCTTGTGTAGATGGATAATTGGATCCCTCCAGGATCCAATTATTACATCCAGTGGTTTAGTCCCACATCTACTATCTGTGGGACTTGGAGGGTCAATTGGGGCTATATAAGTAGCCCTCGACCCATTGTATCATAAAGAAAGTGCAATGAACACATCATCCCTTTGAGGTGTTCTCCCATGGTTTCATCTCAATCCTCACAGAGTAGGGTTCCACGTAAATCACGGTGTTCTTTCATGTTCTTATTCTTTTATATTTGATTACACTTCCACATTCTTAAGTTTCTAATAGTATATATACTAGATAATTTAGTAAATGTATGCACATGCATGCACATCCTTAACTAAATATATGTGTTACATATATATGTTTAGCGAGCACAACATCCATATTAAAAGAGGCACGATGTTGTAGTGGATCTGATTTGAGAACCTCAACAGTTGGTGGTGCACTGGTTTGGAAAATGTGTGGGTAACTACAAATTGCAAGCATTATATACAATTTTTGTAAGAAGGATTAAACTTTAGATCTACGAAACAAGTTTGCAAAAGTCGGTAGTCGGTACTCGGTCGGCCGTGTCACTGACTAAGGATTAATTGGCAGTCGGACGATTAATCGGATTTAGTTAGAGTTTAATCAGCTTTGAATTTTATAATTATTTTAAATATATAACTCCTTTTTATACATATATTTACAAAGATTTTGATCATTTTTATATTACCATAATAAAATAAAAGAAGTAATTGAATTTTAATATAATATTACACATATTATAATAAATTTGCTTATAAAAAAAGCACAACATTAAAAAATATGGTATCTCCAAGAAAATATTGGTCGATTAGTGTACCTAGTCGGAATTAGTTGGTACTCGGTCGGCTACCCCGCTAACTAGACTAGTCGGATCTACTAGTCGGGCCAGTCGGGCGACTTTTACAACACTGATACGAAAGATATTTATGCATAATTAGATGATATAGAATTAATTGTCCCATAGCGAAATAACTTATGATCATGATTGCCTCAAAAAGAAAAAGAACCAATGATCAAAGAGTTGGGAAGTTTGATGATATTGGTGAAGTGTGTCTCCTCTTGATAATTGGTTGTATAGCCGACATGATGAATATCGTGACTTGATCATATGGTGGTTCAATCAAATGATGGAATTAGTAAAGTGAGAGTAGAGATGTGTCATAACGACTCTCTTTCTTAGGAGTCCCCATTTTATAGATAAGTTTGCAGAGGTTGGGCTAGTGTAAAGTGATCAAACTCTGACATCATTATGGAAATATGATGGTTTCAATCCAAATGGGTTCGACGAGAACGAATTTCGAGGTTTAGGGAAGGTGCATATTGACGACTTCATGAAACCTGAGTGTCAGCAATCTAACCAGTAGCATATTTAGAAAGGTTCATGTTGTTTCTCAAATTAAATTGTTGGCTCTTCGTACCTATGAAGGACATCAGGGAAGTTGATAAATCTAGAAGTTTTCATTCCCATGGAAGTCAACAAGGGGATGCGCAACATAGAGTAAGGGAAGTCTTTAAACTTAGCATTCTTAATTATTTCTTAGATCTGACTGAAAGGACTCGACCAAGGAGAGCTGGCTGAAAGGCTGAACCTCCTTGAGGAGTTATTGATGGATGATAGAAAGGAAGAAGTCGAATAGAGGCAGAGGTCTAGCCAGAAATGGTTGAGAGTGGTGGTGGAGAGTTCGAAGCAGGGTGGAACTGGGGGGTTCGTCGCAGCTGGGAAGTTCCTCGCAGTGGGGTGTTTCGTCGCAGCGTGGTTGGGAGGGCTCTAGTAGTTCGGGGCACGAGGGAGTTGGGTCCTTTGTTGCAAAAGGGCGTGGTGCCGTCATGTGGGGGGGGGGCTCCGAGGGAGTTGACAATGGGTTGCTCGCTGGGGGTCGGTGTGTCGAAGATGGGAAAGGGAAGAGGGTCGCTTGCGGGGAGGAAAGGGGGCTGTGGGCGGGCGAATGCAGCGAGGTGCATGGTGTTGGGGTGATGAGGGGTGGGTGCATGTTACACACAAGAAGCCGGAGAAGAGATGCTTCCGCTGTGGGGTTCGGGGTCACGTTGCATCGGCTTGCCCTGTCCCACCGAGGTACTTCTCCTGCGGGAGGGTGGGACACCGTCGTACCACATGCAGGTTTGGTTCTGATCGTGGTTCCGATCGTGTTGCCACTCGTGATGCCGCCCGAGTTGATGTGCGTAGCTCTCAAGGACAATCCTTGCAAAGTCTATCCCCTACGGTCGATGGTCGCTCGGAACGTCGTAGTTACGCGGCAGTGGTTGCGAATGGTTTGAAGGTTGACATGAGGGATGACGAGACTCATGCAGTGATCGACTACACGTTGCGACGTTGCATCTCTATTGAAGCTCTGAAGGTCCACTTATCTGGATCCCTTGGCTCGCGGTTTACGGGAGATGTGGTATCTCTTGACGATCGTCGGTGCTGTGTTCGTGGCCTCTCTGTGATACAGAGAGAACGCCTGCTCCTGAATGGCGTGATGAACGATGTTTTTTGGCAACCTATACGTTTTGCGGATGGAGCGGTAACAGATGTGGAGGTTTGTGTGGCAAAGGTGCGCGATGTTCCTTTCTTGTCCCGGTCGGTTTACTTGGGGCAAGCACTCCGGTGGTGGGGCACGGTGCTCGCGGTGCTTGAGGATGGGTTGACTCCCAGCTCGGATCCGAAGGTCACGTTAGTGTTGATGGAATGCATCAAGGCGCTCATGGTTGTTCCCGATGGCTCGGTCTTCTTCGCGTCCTTGGATGTTGGGCGATTTTGCTTCAGGGTGGAGATGGAGGTCGTGGAGCCTCCACCTCCGCCGGAGATCCCGCGGCTGTTCGATGTCGCTTCGCCTTCTGCGCTGGCAGTTGGGCTCCCGAGGGGCACGTTGCATGGTCCGAGGTGCGAGGACGATACAATGCATCCTTTGGGGGTCCCTCCTCGGGTCGTGTGCCTCGTCGCCAACAATCTCTCTTTGTCTATTGAGGTCGCAAATTTGGTGCCCTCTTTCTTGTCTGCGCCTCTCTCTGGTCCCGGGTCTGGGGGTCCTGCCTGATTATGCGGATCCTTTGTCGTTTCGTCCTCGGGGAGATCCAAACCCGGTTAGCTCTTTCTTTTCAAGCAGCATGTGCCTCTCGGGGCCCATGGCTAATTAATTATTGTCAACCAGGATGGGCCTCTCTGACACGGCGCCATGCCTAACCCGTTCGGCAATGTGCGGGTGGGGGCATCCTGCTGGTGGGTCCAGGAACGTGGTTGCTGACCTCTCTCCGGAGTCGGAGCTCTACATCAATCCTCGTGCGTTATCTGGTGGGGTTCCTCGTGCCGCCCCGCCTCGTCTTCCGTTGGTGTTCGACCGGTTTTGGTCGGCGATTAGGTTGGGCAATTTCGAGATGCCCCCCCTTCTATTCCTTCTCTCTTGGCTTGCCCTGCGGAGGGTGGCTCTCGTCCTGATGATGGGGGAGACGACAAAAGATCCGGTAAGAGATACAAGCGCAGACGGAGATCACGACCTCGTCTCGCCGAGCCACAGCCGTGCTCAGCCCTAAAAACGAGCATTGCGGAGGCCTCTGGAGTGATCCACATTCAGGGATCGTTCCCTTGTTCTAAATGAAGGTTCTCTCTTGGAATGTTCGGGGCCTCGGGGAGTTGGACAAGAGGAGGATCCTTGGTTCGCGCTTCATTGAATGGAATTGTGATGTTGTCATGCTGTAGGAGACGAAGCTTCAATCCGTCTCTGATGTTGTTTGGAGAACATTCGGCGCCGATGGAATTGATGAGTTCAGGGCTCTAGATGCGACCGACGCATCTGGAGGGCTTCTTCTGGCTTGGAGATCGTCGACCTTGGCGTTTAACCCGGTGCTGTGCGGGAGACACGTTCTCTCTGTTCTCTTGATGTGTGTTGATTCCTCTACTCCCCTGGCGGTTTCATGTGTTTACGGCCCTTGTAGTCATGTTTTAGCGGAGGGAGTTATGGGAGGACTTGCATGAGGCAAGTAGGGCTTTCGTGGGTATTCCCTGGCTCATTGAGGGGGGGATTTCAATGTTACTCTTTAGACAACTGACAGACCGCGTTTCAGGGTGGCCAGGACCCGGGTTCGGGTGATTTTGCAGAAGCTATTGATTTGATGGCCCTGGAGGTTATGGATGTGGGGGACTCGTCTTACACTTGGAGGAGCACCAACTCTCGCTTTCGTATTGACAGATTTTTGGCTTCGTCAGAGCTCCTTGAATGCTTCGCGCTCTCCTCTGTGATGGCTCGCCCGAGGACCTTGTCAGACCATACACCCATTCTCTGGGATTCTGGTGAGCCTATTCCGCAGAGGGGTCTTTTTAGATATGAGAAGAGCTGGTTGTTGGAGGATAATTTTAGAGAAATGGTGGTTTCGTATTGGTCCAACTTGGTCGTGTCTGGGTCGGCTGTGTCGAAGTTTGTGCAGAAGCTTGGGTCCTTACACAAGAGGTTGAGCTCCTTCAAGAAGGAGTCCAGGGCTGCGAGAGGCGCTACCAGGATGGAAGCTGAGGAGGTGGTTCGTAGACTAGATGCGCAGGAGGATCTTAGGGAGCTATCGGTCGATGAACTGGCCACTCGCTCGATTGCTCAAAAGCTAATCGCGGATGAGGACCTTAAGCGCGTCACTGAGTGGAGACAAAGGTCAAGATATACTTGGCTCAGGGAGGGGGATGCAAACACGACCTTTTTCCATCGTATAGCCAGCGGGAGGCGTCGGTCAAATGCTCCGCGGTCGATTACGGTGAATGGCGTGCGCGTGGTAGGTGAGAGACAAATGGGGAAGGCGATTGTCGATCACTTTAAGGAATTCTCGACGAGGACGATACCCATGCTTTGGCGGTGAACGGGGTTAGGGGCTTTGTCTTCGCCCACCTCTATGTGTGCGGAGTTGACGTAGAGTGTCTCTTTCGAGGAGGTGAAGAGTGCAGTTTGGAGCTTGAATGCGGATGGGGTTCCGTGCCCTGATGGCTTCCCGGTTGCTTTCTACAGGGATTTATGGGACCTTGTGGGCAATGAGGTTATGGACGTCATCTCCGAGTTTTGTGAGGTTAATGCTGGTTTCGAGAGGATAAATAAGTCTCTGATCCTTCTGCTTCCTAAATCCTCGGCGGCGGATCGCATTGAGGATTTCCGCCCCATTGCTCTTTTTAACACCCTTTATCTGATTGTGGCGAAGTTGTTCGTCGTGCGACTCAGTCGTGTTCTTGGGACTATTATATCCCTGCTCCAATAAGCTTTTATAAAGGGTAGGAAAATCTCGGATTGCCTTATTCTTGCATCAGAAATTATTACGGACTGGAAGAGAGGGGACAAAAAAGATGTTTTATGGAAGGTGGATTTTGCAAAATCCTATGATAGTTTGGATTGGAAGTTCCTTTGGTCGGTTTTGAGGAGGAGAGGGTTCCCGGATCTGTGGATTTCTTGGATGAAAGGTTGTTTTACTACATCATCTTTCTCAGTCATGGTGAATGACCACCTGGAGGGAGGCTTCTTCCAGCCGCGTTGGGGTGTGCGACAAGGCTGCCCTCTTGCACCGTTGCTGTTTGTCATTGTCGCGGATGTCCTGGCGCATGTTGTGGGTCGAGTCATTGATTGTGGCTTCTCGGCCGGCTACTCGAGGGATGGTTCGAGGATCTCGCTTCTGCAATACGCTGACGACACTATATTCTTCATTGAGGGGGCGCTGAGGAGGCTTCCGGCATGTCCGTGGCCTTGGATCTCTTCAATGAACTATCCGGTCTCTTCAAGAATGCTGACAAATCAAAGGTAGTCCCCTTCGGCATGTCCGAGGAAGAGGCTGTTGCTTGTGGCCAGGCCTTATGGTCGGGATGTAGCCCCCTTCCGATCGACTACCTTGGGATGCCTTTGACGGTGGGCAGAACAAAGTTGCGGGACTGGTTGTAGGTTGTTGAGAAGCTCGAAGCGAGACTCGCGGGATGGAAGTCGGCCATTCTCTCCAAAGGGGGGGGGGCGATTGATCCTCCTAAAAGCAGTACTTTCCTCCATCCCTATTTTCTTGTCTCATCGTCGCTTACCGAAGGGGATTCGTAGCTGCCTTGAGAAGCTAATGCGCAGGTTCTTATGGGGCAAACATGGTGGAGCTTCGGGGGGATCCACCAGGTTGCGTGGGATGAAGTCACGCTCCCCAAAAAAGTGGGGGGCCTGGGAGTCCGGAGACTGGATCAAATGAATGAGGCTCTGCTTCTTAAGTGGGCGAGCAGAGTATGGGGCCCTGGAGAGGATCTCTGCTGCAGCATTCTGTGCAAAATTTACGAAGTCGGTGGGGCGCCGCAGAATCCAGTTGCTCGTGTGGGGTTTCCTACACCGTTTTGGAAGGGGATGATTGAGGTCTTTACCAGTAATCTTTCTCTGTTTAGGCCAGTGCTTGGCAATACCGAATCCTTCGCCTTCTGGACTGATAATTGGACCGGGGGGGGGGGATTTTGCACACGGTTCCCTCGCCTCTATGCTCTTGTGGCTGATAATAATGCGTTGGTTGCATCTTGCTGGTCGGATGGTAATTAGTTCCCCACCTTCTCTGCAAACTTTTCGGACCAGCGACTAGAGGATTTTCTTTCGTTGCTGGATTCTATCAAGGAGATGGGAAGACCGTCTGCGGGAAGGGACCATTGGGGATGGCGTACGGGCACATTCTCGGTTAGGATGGATTTTGGGGCGATTCGCAAGCCTCCCCCGTCGCAGTCGGAGGAGTTGGTTCGGGATTGCGCCTTCTTTTGGAGCCTGGGCCTCCCTGAGCGTGTTGGCTTCTTCCTATAGTTGTTCAGAAGGCATAGATTGATGACGAGAGACCACTGTGCTAGGCTTATGGGCTCCATTTCTGATAGATGCCTTTTGTGTGACGAGGCGGTAAAGTCCCTTGACCACCTGTTCTTCAAATGCCCGAAAACGGTTCCGATTTGGGAAGAGGCAAACTCGGCTTGGCTGTGCACGACGGACCTGGCCTCCTTTTGCGGCTCGCTGGTTGGCAGCAGGAGCATACCGCGTCGGGAGCTCTTTAGACCCATAGCCATGTTATGGGCCATGTGGCTTGACAGAAATACGCTCCTTTTTTTTGGGCAAAGGTTCTACAAAGAAAATGTTGGGATACACTCCGCGAGATTGGTAGCTGAGTGGGATGCGTAATTATATGCCTTAGTCTCTGCTTCCTTATCTCTCTTCCCGTCTTTTCCCTTTTTTTTCTTCTTATAAATAAAGGTTGGGGCGAACACCAATGAGTGTATCCCCCTGTTTTTGGCCTCAAAAAAAAAAAAACCAAATACACGCTTCTTCTACTCCATGGCCTCGGGAAGGAGGAATTTTCTGCTCGAAATCGAAGTAGGGGATGTGTGGGTGTCGGGGGAGGCCCAACTTCGCTGCACTAATCCGAGACCATTTTGTGGAGGCGTCGTGGAGGCGGAGGGGAGGGGAAGGCTGGAGCTAGTTGGGAAGAGGGGTCAAGCGCCTATCTGGAGAGCACGTAGAGGGGTTGCAGGCGGTCTTCACTGAGGGTGAGGTGAAGAGGGTGGTTTGGGGGCTTAACACAGACGGGGCTCCTGGTCCAGATGGATTCTTGATTTTATTCTACGGGGAATTATGGAAATTGTTGAAAGGGAAAATCCTGGAAGTGATTAATGAGTTCAGAGAAGGAAACATGGGGTTTGAGCAGATCAATAGAGCGTTGTTGTTCTTGCTCCCCAAAAAGGATTCTTCGGTGAGGATTGATGACTTCAGGCCGATAGCATTATCCAATGGGCTCTATCTGATTGTGGCTAAGATGTTGGCGAACATGCGTAATGTTGTAATGGATTCGGTGATTCTGCAGGGCCAGCCAGCTTTCATCCCCGGAGGCATATGACGGATGGTTTGGTTATGGGTATGGAGATCTTTCTTGAGTGGAAACATGCAAAGAAAAAGGAGTCTTTGGAAGATCGATTTTGCCAAGGCGTATGATTGTGTAGATTGGAATTTTCTGTGGACTTCGTTGAGGTGAAGGGAGTTCCCAGAGGGTTGAATCGGATGGATGAAGAGATGTGTCACTACTTCGTCCTACTCGATCCTGGTAAATGGCAAGCCAGAAGGGGTCACTTCCAACTGCAACGGGGTGTCCGGCGGGGATGCCCTCTAGCCCCTTTGTTCTTCATGCTGGTGATGGACGCCTTGGCGATGCTGTTCAGACAGACGGTGGATATGGGCTGGTGCGAAGGTTTTCGCATGGACGAGATCTCAATTCCTTTACTCCAATATACGGATGACACCTTGTTGTTACTTAGAGGATCGGATGAGTAGTCTGGTCGCGCGACGCATCTATTAAACATCTTTAGCGTGCTATCCGGTCTGTAGGTTAACAAGTGCAAGTCCGTGGTCATTACCTTCGGGATGAAGGATGCAGAGAGGGCCAGAATAGCTGTGTTTGGTGGATTGTCCGCTGGGCAATCTGTCCATCTCTTATTTGGGACTGCCATTGATGGACGAGAAACTTAGGAACTCTGATTGGGACTATGTTATTCACAGAATAGAGCAAAGGCTGGCCGGCTGGAAGGCGATCACTTTATCAAGAGGAGGAAAGCTTGTTCTGTTGAAGCATGTGTTCTCGACCATCCCCATTTTTTACTACTCTATGTGGATGATGCCGGCTATGGTCAGAAAGAAGATCGAGTCCTTGATGAGAATGTTCTTTTGGTCGGACGTAAAGCAACAGAAGGTCGGTTTGCATCTGTTAAACTAGAAGGAGGTAACGAAGGGGAGGGGGGAAGGTGGGTTAGGCGTGCGTGACGTAGAGTGTATGAACAAGGCCATGCTGGCAAATGGGTGGTTCAGATATGGGGACCCTCGTCATCCCTTGTGCTAAGACTTGTCCGGAAAATATATGGGGTGTGAGGAGATTTGGTGACAAGAAGGTTGTGGCTGGAATCACCGTTATGGGCTGGGGTTCGTTCGATTCTACATTTGCTGACGCACAAACTGCGAGCAGTGGTGGGGGATGGCCGTATGTTATGGTTTTGGTGTGATGACTGGACGGGAGAGGGTTCTCTTGAGGATAGATTCCTCAGTCTGTTTGCTTTGGCCGCGACGAAGGAGGGGGCACTATTCCAAGTGGCAAGATCATACTTGTGGTCACCTAATTTTGTGACGCACCTATCGGAACAGCGGTTGGAAGACTTTCTTCGCTTGCGGGCCAAGTTACCAGCTCCGGGTGATTTCAACGAGATGGCGGACCACTTCTTATGGGAAGGGGGGAGGTTCGCGACTAAGAATGCTTATGAGGAATTCAGAGGACCATCAACAGACCAGAATGAGGAGCTGAACCGGGATCTCAAGTTGGTGTGGGTGGCAAAGATTCCAAGTAGAGTCAAGGTCTTCCTCTGGTGCCTAAGAAGAGACTGCTTGTGTGACAAGGAAAGGAGGGGACGTCTGTTTGGGACAGAGGACATTTTCTGCGACAGGTGTGAAGGGAAGATAGAGGATGCAGCTCATTTATTTTTCAAGTGCTCGGCATCGGCTTTGATCTGGAGGGAGCTCGACATCTCTTGGATGGGGATGGATGGCTTGGAGGGATTTTGGAGGTCGGTTCGCGCGGTGGGACTTAACTCCACTGACGACGTGTTAGTTGCTTTTGCGGGTCTTTGGGCGATTTGACTTGGGCGGAATGACCTGATTTTCAACAATTAGAGATTCTACTCAGAAAATGTCATTTCACATTGTAAAGTGCTCTGCAACTTCTGGACATCTCGTTAATGTAACCTGTACTTCATTATGAATGCAATTTCACGGTAACTCCCACTTTGGGAGTTTACCCCCTTTTTTCGTCAAAAAATATATTTCTTGGATCTGTATCAAGGGCATTATATTTGTCCGAAGTAGTATCTAATTCATCCTTAGATTCGGTTTTAAGGATCTTGGTTGGAAGTTCCACTACTCAAACTTTTAGGTTCATTTGAGGTCGGTGGAGATATCAACGATTATATGTTTGTGAGAATATATATTCTAATCTAGGGATATTATCGATCTCATCCAATGGTTTCTGGATGAACGGAGATGATGGACACCGGGTAACTAATACTGGAGAAAGTTCACGTGTATTTGTTGTAAGTGGTTGGGCTGAAGGTGTCACATACTTGATAGAATAGATGCATCATGCTCTCTTGATAAATATGCTCTTCAGCCTCTATATTTACATCCTCCGATTCTGAATATGCGTAGATAACTGGACCATCTAGGGTCTTCTAGATTATATGTTTTACCAGAATAGTCACAAGTTATTGGCCTTTCTCTACAATCGACATGGACATATAAGACAACGAGATCTTGAGGTGGTTGATAGTATATAGTACGAGCGTGGAATCAATTGCGTTTAGATTCATGAATGGGAGGGTCATATTGTCTGGATACTAGTCATTTTTTTAGTACAATAAACCTTCGATCTGTCTCTTCATTTTGCTTCTTATCGTTTGTTCATATTCAATCACAAGCTTCCTCAAGGCCATAGGCTGTGGTGCTTGAGACGGAGAGAGTTTTTGATGCAAATCCAAAATTAAAGCTTTTATTGATGGATTGTGGCTCGTAGAATGAATCTTTATGGTCGAGGCATGACCTCCAAAGCATAAACAGTCCCTGACGAGGATTTTCAGTTTTTCGTTTTTTATTTGTAAGCTTAGATTCCAACCTATTGTATATCAGGTTTTGGATTTGCATAAGTTTTCCTAAACATTTCTCACTTCCCTCCATCTTATTCATAATTTTAGTAATCAGATTAGCCAAGCTCATGGTTTTGAATTTAAGTCCATGTGTTCGATTACTTAGTCAGGATTTTAAGAATCCTAAACTATCTAGCAAGATCGACACAACATATTTCCAATTTTGAACTTCAACTCTAGGTAAGCTTGATCAGCTTTTCGGTTTGGTTCTAAATTGGTCATACAGATCCTATGCAACACATTCAATCCCTAATACACTACACAAAGCAGTGGCGATTCTAAATACGGCCAGGCTTGAAGCACATTTTAAGTAAAAGAAAAGAAATTCCCAATCATTGGAGACGATACCTTACCTCGTGTCTCCTAAAGTTCATAATATGCTAAGAAGAGTCAAAGTTCCTCTCATTGGCGATAGTATGGATCAAATCTTTTTGATTGGGTTGGCCACTCGACCTCATTGTGGGTTTTGCTGTAGTAATATCCTAAGGCATGACCTATTTGTACTTCACGGTGCATTATGTGTCAAGCATGGTTTTTAAACAAGTTCAATTAACAAGTCTAATTATGGAGTTATTTTTTTTGGCGATAGTATGAATCAAATCTTTTAAACATTTTTTTTGGAGAATCCAATATAATGCAATATAAAAGCTATGTGCTTCCTTGGATAGTCTAATATAAATGGGTAAATGGATGTTTGCTGAAGTGCCGATTGTCTATTTGTCTTTTCCTTTTGTACTTCCCCTCTATTCATATGCATAGTGAAGTGAGTCCCAGTCTCTAATGAATGAGGGGTTCTCGCGGGTTTTCCCTCTTCGTGGACTTCCATGTAAACGAATTCTTGCGTGGCACGTGTTTTTTCGCTGTTGACATGGTATCAAAGCAATCATTCACACATGGTCTGCACGTCGGATTCTCTGTCAATCGGTAGAGTTTTTTTCCTGCTGGATTTTTTTATTGGATTGGAGGTAATCATCTCCTGGGCCTACCATCACCTGGATCCTCTCTGTTAGAGGGTTATATGCTTTAGACAAGTATCGTCATCGTTTAGAGGGTTTCCCCCTTACTGTATGGAGGGATTTCTCCTTCACTATCTGGAGGATGTCTCACTCACCAACTATATACCCTGGAGGTTTTGCTGGAGATCATCGTCTGGAAGGTTTTCCCCTCATGTTGTCATTCTTATCATCTCCTGGATGTTTTGTGGTTTATTGTCATCTGGAGGATTTATCGTTGCTGGGATTATTTTGGAGATTTTGCTGGAGATTTCCCGATCATTACCTGGAGGATTTCTCATTGTTGGACATTTTCTAATTGTTGAGCCTGGGTGGGGTGGCGGTTGAGGGTACTGGTGCATTCTGGGAAATTTATTGAGCTATCGCTATCTCGTGTTGACATGAAGTCCGGGAAGGTTTGGACAATGGCTATTCTATGGACTCTCTGGCTAGTGAGAAATGGAATGATTTTTCGGAGTCCGAGATTTTATGTAGAGAATATTATGGAGCATGCGAGGGTCCTTTTACTTTAACTTGTGAATACAAAAGTTTTTAGGTGCTCCCCTTTGCGGCTGCGTGCATTTTTTCTTGAAAAAAACAAGTGTTTGGCCAAAGTGGCCTTGAAAGTAGAAATGCACAGAAAGCGAGGTTTAAAGATATGCAAACAACCCAAAGTCCTCATGTATTTGATGCGGTTTTGTCCCCAATTGCATACCATTGATTTAGAAATACCTCTCTTTTGTTCTTGTTGATTCAGCATCTGCATGTACAACTGTTTCTGTTCTCGTTGTTTGCTTCCACCAGCTGTAGCATCTTGATGTTTGGCATCTTCAAATTGGTTTTTGCTTCTACTTTTGAATGTCAGTATAGAATGTTTTTGCTTCTGCTGTGATGGCCGTATCTGCTGCCCAGAGTAACCAGTCGTCTTGTAAATCTAATGGTTGAGAGTATTCAGCTCAGAGTCGTTTCCCATCTCCCTTTTGATTTCATCTTCAACGAGATCCTCAAACATCATTCGAAAGATCGCCATGATGCTGTAACAGTTGATTGCTCTCCACTGATAGGTGTTCCACATCAACACCGTCCTTTCTCAAGAGAACATTTCTTCGAACAGTTTCAGCCTGCCAATCCTTTCCATCATCCTTCTCAAGCTCGAATTCTAAGCTAGATGATACCTTCTGCTGCTCTAATCCTCTTCTTTGCACTACAAAGTTGGATGCAGAGTCCATCTTCAATTTTCCACTGGTTGGAAGCATTTGACTTATACAACAATCATCAGCAACCAGTGACTGACTGCCATTAATAGCCCCTTGCTTTTGTTTCAGGGTGCTGCTCTGTCACAATTTCCCCTTGGGATTCTTCGAAAAAGGGAACTGAATAGTTGTTGTCGAGTTGTCGATTTTTGATTTAAAGATTCAGCCCCCAGCTCCTTGCAAATTGGGATCTGGGTATTTCTTAAACTAGGATGTAACCCGCGCTTCGCGGCGGATCAATCTTGAGTTGATTTAATGTTATATAAAGCATTAAGCTATTATGCTTATGTTCTGCATAAATAAGAAACGAAGTAAATTAAGTTAATTCGATAGAAACTTGTTGTTTCCTGTCAATATTACATCAGGACTTCTTTAGATTTAAATATAATTCTATATAGTGAGAGATGGTGTGAGAGATGGTGACGATTCTTAGAAAGAACCACGTTGTTACATATTTTAATGTAAGGATGATTTTATTGAGAAAATAAAAAATATAATAAATGTGGCAGTTTTCAGTTGAGCAAAGATCTACTATAGAAATAAAAACATTCATTTTATAATGTATCTATATGTACATATATGGAGAGAAAAACTATATGCAAACAGTTGGTATGACCTAGTTTCCTTATTTAGAAGGAGTCAAGTTAATAACACACTCGATAAACATATGACATGGGAATGGTTACTTGCAATCATAGTATGCCAAAGAATAAGCGTGAATAATATTTTAAGAGAAAGAAGTGTTAGAGGATACTATATGGAATTATCTTTTGTTGATAACTCTATTTCTCTTTCTCTTATAGTTACCAAATTACTTTTATCATTTCTCTTGAAAGCATTTAGTTTAGACTGAAATTACATTTGCATAGACAGACAGACAAAAACTATTTACAAACAATTAGTAGTATTTCCCTTGTCCAGAAAGAGTAAATTTCATATTTCAATAAATAAAATTCAGAAAGAGGAAAAATGTATAGTTGTTGTGTGAGCGACAACACATGTAATATGGAATAAATGCTAATGTATTCATCTATTACTATATTAGTTTAGATCATCAAATAAAATTGGAAGTAAGAAATAATAAACTACATATCTCATAACTTTGCAACATTAAACAGTAGGGAACGGAGAAACTCTTGAATCATCTCATGAAATGCATTATAGTTGATTGGATCAAGGTAACACAGAGTCCCATCAATATCGAATACCAAAGCTCTAATAAGTTCAAAGACCTTCAAAGATCAATTGTTGTAACCTAGAAAAAAGGAAAAGCAAGTTAGACTGATAAAAAAAGTAAAAGTTGTCAAAAATGACCTAAATACCTTTGAAAAAGTTTCGTAACCTTGTCATGGAGGAAAGATTGTGGAACTTGGATTCATCCTAATATCATACAGTTAGCCATTATTTTTTGGTTACAAAGGAAACCTTTCGTCACTAACTGGACAATCATAGACAGATTTAATTTCCTTCGCCACACTGTAAAAACCTACTCTAGTAAGGGACAGAGAATGAGGATTGTGTACATGGAGTTCCCGAGGAAAAGAGGCCATTTTTCTGAATTATGAACGTAGATTCACCTAGAGAGCAACAAACCATGGACCAAAATCGCTAATCAATTTCAGCATGTGGTGTTGGAAAGGTCACCATCAACAAGAACCAAACACCTTAGCTCTCCAAGAGACATCTAATGAGACAACAACAATAAAACATGATATTTCTCAATTATATGCAGTATTACATGAAAAAAATAGATAACCAAAAGTCTAAAGGCAGGTTTTTTAATCGGGCTTCACATTGAATGAAGAAATTGGTGTACTCGCACCTGAATTATTGCGGTAATGTCGCAAAAAGATCCTATTAAGTATGTAGAAGCCTAATAATATAGAATTTACCAAGGTAAGAGAGAATACAAACTTTATTTACAAAATTTAAAGATAAAATTGTATTAGAAGTACTTGTGTATCGTCTATAGAATATCTTGTAAGAAAACAATTGTCATAAGGTGTTCGAAGCACGGGGTCTGTACATCTGCATCTTCGTGCTGCAACATCAAAACAACAATGGAAGCACTGCAGTCTTTTATAATTAAAGGTAGAAGGGGAAAATCCCCTTATCCCACTATTCCATACATATGATTAGTCCCCATTGCACAGTGTTGTAATCATTACATCTTAATCACACACTAAAATAAGAAGGCACATGGGTTGTGAATGCAAATAAGTAAATGACAAAAAAAATCATTGTACTTTAATAAAATTGAGATAAAAAAACAATAACTCGCAGCCAAATGCAAGAACTAAAAGAATTCATTCTACGTTAATAATATCAAGATCTGAAACAATTGCTTGCCATCAAATGCAAGAACATACGTGAAAGTATGTTAGTACCATTAAATATCTCTTAATTATATATGATGGAAGTTCATAAAATAACAAACCGAAATTTATAAATCTAAAGGATCAAACAAATGTAGTATTTTGGAGTTAGGTAAAGTACATGGTTAAACTAATCTTTTAAATTGTAGATCAAGCATATTTCATCGTTATATATACTTATATTTCTCAAAGGGAAAAAGGAGCCTACCTCGGCGGGTGTAGGTAACTTCCTACACCCGACCTAATTTTTCATTATTTTTTGACTTTTTTGAAATGAAACCTTGGGGGATTTAGATCACTATGTATTACCATATTGTCATTCCAAAATCAACTTAATTCGAGACATCTATCATCTTCATCAAGACTACCAAATTTTAACGGTCTCAGAATTGCTGAAATCGACCCTGTCTAGATGAACATGTTAGGAATGTTTGTTTTGAATGAAACTTGAAACACATATTCCCCTTAACATATTAAGTTAATCCCCCAACTTTTAATCCAAAAAAATAAAAAAATAATCGAAAAATGGGGGTGGGTGCAGGGAGTTTCCTACACCCCAGGGTGCAGGCTCCCTGCCCCCATTTCTCAAAGGTCTATTACTTACCATTATTTGGAAATTAGTTTTTGTAAAAGATTTACAATAAAAAAATAATTAACACCATGACAGATGATCGACAAATTCATGGGGACAATGTTAGCATCAGTATCGAAATCTCATCAAATTCTTTGGACAACTTTCTCCGTGCAATTTCTACCCAACTAATACCCACTTTCAATCCCTTATGTTTTTTTTCTTGATTCAAATGGAATCCACATGTATGTCATACTACTATTCACATATTACACATATAGAGATTTTTAAAAAAGCACATACATCCTCTGAGTCCTGAACTTTGATTGCATTTTTTAAACATCATCAGGCACAAATCTAACATTCAGCACATGGTCATTCCTGGTGCTATTCTATTCCAGTTTCAATGTTTTGGATGTTTTATTTATTTGTAAAAATATATGATTTGCAGGTACTTACTTTCTAGTAGAACTACATATTGAGAAGACATCAACACCACAATACACCGTTGATTTTGTCATGTGAGAATGCACGAATGCAGACAATCGAATATTTTTGAAGATCATAGATAATCCAATAATAAAAAATAAAACCAAAAAATAAAATCAGAAAATATGATAAAATAATATAGTGAGAACACAACTAACACGTCATGCATGATTTTTCAGTAAAGGAGGAATCTAAAATGTGTCATCGTTACAATAATAATGACAGTAATAGTAAAATTTTTCTAAAGAAATTAACATACCTTAACAGAATCCGAAATCAAAATCCGATGTGTTCGCCAAAATGGGCAATCGGGAACTTTGAAGAGATATGGAGGCACACAACCGACAATCCCAACTTTCGCTGCAATAGACAAACATAGCTTATAAACAAAAAATCGAAAAAAATTGGCCATGTATTCTTCTAGATTATTACAAAATCATATCATTATAAAATTGGCCTAAAAATTTTGACCTTACCATTGATAGCTACGTAATTTAATTAAATATTTTTTGTACTTTGTTCTAATCACTGCCATAGATCTTACCATTGACCTGGATTTCATACAACACTAACTGAGGCTAAAGTCTTTAGCTTCACTACTAAAGCCGATACCCTTACCTCTATCAAATGAAGCAAAACATGTCGTATATCATCGTTTCAATATAAAAAATGGTAACACATCAAGAAAATGTTAAAAGATGAGAAAAACCTTCAGATAATCATAGCACAATAAACATAGACGATGGCTCAAAATCAACTACCAGCGGCATGCATCATCGCTTCAATATCAAAGGAGGTAAAAAATCAAGAAAATATTAAAACATGAAAAAACCTTCACATAATCATAGTATAATCACCTAAAACACAGATGATGGATCAAAATCGACGACCGGAAGATTGGGTACATCCTTCCGCAGACCTTGACGAAAACTCTAAGAAAAGGGGAAGAAGGGAGGAGTTACGTAATACCTACTCTTTTCTAGCGATATCTATAGAATGGATGTGCCTTCGGCATCAGAACGGAAGGCCGGAAGAGATGACGACGCAAGAGGAAAGCTCGACAAAGAAGGAAGAAGGTGTATCAGCGAAAGAAAGGCGACAACAATTGAAGGAGAGACTTTGCAAGGAAAGGAAAGCGGTGACAATCTGGGGGACGGGTGGAGTTTCTAAAACTGCAGGACACGTACTCCCAAGGAAAGAAACACGCGTCGACATGCCAAAATCATGTAAAGACATCCCGCGCCCACGAGAGATGAGAAATTTCGCAACTCTAAACAGGAAAGGGCGAGGAGTTTCCATATACAATGCAAACACGTGGCAGAAGCCGGGCAAGAAACCCGTTTTTATTTTGCAACTCTAAAACAGGAAAGGGCGAGAGGTTTCGTAAGCAATGCAAACACGTGGCGGAAGCCGAGCAAAAACCCGGGATTTAAAGTAGGTATATAGATTTGGTCTGAAATATGATGACCACCCGATGATAGAGACATTTGAAAACTCCTAGCTCACAACTCCTGACAAAGTCCCTTCATCTGCATAACTGATTGGGATATGCTTGAAATAAGTCGCACTAGGAAAAATCTCTCCAAAATATTAAATCGTCCATTTATCAGTCTTTTTTGAATTCCAAAATTTATGCTCTGAATGACGGAAACCAACCCACCAAATTAACAACAAAAGGCTTTGATTTCCTTCGCCTTATCCTCAGAAAATTCAAATATTATGCATTCCATCCATCATCATGATGTTATTAAAAGCCAGACCGACCAGTGGATCGGACCTGGACCAGTCTGCTTAACTGTTTTTACAGTTCGGGTCAAATTGATATATTTTTGGTCCATCCACCGATTCAGTTCTCGTTGCAATCCAATTGACTCTTTGCAATCCAGTTTAACCTAGTTCATTGACATTAAAGTACTCAACTATAATTCAAATTTGAATTTATTTAAAATTATATTATTTGGTGGGGGGTTAAAACTTAAAATAATGTTGTATGTGTCACAGGATATTGACCAACTATCCAGCCATAACTACTTCAAAGGGTTGGATGAAATAGACAACTAAACTATTATTAGTTCATGGAGTATTTACTTTAAATAACTATCTATTTATCTCATGTAAGATTTAATGTAGCATATGCAAGAAAATATTCTGTGTAAAGTAAGACATTTACTTATTTTATCTATATCAAGTGTATTTAAGCATGTGTTTGGTACATGGTGCCATTCATTCATGTTTAATTAGTTGGTTCAACTATTTTTTGCCTACTAGTTCGGTTTAGTTAGGTTTTATAGAATGACGGTGCCATCATCAGGATAAACTTCTTTGATTCCATGGTCCAACCCGATCTGATCTTTTTAATGAGGTTTCCGGTTCAGTCTCCGATTCGGTGTTAAAAACATTGATCATAACTTCCTCCTTGAGAGGAATAGGGCCACCAAAATTAGGGGTTATATGTGAACTCGTAATTGAAGAAACAAGAAAATCTTTCTTTGCATCCTTCAAGTTTAGATTGAACTCCATTGCAATCCTCTTCTTAATTTCCACTCCTCTTCTTAATTTCATTCTTCTTACTTGAGTCTTTAGGGTTAGGTTTGTGTACCCATGATTTAGGATGAAGCCATGTTCATGGAGCTATGGGTATGCTTTAGGAGAGGAAGCTAGGGTTTGTGAATTTAACCTCGGTTGGAATCGGGGTCAAGGAGACTGATGTTGGGTTAAAGATTGAACCTGATTCTTTAGTGGCTTAGGGTCTCTAACTTAATCAATTATGGTTTATAGACATTAAGTTTTGGTTAAGGGTAATCTCTACAATTGATTATGGTTTAGTCTAAACCTCGATTTTGGTTAGGGTTTAGGGATTGGTTCCTTATTTTGGTGCTATAACATAATCTTGTGCATGAGTGTATTGCACATGCACTTATGGCCTAATATGACTTTGCCTCATATTAGCTCCCAGACCCTTGTTTGCTTCGGTTATACATTGCTAACATTGCAAGTCCTTCATTGCTCAGAGTTTTGAATCCATCTCTGGTCTTGAGTTTCTTCTCTGATGAAGCTCCATCAACCTCGAGCTTTAGTCGGTGCCTTGTCTTCTCAAGCTTGCCTCGCCTTCGCCAACCATCCATGAAGGTGCTTCGATCTTCAAATCCATCTAAGGAGCACCAAGGAGCCTTTAAGACTCAACCGGAGCACCGTCAATACACCATCGCCTACGGAGGAGAGTTGAGGAGAAGAACGTACATGTGTCGTTGATCTCTCTGATTGAATGACCCATATTAGTACTGAGCCTCAGTCTCGAGCATATAGCTTCGATGGACCTGACCCTGCGTCGAAGCTCCAGACGTGCCTTACGTGGATCATAGCCAAAGCCACCTTCCAAGACTCATGTCGAAGCATACCCGCATCACGTGTCTCATGTGTTGCTTGGGAGAATTTGCGTCAGATTTCTACCGGATCTTCTTAATTCTAAATCTACCCTCACATGCTTGGGTTATTGTAGATAAGCCCCTCTGACTTCTTGTATTTAGTCCATTTTAAGCCTATTTGTGATGTTTTAAGTATTTATAATTATGTTTTATTTCCAAGTAAGCCTCCGAATTGAATAATTAATAACTTGAACGTTTGTTATCTAAAATTAATGAAATTAGTCTTGTTTGAAAGCTTTGTTTATGCTCTTTCTAATGGCATGCTCTATTATCTGAAGTGATCCATATTTAATCATTAATGAATCAGAGAAGTTCTTAGTTTATTACACCTTGATTCAATTACGATTAATTCACCTTAGCTTCATTTCGTGCATTAATTGGACCATGATTTGCTTATTATATTTAGAATTTAATTAGGTGATTGATTAATAGATTCCACATCATAAATATCATGATTAAATGCTAAAAGTATATTAAGTAATGTAGGTGCTTCATGAAATAGGTGAATTAACTTATCAAGATGAAATTGAAGCATACATTGATTTAATTTAAGACTAATTTAGACATTGATTTAAGCTTCAAGTTCAAACCATTAATTTAGGTCTCTTTTATGTAATTGTTGCACTTATGTGATTGTATGTAATTTTGTGGCATATCACTCATTTTGTAGCATCATGAAAAAACTTGCATATAAAAGGCCAAAAGCAACATGCATGCATCTCATTATCCTACATCTCACTAGAATCCTCAACCTAGGTAGTTAGTCCTAGTTTAGAAAGCCCAATAAGTTTATGTCCTTGTGTTCGACCCTGAACTTATTCCGGTATAAGTTAATCCGCATTCTCTTTACTGAGATATTTTAAATGTTGTTCTAGTTGAATCCCTGATCGCTCATACTACGATTTGACATAATTAGACTAGTGATTTTGCTATTCATCACATGGCACCGTTGGCGGGGGCACAACTTTATTAGGCTATTTAATTGGGATTAAAAATACTTCTTGAGTGATTTTAGTGGCATTTAGGTTAATGTATTATTTAGTTGACTTTGTTGATTTCGTATTTGTTCATGTTGAAGGATATGGAAAAATCCTTAAGAGCATCATGGAAGCGTGAGGATCACATTATATGCGATCGGGAGCGACTAGTTGCACTAGTGCTCGGGGAAACATAAATAAAAAATTATAAATGATGAAATCACATGATCCAAGAACACTTCTCGGATCGTTTCATCTAAACCACAAACAAGTATTAAGTTTACCTCTTGAAGCGTTGTTGCAATCGAGTCTTTAAACGTCTCAAGTTCGACCCGTCAGAGGAGACGCTTGCGAGCGCGGGGTTGAACTGCATGTTGGAAATGCGAGCCCACGGCGAGCCATTATGCAATAAATGTTATTGCAACTCACTCCTTATCTGAAATGAAGAATACATAATTTGCATAATAGGTCCCTCAGTACAATTAGGGTTATGTACCATGGCCATCTTGATGATCATACAGCTGTTGATTCAACTATTGAATCATAGAGGCTGGTGCTTGGATGAATATCTAAAGAGTTAGATTGAGGACTCATCAAGCACCGTCAAATGATTGTTAAGAGATAATCTCCAGCCTGAGTAGGAGATAGCAATCCTTATCTCTGAAGGCTGATATCTGACCGACCTCTTGATGCAGGTCCTCTGCATAGGAATAGAGATTCAGAGGTGTCAGATTAGTTAGGTCAAAGAGTTGACTTAACGAGATCGAGATAACCAAAGTCCTATATCATATGCTGTCATGATATAGGCACGCATCCTCTGACCGGAGACAGATGTGTTGCTATATGTCTAAGTATGTACATTTGGCAGACCAATAGGTTGATGACCTAATCAAGGTCTATACACCGGTGCGCTGGTGTGCATATAAGGGCATATGAGTAATACGATCTCTCAAAGGGATCATACAGGTTCAGTTACTGAACCGGAAGACATGAGCTCACTCATGAGATATTGGGAAGAATCAAATTCCGTGCGCACGGTCGTCTCGCTTTGGAAGCTTGACTGAATTTGTAGGTTTGATATATACTTTTGGAAAGTATATGATCAAGACCTAGGTATGATATATGCTTTTGGAAAGTATATGATCGATACCGACTCCCAATGATCGAATGAGAAACTTAATGATAAAACCATGAAGTAGACAGTATAAAGTTGATCGAATACTTCGGGTTTAGTCTGAGTCTTCCAGTATGCAGGATGTACAGGTATTGGGAATACCTGAGGGTGATGTGATCATAAACGATTGTATAACCATGATGCTTCCATTCCTAGGGAGTGATGAAACGGGTCTGGATTTTAGTGACTCCTCTCAGTAGAGAAGTGATCTGATCTTGGTCCAAGTATTGGACATTGATCTGAATGTGATTCAGATACAATGAGAAGATTAGATTTACGGTCTTGATTTAATCAAGCATCTATGGGAGGCCCGCGATCTGGATTTGAGATACGATCTCAATATCCATGTCACTATACGTGGAACAATACAATCGCCCTGTCTTTATCTCCAAGTATCTGCGGAGAAAGCGCATTATCCTTGAAGGAGTTCATGGATAATTCTATTGTTGATATATGTATCCGAGCATTGAGAAAATGGATAATTGAATGTGATTTAATTATCATGAGTAATATGAATTTGATTCATATTATAAAGAGAGTTATCTTAGATAATTAAATGAGATTTAATTATCAAAGATGTAAATAATGTGAATGTGATTCATATTATTTGGACACAAGAGAATAGAGATCCAAAATGATTAAATAGGATTTAATTATCATGGATATGAATAATGTGGATAGCAATATCTATATTAGTCATATATATTATAAATGTGATTTATAATATATAAGAGAGAGTTATTTGTAATTTACATTTGTTAATTAAATGTTAATGTGAATTGGATTCACATTGGACATCAAATTGAAAATGTAATTTACATTTTGTTTTGGGTTGTGAATGTGATTCACAATTTTTCAATGGCATGATTGCAATGTTCACAAAATAAATTGGATTTATTTTTTGTGAAATAATTTGCAACAAAAGTTGTTGCAAATAATGGAGATTACATAAAAGGTGAAATAGCCACCTTCCTAATGGAGGAGGGTGGACGGCCACTACTCCCATTAGGAAAGGGAGGCCGTCCCCCCTCTCCACATGGAAGGAGGCTTTCTCTCCTTTCATTATCTCCATGTATTGATGATTTAATTTTGTAATTAAATTGTGTTGATTTATCAACATATATTTAAATTAAATTAAATTAATTGTTGTTGTGTTTTTAGCAACAAATCATGACCATTGAAAGAAACACAAATTGATGTGGACCATTGGATTTGTGTTGACACATGGATTGAGATCCATGGATCCCAAAACCCTATAAAAGGAGAGGCACCCCATTGCTCTTCTTGACACATAAGTTGAGGCAACAAATCTCTCTCTCTCTCTCATTCTCTCTACACGTCCTCTCTCCATCTCTCTCATGTGGCCGTCCACCATGGATGCCCTAGAGAGGTTCTCCATCGCCGCGACATCGTCGTTATGCTGCCCGATGGTTTGCTCGTGGATCTCCGTCTCCTTCGGTGCGCTCCGCTCGTGAAGAAGACATCGGATCTTGTGTGTCGAGATCAGGAGATCCGCCGCTTGGATCAACAACATGGATTGCGAGAAGCACGCGGTTCATCCCCGCGCTCGCAAGCGTCTCCTCCGTCGGATCGGACTTGAGACAGGAGGTCTCTTTGTTTAGAGACTCGATCGCAACCACGCTTCAAGAGGTAAACCTAATACTTGGTTGTGGTTTAGACGAAACGATCCGAGAAGTGTTCTTGGATCATGTGGTTTCGTCGCATGAAAAATTTTAATTTCCGCTGCATAGAACAACTAGTGCGACTAGTCGTTCTTCGTCGTATTCGATGCGACGTTCACGCTTCCGTGATGCGCTTGAGGATCTAACCATATCCTTCAAGTGGTATCAGAGCCTTAGGTCGGTGGTTTTGGATACGATCCATGAACCGAGGACGACTTGGGTTCATTAGGGTTTGCGAAAGTTTTCTTACATTTCATTTTCGCATCTCTGTTTTGATATTATTTTCGGCACTGTTTAAATTGTTTAAACACGAAAATAATGTTTGGATTTTATTCCCCATTAAATAAGGAAACCGTAGGATCTGAGTTTGCGTGATTTCGATTCCGTTTGCTCTAGATATGCTCATTTTAGTGAACATGTATCCACTGTTTCGGGGACTGCGGATCATGACGTAATTAAGATGTTAATTGCGGATTTGATACGCCTTGAAATGCGTGCAAATCACTTGGGTTCTGTTGTAAATCAAGTTAGCAAACTTTAGAAATTTACTTTGATTAATTTAGATTTAAATTGATTGAGATATGGTATTTTTAGTAAGTGAGGGTCACTGCTGAAAATACTTTCCTAATCAAGAACCTAGTGATTGTCATTTAATTAAGTAGTGAAATTAAATTGTTTAATTTCTGGAATAATTATGCATAAATATTTGTGAAATATTTAATGATAATTATGTCCTTAAATGACTTTGCCCTAACCAACAAATGATTAGATGTGATCTAGATCAAGATTGGTTACATGATCTACATGATCAACATTCCAACAAACATGTTGCTTGAATAGGACTTGGGATTTATTTAGCAAATCTCATTATAATGTTAATCAAAAATGTTTTGATTATTACTATATGGTACAATTTCGGTTGAAGAACCGATGATTATCTCAAGTACAAATTAATCAATTTGGCATTATCCTTTCCCGAGGCGGATATGGTGCCTAGTCGGAGAGCATTGGGGTTGCGGGTTGCAACGTATGTGGTCCGTCCCACTCTCGTCGGTACTGGCCATGACAGCAGGTAGGGCCGGGATAATGTCCGAGGGATTAAGATGTATTTTTCTAATTATTAAAATTCGAAATAATACGTATTTGAGATAATACCATAATTCAAGTAACTATTAAAATGTTTGTTGGATATTAATTGGATCATTAATTTAATATGATTAGATTAATTGGAATCCAATTAAAATTAAGACACTCTATTATAAATAGATGTGTTATTTCCCTTGGAAGAATTAATCATAATGAATATGATTCATAATGATTAATTAGAATTTGAATATGATATGGAGGATCACATAAGTGACATCCATGGTCTCCCGTCAAGGCGAAGGGTTCCGTCGCCAGATATTGTATGTAGGAGACGCCTGTCCGAAGTGACAGCTCCTGCATACGATCCATTTGGATCGGGCTCTTCGCTTCTCGAAAGAGTAAGGACGTATGCGTAGTGACCCCAATATCGGGTCCTCATATTATTGGGGCGATATTGGATTGCGCATAGCGAGTTGTATTCCTGTTGGACGGTTGGTTCAATTAATGACGGGTCAACATTGCTTAGGGGTGGTGGGCCCGGGGTGTTAAAGACCGAATTGGGAGATGCAAGTTGGACTTGCAAGGCGGATGTGTTCCCGCTTCTTTTTATCCGAGTTGTAGGTTCTCATATTATTGGGATGCAACAAAGATAAGGAAGGAGATCCTAGATCTTGTTGAGATATAATGTTAAGTATATCCCTTACATTGAAAGTGATTAAGGGAATGAACTTTCAGTGTTGACAAGACAAGACAACTTTGATATAAAAATCCTAAATCAAAAGTAATATATATATATATATATTATATATTATGCAAATTTCTTATTTCAGATAATCCTTCATTAAAACCCACTCAATGATATACTCAATAATAACCAGTAAAATATCATGGATTGGACTCATGATCCAGATATTGTACTTGCAATTGGACACATAATGTATGTGGTTGCAATGTGCAAGTTTCCTCATAATATTGAGGAATGACAATTAAAATAGATAATAGGACTACAACCCTAGGGTTTGTATGTCTCTATAGTCTTGATCTCTCATCGGAAGTACTTTGGAAGTGACATGTCGATGGTGATCGCAATTGTCAAATAATCCTTATAAAATTAATGAAGATATTCTGGCATACACATGTGCTCTTGACATTTAACATGAATGAGAATGGTTCACTGCATCATGCAGAATGGTGGCTCTATAAGAGATGATGTATTCAAATTGTTTGAGTACCTACCTGAACCTATGTTTTAAGAGTTTAGATGGATGTAGATGATGAGTGTCATCCTTCTACTATCTATACTCTGGTCATTCATGAAGCTTCATAATATTCATATTGTATGAATTTAATGAAGCATGTATAAATGTTGAAATGCTCTTACATAAGAGATCCTTAGTCTTAAGCAATGGTTGCTTATAGATAAAGGAGCGCAGTGGAAGCATGGGTTGGACCCGAGTAAGAAGTATAATCAAAGAGTTGACTATACATCTATGACTTCCATATGTCATCCGAAGAGTTGGATGAATGCCAATACTACAATAAGTTGATGTGTTGATAGTATGACTATCAAGTCTATCTAGAATCCTTAGAGAAGGACTCGGATGGAGCATCAGATTAATCTACATAAATCATTGATAAGATAAAGTCAAATAATTGTATCTCAATCTTCTGACGACATTTGCAATAGGTTGCATATGTTTTAGAAGACTGGAAAATTTGATCTTAAAGGTTTATAGTTATCCACATGGATATTGATGTAATTGTTGCAACAATCTCTGTTGGATTGATAGACTTGTTAATTTCAGTGGGAGAGTCCCTTAGTCTTAGAGAATGTCTCTATGACCTAGATATAAGAATACACTCATTGTTTGTTTCTAAATGTTAGAAATAAACATGAATCTGAGATAGAACTATCATAAAGAGTTATGATGTATATATTTTCAGATAGTAATCTAATAATCTAGTGGACTTCACTAAATTAGAAAATTAATGAATGGTTCATTAACATTTCTAAATACTGAAATTAAACCTTAAAATCAATAGGAGGATGAAGATCATTTGACAATGATCTAGCATCAAGCCTTGGACATTTGTCTATTGATTTATCAATAGACTAGTAAGAGATGAAACTTTAGAATGTCTAAAATTTCAAAACTTACATACTTATGAATATTGTATTCAAAGAAAAATGTCCAATACACCCTTCTTAGAGAAAGGTGTAAGATGTCAAGGTATTCAGGATCTCATACATATTGATGTATGTAGATCACCTATATCATAGTAAACATTATGGATATGTGATATCTGTTGATGATTATGTATGATATAAGATTTCTTCTCTTCACCTAAGAAACCTTTGAAATGTTCAAAGATTTCATTATTTTTGGTTTAAAACCAAAAGTTTGAAGGAAGATAAAATGAATTTGATCTAATCTAGGTAGCAAGTACCTGTTAGATAAATTCAAAGAATACCTTATAGAGATATGAATATCATTTCTATCTCAATCCTCCTAACACACCTTAACTCAATAGAGTTATAGGCAGATACAATTGGATCATGTGTGACATGATCTTATCAATGATGAATTTTAGCATAATTATCCCTTAGTTTCCAGGTATATATGTGTAGTAGAGACTACAATGTATATCCTTAATAAGGTTCCATGCAAGATGGAATCTAGCACTTGAGAGTGCTGCTTCATTAGGAAAATAAAGGATGGTATTGGATACCTACTTTATGATCTTGAGATTCTTGAAATATCTCATCTCTGAGAATGTGATTCTTGGAGGTTGAGACTCTTGAGAATCAAGATAAAAATGAAGTGTAGGAACTCATTTAATCTTGAAAAGATAATGAGGCTCCTAAAATTGGAAACTAAAAGGATAATTGAAGATGAAACACTAAAACCTCTTCAAATAAGTTTGAGGATGGATTCCATGTGTCAGAAAAATCTGACAATGATCGAACTTCATGTGATGAAGCTTCTGAAGATCATAGCATGGATAGATGGATGTTAGCAATAAAAGTCTAATGTAGACTTCATGTACAAGTGTTGTATATGGACCCTCGAGGATCCACCTATATGGGTAAGACCCGTAAAGGTGTAAATGGATCTTCAAGAGAAAGGGAACCTGATGAGAAGGTACATACCTTCAAAGCATAGTTCGTAGCAATGAGCTACACATGGAAGAGAAGACATTGCTTGCAATGAGACTTGCTTTTCCGGTGAACATGCTTAAAATCATCAGAATATTGCTAACCTTAGCTACACAACTTGACTATTGCATCTTCGAGATGTAAGTCCAGATTGCATTCCTCTATGAATATCTCTCTGAGGATATTCACATGAAGTAGCCCCAGGGCTTCATGGTTGAGGAAAGCAAGGTGTGCAAGATAAGGAATCCATCTAAGGACTCAAATAAGCTTCTTTGAGATGGACCATAAGATTTGATGAAATTATAAATGTTATGATTTCAAATAGAATCTTGATGAGCCATGTGAAGCTTAGTGGGAGTGCCTTTGTGTTCATCGTGCTAAATGTAGATAAAATCCTAATCATTTGGAATGATATAAGGATGATAATAAATGTTTTATAGACTGGCTATTCCATATCCTGAAATATGATTTCAAGGATACCTCTTGGATCTTAGTTCTGAAGGTGTTCAGGAGCAAAGAGAAGAGGGTATTGGGACTGTCACATTAGTAGTACACCTTGGACAGATTCTATTTTTAAGGAAAATCCCAAGAAAGGCTTCATCCCTTAAGATATGGTTCTGACCTGTCTAAAGGGATAGCACCTCAAAGAGTTGAGGAAGTAAATGCTAGAACTACTTGCACTTGTGCATTAGTTACGAGAAGCTGAGTGTGTGCTAGATGTGTACAAAAGCCAGATATCTACCATGCAGTGGGAGTAGTAAAATGTTACTAATCCTACTATGGAAATAAAACACTTAATTGCAGTAATAATAATATCTTCAAAGATGATGAAACTTAGAGATAGTGATCTCAAAGTCTTATATTCAAAAGTATAAGACCATGTAGATAGTGATCTATAAAGGTCTTAACTTTGGATATCTTTGGAGATAGTGATCTCCGGGAATGAAGGTATTCTAATAAGGATTATGGGAATACTGGTTATAATAATTAATCGAGTTAAAGTGTCAAGGACACTATGACAAAATTGAGTATTGGTTGCATAAGATGCAACCTTCGCATTGGATGCGAGCACTGTTACTGGGGATATGTAAGTGCCGTAAAAGGACTTGGCATAGTCTCGCGGGAACAGAGTGACTGATCAGCTTTCCTAGCTATTTTCTAAATAGCCTATGATTGTCACATAAGTGCGGGTTTAAATGATTAGCCCATTAATAGCTCTTTGGGCTAGTGGGAGATTGTTGGAAATGCGAGCCCACGGCGAGCCATTATGCAATAAATGTTATTGCAACTCACTCCTTAATCTGAAATGAAGAATACATAATTTGCATAATAGGTCCCTTAGTACAATTAGGGTTATGTACCATGGCCATCTTGATGATCATACAGCTGTTGATTCAACTATTGAATCATAGAGGCTGGTGCTTGGATGAATATCTAAAGAGTTAGATTGAGGACTCATCAAGCACCGTCAAATGATTGTTAAGAGATGATCTCCAGCCTGAGTAGGAGATAGCAATCCTTATCTCTGAAGGCTGATATCTGACCGACCTCTTGATGCAAGGTCCTCTGCATAGGAATAGAGATTCGGAGGTGTCAGATTAGTTAGGTCAAAGAGTTGACTTAACGAGATCGAGATAACCAAAGTCCTATATCATATGCTGTCATGATATAGGCACGCATCCTCTGACCGGAGACAAGATGTGTTGCTATATGTCTAAGTATGTACATTTGGCAGACCAATAGGTTGATGACCTAATCAAGGTCTATACACCGGTGCACTGGTGTGCATATAAGGGCATATGAGTAATACGATCTCTCAAAGGGATCATACAGGTTCAGTTACTGAACCGGAAGACATGAGCTCACTCAGGAGATATTGGGAAGAATCAAATTCCGTGCGCACGGTCGTCTCGCTTTGGAAGCTTGACTGAATTTGTAGGTTTGATATATACTTTTGGAAAGTATATGATCAAGACCTAGGTATGATATATGCTTTTGGAAAGTATATGATCGATACCGACTCCAATGATCGAATGAGAAACTTAATGATAAAACCATGAAGTAGACAGTATAAAGTTGATCGAATACTTCGGGTTTAGTCTGAGTCTTCCAGTATGCAGGATGTACAGGTATTGGGAATACTTGAGGGTGATGTGATCATAAACGATTGTATAACCATGACGCTTCCATTCTTAGGGAGTGATGAAACGGGTCTGGATTTTAGTGACTCCTCTCAGTAGAGAAGTGATCTGATCTTGGTCCAAGTATTGGACATTGATCTGAATGTGATTCATATACAATGAGAAGATTAGATTTACGGTCTTGATTTAATCAAGCATCTATGGGAGGCCCGCGATCTGGATTTGAGATACGATCTCAATATCCATGTCACTATACGTGGAACAATACAATCGCCCTGTCTTTATCTCCAAGTATCTGCGGAGAAAGCGCATTATCCTTGAAGGAGTTCATGGATAATTCTATTGTTGATATATGTATCCGAGCATTGAGAAAATGGATAATTGAATATGATTTAATTATCATGAGTAATATGAATTTGATTCATATTATAAAGAGAGTTATCTTAGATAATTAAATGAGATTTAATTATCAAAGATGTAAATAATGTGAATGTGATTCATATTATTTGGACACAAGAGAATAGAGATCCAAGATGATTAAATATGATTTAATTATCATGGATATGAATAATGTGGATAGCAATATCTATATTAGTCATATATATTATAAATGTGATTTATAATATATAAGAGAGAGCTATTTGTAATTTACATTTGTTAATTAAATGTTAATGTGAATTGGATTCACATTGGACATCAAATTGAAAATGTAATTTACATTTTGTTTTGGGTTTTGAATGTGATTCACAATTTTTCAATGGCATGATTGCAATGTTCACAAAATAAATTGGATTTATTTTTTGTGAAATAATTTGCAACAAAAGTTATTGCAAATAATGGAGATTACATAAAAGGTGAAATAGCCACCTTCCTAATGGAGGAGGGTGGACGGCCACCACTCCCATTAGGAAAGGGAGGCCGTCCCCCTCTCCACATGGAAGGAGGCTTTCTCTCCTTTCATTATCTCCATGTATTGATGATTTAATTTTGTAATTAAATTGTGTTGATTTATCAACATATATTTAATTTAAATTAAATTAATTGTTGTTGTGTTTTTAGCAACAAATCATGACCATTGAAAGAAACACAAATTGATGTGGACCATTGGATTTGTGTTGACACATGGATTGAGATCCATAGATCCCAAAACCCTATAAAAGGAGAGGCACCTCATTGCTCTTCTTGACACATAAGTTGAGGCAACAAATCTCTCTCTCTCTCTCATTCTCTCTACACGTCCTCTCTCCATCTCTCTCATGTGGTCGTCCACCATGGATGCCCTAGAGAGGTTCTCCATCGCCGCGACATCGTCGTTATGCTGCCCGATGGTTTGCTCGTAGATCTCCGTCTCCTTCGGTGCGCCCCGCTCGTGAAGAAGACATCGGATCTCGTGTGTCGAGATCAGGAGATCCGCCGCTTGGATCAACAACATGGATTGCGAGAAGCACGCGGTTCATCCCCGCGCTCGCAAGCGTCTCCTCCGTCGGATCGGACTTGAGACAGGAGGTCTCTTTGTTTAGAGACTCGATCGCAACCACGCTTCAAGAGGTAAACCTAATACTTGGTTGTGGTTTAGACGAAACGATCCGAGAAGTGTTCTTGGATCATGTGGTTTCGTCGCATGAAAAATTTTAATTTCCGCTGCATAGAACAACTAGTGCGACTAGTCGTTCTTCGTCGTATTCGATGCGACGTTCACGCTTCCGTGATGCGCTTGAGGATCTAACCATATCCTTCACTGCACGTTTCTCGCAATCCAAGTTGTTGATCTGAGCGACAAATCTCCTCATCTTATCACACGAGATCCGACATGTTCTTCATGAGCAAGGCGCACCAAAGGAGATGTAGATCAATGAGAAAATGATCCGGTAGCATAACGATGATGCGGCGAAGATGGCGACTTTCTCTAGGGCTCCATGGTGGACAACCACAATAAGAGAGAGAGAGAGAGAGAGAGAGAGAGAGAGAGAGAGGAAGAAAGAAAGGAGGTGTATACATGAGAATGAGAGAGAGAGAGAAAGAGAGACTAGCCATTCATTGTCTACAACTTGTATCTAATAAAAGGATAGGATTACCCTTTTATTTATACTATTTTGGGAGTCCATAGATCTCAATCTATGGACAATACAAATCCAATTGTGGAGATTGATTTGTGTTTCTTTCAATGGACATATTTTTATTACAAAATATTTGCAACATAATTAATTCAAACTAAAAATATATTGAATAATCATCAATATATTCCAATTCAACTAAATCAATAATCCATGGAGAAACAGGAAAGGAGGTAAGCCTCCTTCCTTAAGAGGGGTGGATAACCACTAATCCTTTTAGGACTTGGTGGTTGTCCATCCTCTATAGATGGAAGGGTGCGTCCATATCATATTACATGGAATCCAATATTCCATTTATTTCTCCATTATTTTGCGACAACTTTTGTTTCTAATTATTTCACAAAAATAAATATAATTTATTTCGTGACTATTGCAATCATGCTGTTGGAAATTTGTGAATCACATTCACAATCCAAAATAAAATGTAAATTACATTTTCAATTAATTGTCCAATGTGAATCCAACTCACATTAATATTTAAATTGTAAATTTTATTTACAAATTGCTCTCTCTTATATGTTATAAATCACATTTATAATATATATAATCAATATGGATAGTGCTATCCGCATTATTCATATCCATGATAATTAAAATCACATTTAATTGTCTTAGATCTCTATTCTCATGTGCCCAAATAATACGAATCACATTCATATTATTCACATTTTTTATAATTAAATTACATTTAATTATCTTAGATATCTCTCCTAGTATGTCCTAATAATATGAATCAAATTCATATTATTCATGATAACTAAATTACATTTAGTTATCCATTTCTCAATGCTCGGATACATTATCAATAATGACATTATCATTGAACTCTTTCAAGGATAACATGCTTTCTTCGCGGATACTTGAAGATAAGGACATGACGATTATACGTTCCACATATAGTGAATTGGATATTGAGATCACATTTCAAATCTAGATCTCAGGGACCTCCTATAGATGCTTGATTAAATCAAAACCGCTATCTAATCATCTCATTGCATCTGAATCACATTCAGATAATTATCTAATATTTGGACCAAGATTAGATCACTTCTCTATTGAAGAGGAGTCACTAAAATCCAGACCTATTTCATCACTCCTTTGGAATGGAAGCATCATGGTTATACAATTGTTTATGATCACATTACCCTCAGGTATTCCTAATACATGTACATTCTGCATACATGAAGACCTACAATAAACTTGAAGTTTTAGATCTATTTAGGTTGTCTCCTTCAGGGTTTTATCATAAGTTTCTCATTAGATCATTGGGAGTCAGTATCGATCATATACTTTCCAAAGCATATATCTGAAGGATATTAAGAATCCTTAAGCGCATCATGGAAGCTTGTCGATCGCATCGTATGCAATCGGAGGAACTAGTCGCACTAGTAGCTAGATGCGGCGGAAATTACTTTTTTTTTAAAAACTAAAGATGAAACCACATGATCACGAGAACACTTCTCGGATCGTTTCATCAAACCACAAGTATAAGGAATACCTCTTGAAGCGTGGTTGCGATCGTGAGATCCCAAACAAGAGATCCTCCTGTTTTAAGTCCGATCCACGAAGAATGCACTTGCAGGCACGATGATGAGTCGCGTTCCTCCCGCAATCTTCGATGAAGATCCAAGCGATGGATCCCCTGATTTCGTCAAGCGAAATCCGTCGTCTTCCTTTAGAGCAAGCAACTCCAAAGAAGAAGGAGATCCTTGAGTCGTCGAAGGCGAATGCCGAGAGTCTCTCCTTTCTCAACACAAGATGGACGGCCATCTTTTGGAGGAGAGAAAGAGAGAGGGCGAGAATATGAGAGAGAGAGAGAGAGTTGTAACCTTGTACAACTCTTAATGATGTACCTTGAAAGGCTAGGTTAGCCCTCCTTTTATATTATTTTAGGATCCAATGGATCTCAATCCATAGGACACATAGATCCAACGGCCAAGTTGGTCTATGCAATAATCAATGGCTATGATTGTTGTTGGTTAAAAAACCAACAACATTAATTTATATTTAAATTTAATATATATTGCAACATTATCAACATAATTTAATTTAACACAAATTAATTATTAAGAGATAACAATATAATAAAGGGGAGATAACAAATTACCTCCCAAAAATGAGGGGGTGTCTCCTTTGAATATGTCATTGGTGATGCCACCTCATTTGGTGGTTATTTATCTCCCTTTTATTTTATATTATTATTTCTCAATGTATTTGTAATAATCATTATTAAAAATATCCACTAAATTAATTCGAAATTAATTTTTAAACATTTAATCATGCCATTGATAAATATGTGAATCATATTCACAACCCAAACTAATTTGTAAATTACATTTCCAATTAATTAATTAATGTGAATCCAATCCACATTAATAATTAACAAATGCTATTTACAAAAATTCTCTCTCTTCAATATATGTATATTATAAATCATATTTATAATACACAAATATCATGGATAATATTATCCACATTCTCCAATCCTTGATAATTAAATCCCATTTAATTATCTTGGATAATTATTCTCACAATATGAATTTCATTCATATTATGCTTGATAATTAAATCTCATTTAATCATCAAGTCCTTCTTGCTTGGATATGTAATTCATCAAATGAATTATTCTCAAACCCTTTCAAGAATAATGTTCTCCGCAGATACTTGGAGATAAGGACATGGCAATTGTATTGTTCCACGTATAGCGACTTGGATGTTGAGATCTCATCTCAAATCCAGATCTTACGGACCTTCCATAGATGCTTGATTAAATCAAGACCGCAAATCTAATCTTCTCATTGTATCCGAATCTCATTCAAACCAATGTCCAACACTTGGACTAAGATCAGATTGCTTCTCTACTGAAAGGAGTCACTAAAATCTAGACCTGTTTCATCACTCCCTCGGAATGGAAGCGTCATGGATATACAATCGTTTATGATCACATCACCCTCAGGTATTCCCAATACCTGTACATCCTGCATACTGGAAGACCTGTGATCAACCCGAAGATCAAGATCAATTTTATACTGTCTTCTTCAGGGTTTTATCAATAAGTTTCTTATTTGATCATTGGGATTTGGTATCGATCATATACTTTCCAAAAGCATATATCATACCTAGGTCTTGATCATATACTTTCCAATAGTATATATCAAACCTACAAATACAGTCAAGATTCCAAAGCGAGACGACCATGCACGGAATTTGATTCTTCCCAATATCTCATGAGTGAGCTCATGTTTTCCGGTTCAGTAGTGAACCTGTATAATCCCTTTGAGAGATCGTATTACTCATATGCCCTTACATGCACACCAGCGCGCCGGTGTATAGATCTTGGTTAGGCCATCAACTTATCGGTCTACCGAATGTACATACTCAGACATATAGTAATACATCTGTCTCCGGTCAGAGGATGCGTGCCTATATCGTGACATCATATGACATAGGACTTTAGTTATCTCGATCTCGTTAAGTCAACTTTTTGACCTAAGTAATCTGACACCTCCGAATCTCTATTCCTACGCAGAGGACCTGCATCAAGAGGTCGGTCAGATATCAGCCTATGTGAGAAAGGATTGCCATCTCCTACTCAGGCTGGAGATCACATCTTAATAATCATTTGACGGTGCTTGATGAGTCCTCAATCTAACTCTTTAGATATTCATCCGAGCACCAGCCTCTATGATTCAATAATTGAATCAACAACTGTATGATCATCAAGATGGCCATGGTACATAACCCTAATTATACAGAGGGACCTATTGTGCAAATTATTTATTCTTCATTTCAGATAAGGGAATGATATTTGCAATAACATTTATTGCATAATGGCTCGCTGTGGGCTCACATGTCCAATAATCTCCCACTAGCCCAAAGAGCCATTAATGGGCTAATCATTAAACCCACACTCATGTGACAATCATAGTCTATTTAGAAGTAGATAGGTAAGCTGATCAGTCACTCTGTTCCCAAAAGACTATGCTAAGTCCTTTTACGGTACTTGCATATCCCTAGGTAACAGTGCTCGCATCCAATGTGAATATTGCATCTTATGCAACCAATACTCAATCTAGTCAAATCAGTTTTAGTGTCCTTGACACTATTGCTTAATTTTTATAATCAATATTTCCACAATCCTTATCAGAATACCCTTATTCCGGGAGATCACTATCTCTTAAGTTATCCACAGTTAAGACCTTTTAGATCTCTATCTATAAAGTCTTAAGCTTTTGAAGATATGACTTTAAGATCACTATCTTAAAAATCTTGTCATATATGAAGATTTTGTTATTACTGCAATCAAGTGTTTTCTTTCCATAGTAGGATTAGCAACACTTTACTATTCCTACTGCATGGTAGATATCTGGCTTTTGTACACATCTAGCATACACTTAGCTTCTCGTAACTGATGCACAAGTGCAAGCAGTTCTAGCATTCACTTACTCAACTCTTTGAGGTGCTATCCCTTTAGATAGGTCAGTACCAAATCTTAAGGGAAGGAAGCCTTTCTTGGAATTTCCAAAAATAATGAAACATGTCCAAGGTATACTACAAATGTGACAGTCCCAATACCCTCTTTTCTTTGCTTCTGAACAACTTCAGAACTAAGATCTAAGAGGTATTCTTGAGATCATATCTCAAGGTATGGAATAGTCAGTCTATAAAACACTTATTATCATCCTTATATCATTCCAAATGATTAGGATATCATCTACATTTAGCACGATGAACACAATTGCACTCCCACTAAGCTTCACATGGTACATCAAGATTCTATCTGAAATCATAACTTGTAATTTCATCAAATCTTATGTTCCAACAGCAAGAAGCTTATTTGAATTCATAGATGGATTTCTTTAGCTTGCACACCTTGCTTTCCTCAACCATGAAGCCCTAGGGTTACTTCATGTGAATATCCTCAGAGAGGTATTCTTAGAGGAATGCAATCTTGACTTACATCTTGAAGATGCAATAGTCAAGTTGTGTAGCTAAGGTTAGCAATATTCAGATGATTTTAAGCATGGTTACCGAAGAGCAAGTCTCATTGCAAGCAATGTCTTCTCTTCCGGTGTGTATCTTATGGCTACGAACCAGCTTTGAAGGTCTCTACCTTCTCATCAGGTTCCCTCTTCTCTTGAAGATCCATTTACACCTTTATGGGTCTTACCCATATAGGTGGATCCTCGAGGGTCCATATACAACACTTGTATATGAAGTCTACTTTAGACTTTATTGCTAATATCCATCCTTCCATGTCATGATCTTTAGGAGCTTCATCACATGAAGTCCGATCATTGTCAGACTTAATCGACACATGGAATACATCCTCAAACTCATTTGAAGAGGTATTAGTGTTTCATCTTTAATTGTCCTTTTAGTTCTCGATTTCAGGAGCATCATTATCTTCTCATGAGTTCCTTCACTTCATTTTCATCTTGATTCTCAAGAGTCTCAATCCTCCAAGAATCACATTCTCAGAGATGAGATCTTTTAAGAATCTCAAGGTCATAAAGTAGGTATCCAATACCATCCTTTATTTTCCTAATGAAGTAGCACTCTCTAGTGCTTAATTCCAGCTTACTTGCATGGAATCTTATTAAGGATATATAGTGTAGTCTTTACTACATATATACCTGGAAACTAAGAGGTAATTATGCTAAAATTCATCGTTGATCAGATCATGTCACACATGATCCAATTGTATCTCCCTACAACTCTATTGAGTTCAGGTTTATCAGGAGGAGTGAGATAGAAATGATATTTATATCTCCATAAGGTATTCTTTGAATTTTATCTAACAGGTACAAGCTACCTAGGTTAGATCAAATTCATTTCATCTTTCTTCAAACTTTGGTTCTAAATCAAAATAGTGAAATCTTTGAACATTTCAAAGGTTTCTCAGGTGAAGAGAAGAAATCTCATGTCATACATAATCATCAATAGATATCACATATCCATGATGTTTACTATGATATAGATGATCTACATATAACAATATGTATGAACTCAACATCTAACACCATTCCCAGATAAGGGTGTATTGGACATCTTACTTTGAATACAATATTCACAAGTATGTAAGATTTGAAATTTTAAACATTCTAAAATTTCATATCTTACTAGTCTATTGATCAAATCAACAGACAAATGTCCAAGGCTTGATGCCAAATCATTGTCAAATGATCTTCATCCTCCTATTGATCTTATAAGGTTTGATTTTCAGTATTAGAAATCTTAATGAACCATTCATTAATTTTTCAATTTAGTAGAGTCCACTAGATGCCAGATTACTATCTGAAATATATATCCATCATAACTCTTTATGATAGGTTTATTCCAGAATTCATGTTTATTTCCAACATTTAGAAATAAACAATGAATGCATTCTGATATCTAGGTCATAGAGACATTCTCTATGACAAAGGGCTCTCCCACTGAAATTATGTAGTTTATAAATCCAACAGAGATTGTTGCAACAATTGAACCAATATCCATGTTGATGACTATTAAACCTTAAGATCAAATTTCTAATCTTCTAATATATATATATGCAACCAATTGTAAATGTCATTAGAAGATTGGGATACAATTATCAGACTTTATCTTATGAAATAAGTAAGTCAAAGTCAATGATTATATCTAGATTATTCTGATGCTCTATCTGAGTCCTTCACTAAGGATTTTAGACAGATTTGGTAGTCATACTATCAACACATCAACTTATTACAGTATTGGTATTCATCCAACTCTTTGGATGTCATATGGAAGTCACAGAAGTAGGTCAACTCTTTGACTTTCCTTCTTACTCGGGTCCAACCCATGCTTCCACTGCGCTCTCTTCATCTATAAACAACCATTGTTCAAGACAAAGAATCTCTTATGTTGAATTCAAAGGATTTCAATACAAGAGCATTTCAACATTTATACATGCTTCATTAAATTCATTCAAAATGATTATTATGAAGCTTCATGAATGACTTGAGTATAGATAGTAGAATGATGACACTCATCATATCTACATACATCTTAACTCTTAGAGACTTAGGTTCAGGTAGGTATTCAATCATTTTGAATACATCATCTCTTTCGAGCTACCATTCTGCATAATGCAGAGAACCATGTCATTCATGATTAAATGTCTAGAGCACATATGTATGCCAGAACATCTTCTTAGATTTTATAAGGATTATTTGACAATTGCGATCATCATCGATATGTCACTTCTAAAGTACACTCGATGAAAGATCAAGACTATAGAGACATACAAACCCTAAGGTGATGTCTTATTGTATTATTTAATTGTCATTCCTCATTATGTTGAGGAAACTTGCACATTGCAACCACATACATTATGTGTCCAATTGCAAGTACAATATCTAGATCATGAGTCCAATCCAAGATATTTTACTGGTTATTATTGAGTATAACATTGAATGGGTTTAATGAAGGATTATCTGAAATAAGAAATTTGCATAAGGGTATATATATTATATATACATGTTTTACTTTGATTTAGGAATTTTTATATCAAAGTTGTCTTACCTTGTCAACAATGAAAGTTCATTCCCTTAATCACTTTCAATGTAAGAGATATTCTTACCATTATATCTCTAGCAAGATCTGGGATCTTCTTTCCTATCTTTGTCACATCCCAATAATATGAGAACTTGCGACTCCGATAAAAAGAAGCGGGAACTCGTTCCGCCTTGCAAGTCCAACTTGCATTCCCAATTCGGTCTTTAACCCGGGCCCGCCACCCCTAAGATGATGTTGACCCGTTGCTAATTGAACCAACCGTCAACAGGATTAGAACTCGCTATGCACAATCCAATATCACCTCAATAATATGAGGACTCGATATTGGGGTCACTACGCATACGACCTTACTCTTTCGAGAAGCAAAGAGCCCGATCCAGATGCACTTGCATATAGGATCTGTCACTTCGGACAGGCGTCTCCTACATACAATCCCTGGCGACGGAACCCTTCGCCTTGACGGGAGACCATGGATGTCACTTATGTGATCCTCCATCTCATATTCAAAATTTATAATTAATTATCATGAATCATATTCACATAATTAATTCTTCCAAGGGAATTACACATCTATTCATAATAGAGTGTTTATTGGACACAATTAATTTAATAACATTAAATTAATCATTAATCCAATCATCAAACTTGATTATTACTTGAATAGTAGGTATAATCTCAAAGTACGTATTATTCGTATTTTAATAATTAGAGAAATACACTTTGACCTTTCCGACATTATCCCGTCCCTACCCGCTGTCATGGCCAGTACCGACGAGAGTGGGACGGACCACATACGTTGCAACCCGCGACCCCAATGCTCTCCGACTAGGCACCATATCCACCTCAAGAAAGGATAATACCAGATAGATCATCATGTACTTTGAGATGCTCATCGGTTTTTCAACCGAAATTATACCATATAATATACATCAAACCAATTTTGATTATATTATAAGGAGATTTGCTAAACAAATCCCCAATCCTATTCAAGCAAGAGGGTTTTTCATGTAAAAGTTGTCCTACAACTATTGTAGGATAAACTATGGTTTTTCATGAAATCAATGTTTGTTGATGGATTCAAAACAACCAATGATCAAGATCAATTATCTTATCATCATGGTTAGGCAAATGTCATTCAATGAAATAATTATATCTTTAAATATTTCACAAATATTTATCACTAATTATTTCAGAAAATTAACAATTAATTTTCATCATCATATTTGAATGACTTATCACAAGGTTCATGATAAAAAAATGTCAATTTCCAGCAGTGACCCCCAATCACTAAAATTAACTTATCTTGATCAATTTAAATATAAAAAAAATGCAAACTCAGTTTCCTAAGTTTGCCTATTTGATTTATTAAATAACTAAAGTGATAATTCATGCATTTCGAGGTGGATCAAAACCGTAATTAACTCATTAATCACGATTAGATCCGCAGTTCCCGCAACTGTGAATACATGCATATTCAAAAGATCATATCTTGAGCAAATGAAGTCCAAATTTCACAAACTAAGATCCTATGGTTTCCTTATTTAATGGGAAACAAAATACAATTGAAAAATTAGGTGTTTAAACAATTTAAACAGAGCCAAAAAATTCAATTTAACAGAGGTGCGAAAATTGAAATGCAGCAAAAAATTTCGCAACCCTTTCAAGCCCAAGTCGTCTTAGGTCTATGGATCATATCCAAAATCTTATTTGACCTATGGCTCTGATACCACTTGAAGGATATTGAGAATCCTTAAGCGCATCACGGAAGCGTGTCGATCGCATCGTATGCAATCGGAGCAACTAGTCGCACTAGCCGCTAGATGCGGCGGAAAGTAATTTTTTTTAAAACTAAAGATGAAACCACATGATCACGAGAACACTTCTCGGATCGTTTCATCAAACCACAAGTATAAGGAATACCTCTTGAAACGTGGTTACGATCGTGAGATCCCAAACAAGAGATCCTCCTGTCTTAAGTCCGATCCACGAAGAATGCACTTGCGAGCACGATGATGAGTCACGTTCTTCCCGCAATCCTCGATGAAGATCCAAGCGATGGATCCCCTGATTTTGTCAAGCAAAATCCGTCGTCTTCCTTTATAGCAAGCAACTCCAAAGAAGAAGGAGATCCTTGAGTCGTCGAAGGCGAATGCCGAGAGTCTCTCCTTTCTCAACACAAGATGGACGGCCATCTTTTGGAGGAGAGAAAGAGAGAGGGTGAGAATACGAGAGAAAGAGAGTTGTAACCTTGTACAACTCTTAATGATGTACCTTGAAAGGCTAGGTTAGCCCTCCTTTTGTATTAGTTTAGGATCCAATGGATCTCAATCCATAGGACACATAGATCCAACGGCCAAGTTGGTCTATGTAATAATCAATGGCTATGATTGTTGTTGGTTAAAAAACCAACAACATTAATTTATATTTAAATTAAATATATGTTGCAACATTATCAACATAATTTAATTTAACATAAATTAATTATTAAGAGATAACAATATAATAAAGGAGAGATAACAAATTACCTCCTAAAAATGAGGGGGTGTCTCCTTTGACTATGTCATTGGTGATGCCACCTCATTTGGTGGTTATTTATCTCTCTTTTATTTCATATTATTATTTCTCAATGTATTTGTAATAATCATTATTAAAAATATCCACCAAATTAATTTCAAATTAATTTGTGAACATTTCAATCATGCCATTGATAAATATGTGAATCATATTCACAACCCAAACTAATTTGTAAATTACATTTTCAATTAATTAATTAATGTGAATCCAATCCACATTAATAATTAACAAATGCTATTTACAAAAATTCTCTCTCTTCAATATATATACATTATAAATCATATTTATAATACACAAATATCATGGATAATATTATCCACATTCTCCAATCCTTGATAATTAAATCCCATTTAATTATCTTGGATAATTATTCTCACAATATGAATCTCATTCATAGTATGCTTGATAATTAAATCTCATTTAATCATCAAGTCCTTCTTGCGTGGATATGTAATTCATCAAATGAATTATTCTCGAACCCTTTCAAGAATAATGTGCTTTCTCCGCAGATACTTGGAGATAAGGACATGGCGATTGTATTGTTCCACGTATAGTGACTTGGATGTTGAGATCTCATCTCAAATCCAGATCTTACGGACCTTCCATAGATGCTTGATTAAATTAAGACCGCAAATCTAATCTTCTCATTGTATCTAAATCTTATTCAGACCAATGTCCAACACTTGGACTAAGATCAGATTGCTTCTCTACTGAAAGGAGTCACTAAAATCCAGTCTTGTTTCATCACTCCCTCGAAATGGAAGCGTCATGGATATACAATCGTTTATGATCACATCACCCTCAGGTATTCCTAATACCTGTACATCATGCATACTGGAAGACCTATGATCAACCCGAAGATCAAGATCAATTTTATACTGTCTTCTTCAGGGTTTTATTAATAAGTTTCTCATTTGATTATTGGGATTTGGTATCGATCATATACTTTCCAAAAGCATATATCATACCTAGGTCTTGATCATATACTTTCCAAAAGTATATATCATACCTACAAATTCAGTCAAGCTTCCAAAGCGAGACGACCGTGCACGGAATTTGATTCTTCCCAATATCTCATGAGTGAGCTCATATTTTCGGTTCAGTAGTGAACCTTTATGATCCCTTTGAGAGATCGTATTACTCATATACCCTTACATGCACACCAGCGCGTCGGTGTATAGACCTTGGTTAGGTCATCAACCTATCGGTCTGTCAAATGTACATACTCAGACATATAGTAATACATCTGTCTCCGGTCAGAGGATGCGTGCCTATATCATGACAGCATACGACATAGGACTTTGGTTATCTCGATCTCGTTAAGTCAACTCTTTGACCTAACTAATCTGATACATTCGAATCTCTATTCCTATGCAGAGGACCTGCATCAAGAGGTCGGTCAGATATCAGCCTAAGTGAGAAAGGATTGCCATCTCCTACTCAGGCTGGAGATCACATCTTAGTAATCATTTGACGGTGCTTGATGAGTCCTCAATCTAACTCTTTAGATATTCATCCAAGCACCAACCTCTATGATTCAATAATTGAATCAACAACTGTATGATCATCAAGATGACCATGGTACATAACCCTAATTGTACAGAGGGACCTATTGTGCAAATTATTTATTCTTCATTTCAGATCAGGGAATGATATTTGCAATAACATTTATTGCATAATAGCTCGTCGTGGGCTCACATGTCCAACAATATCATACACATGTATTGATCATATACTTTCCAAAAGCATATATCAAACTTACAAATTAAGTCAAACTTCCAAAGCAAGATGACCATGCACATATTTGATTCCCAATATCTCATGGGTAAGTTCATGTCTTCCGGTTTAGTAATGAACATGTATGATCCCTTTGAGAGATCATATTACTCATATGCCCTTATATGCACACCAGCATGCCGGTGTATAGACCTTGATTAGGCCATCAACCTATTGGTCTACCAAATGTGCATACTCAAACATATATTAACACATATGTCTCTGGTCAGTTGATGCGTGCCTATATCATGACAACATACGATATATGTCTTTGGTTATCTCGATCTCATTTAGTTAACTCTTGGACTAACTTATCTAACACCTCCAAATCTCTATTCCTATCTAAGAACTGTTGGACCTGCATCAAGAGGTCGGTTGGATATCATCCCATAAGATAAGAGATTGCCATCTCCTACTCAAGCTGAGATCATCTATTAATTATCATTTGGCGGTACTTGACGAGTCCTCAATCTAATTTGTTAGATATTCATCCAAGCACCAACATCTATTATTCAACCATTGAATCAACATCTGTGTAATCATCAAGATGGCCATGGTACAAAGCTCTAATTGCACTAAGGGACCTTTGTATAAATTTATTATTCTTCATTTCAGATTAGGGAATGATATTTGCAATAACATTTATTGCATAATGGCTCGTCGTGGGCTCGCATGTCCAACACATGTGTTGTTCTTTTTATTAGTATTGTTATCTCTCTTTTATTTTACCATATAGTTGTGTTTGAAGGAAATCAAAGAGGATAAAGAAGATTGGTAGGGACTTAGGGCTTCCCTTAGATGGTTTTTTCTTCTTCAAATCCAAGGAGATATATAGAGGGCCATTCACCATCCCGTTCACCTAAATCATAACCGTCCACATTCATTCCAGATTTATTCCCCATAAATCCCAATATTCATTTCGGATATTATTGTCATAATCGCATTTTTATAACGATTTTGATTTCTCCATTATTAGAGAGATATGTAACCGAAATCTTGACCATTAAGGTCAATATTTCTAACATCTCCCTCTTTGACAAATATGGTTAAGATTACTCTACACTCCCACTTTTCATGGAATGTGTCTACCTTCATGGAGAAATAATCTGAGGTTCATTTTTCATGAATACCTTACTTGACTCAAAAATTCTTGAGTCCCATCAAACCAACATGTTTGATATAAATTCCTGCTTGTATTCCTTTTGTCATGGAATTTGCAAGCATATCTTTTGTAGGTATATATATTACCTTAATTTCTTTCTTTTCCACTATATCTCTTATATAGTGATAATGGATCTCTATATGTTTCCCCTTAAAGCCGACGCCTTAGTTGTCTTCTTTATATACTATCTCAAATCACTGCTCTCTCGTCTATCCCCTTTCCTCTCACACTAGATAAGCCCTTGATGAGCTGTTTTCCCTAAACTCTTTGACGACTGGAAATAGCAGCAGACTATAGAAAGTACGAAGGTAGGCAAACAATATATATAGTCAGTGCGAGGGTTCCCAGGCCTTTCATTCCCTCATCAGCCGAGGGAGAAAGGATGGTATAGAATGCTCTCTCTTACCCCGTACTATTTATTGAAAGAAGGCTCTCACATCTATATTTGACAAACATTTCTAGTACCAACTAATGAATTCGGGCTTCGGTTATGTCCACGAAGATCAAAGAAAGGAGACTAAATCACAAAACCTCAGATATTTGGGCGTTGAAGTTCAGTTCTAGTTTCACCGAGGCCCTATTCTCATTTCTCATAGCTCGGCATCTGACTTCCGTTTGATTTCATAGTGAAGTGGGGGTAGCACGTAGTCTTCCAACCTTCACAAGCTCCTTCCTTCATTTTTTAATAACATATTTAGATAATTGCGAATATTCGCCAAAAACCCGTTCATATCTGGATCTATGATAGATCCCTCAAGAAGAGGGGCAAGTTGACTCTGAGAATACCTACGGAGAATAGGGATAGGAAGAAGACGGTCATATCTACCTTTGCCAACTTTATCCACCATCAGGCAAAGAGAAAGAATGCCTATAACCTTAATAACCTCCGGGTTTTTTCTGATTTGGCGAGCATCCGGAATAACCAGTGAATTACTACTTTATTGTACCGCAATTGGTGCACTGATTTTTGCAGCGTTAATACTTTTTGTGGTTCCATTATCACAAAGCAGCCCCAAAATAGGCTTGGTTCCAAGATGTAGAATCCATGTTGAATCACCATTTAGCGGGGTTACTGGGACTTGGATCTCTTTCTTGGGCAGGACACTAAATGAATGTATCTTTACCGATTAGCCAATTTCTCGACGCTGGAGTGGACCCTGATACCACTTCCTCATTCATTTATATGAAATCTGGCTCAACTTGATCCTTGTTTTGCTGAGGCGACCGCGCGGATTTTCTTTATTTTCGCGGAGGATTAGATCCAATAACAGGGGGTCTATGGCTGAGCGATACTGCTCACCATCATTTAGCTATTGCAGTTCTTTTCCTGATAGCGGGTCATATGTATAGGAGTATTGGTCATGGCCTGAAAGACATTTTAGAGGTGGGTCCGTTTACAGGTCAGGCTCATAAGGGCCTTTATGAAATCCACGTCATGGCATGCTCAATTATCTCTTAACCTGGCTATGTTAGGTTCTTTAACCATTGTGGTAGCTCACCATATGTATTGACCCGCTATTAATCAAGCTTATTACTGCTTGATTGTCACAGAAAACTTTGATTGGGTCATTTGCCAATCCAAGGTTTAAGTTCTCTAAGAAACGTCTGATCCAGACTGCATGCGTAGAAACAATACTACATGCAATATATTCTGCTTCTTGAATGTGTCTCGACACACAACCTTGTTTCTTGCTTCCTCAAGAAATAGCTGCACCACCAAACATGAATAGATAACCCGATATGGATTTCCTATAATCCATATCCCCTTCGAAATCTGCATCAGAGTATCCAATAACCTCAAGCGATTCTACTTGATAGACAAGTTTGAGGCCATAGTTCCTTTTAAATACCTCAATATTCTTTTTACGGCTTCCCAGTGTTCTTGTCCAGGATTACTTTGGTATCTACTCACTAAACTAACGGGAAAAGCTAAATCAGGTCTGGTGCATAACATTGCATACATCAAACTACCTACCGCTTGAGCATATATGACATTCAACGATTTCTGATCTTTACCCGGACATTGACTTTTACTTAATCGTTTTCCCATAACCATTGTGTAGGAGCATGAGTGTTGTTCTGCATTTCAAATCTCTTTAGTATAGTATGCAAATATTTTTCTTGATCCAAACTCAATGCTCTTGACTTTTTGTCTCTAGTGATCTGAATACCAAGGACATAGGATGCTTGCTCCATGTCCTTCATCTCAAATTCATCACTCAGTTTATTCTTTACATCATTAAGCATATCTGTGTCATTTTCGGTGAGCAAAATATCATCCACATATGATGATAGAATTATGAACTTGCTCCCACTATTCATAATATATACACAATTATCTAATTTATTTGCCACAAAACCAAATTGGATAATTGTTTTAAGAAATTTGAGACACCATTGTCGTGATGATTGTTTCAGACCGTACAAGGATTTCTTTAACTGATACACTTTATTCTCTTGTCCTTCTACCTAAAAACCATCAGGTTGGCGTATGTATATAACTTCACTCAATTCTCCATTAAGAAAAGCTATCTTAACATCCATTTGGAATAATTCCAAATCCATACACACGACTAGTGCCAAAATCATCCTTATTGATGTAAATTTGGCTACAGAAGAAAAGGTTTCATGCAAATCAATTCCAGCCTTTTGTGTATAACCCTTAGCAACTAATATTGCTTTAAACTTATCAATGGTCTCAAACACCCATTTGCATATATGGACTTTCTATCTTCTGTTAAGTCACATAGTTCCCAAACACCATTCTTTTCAATCGAGTCTAGTTCTTCTTTCATGGCGGCCATCCATGATTCTGACTTGGGAGAATCCGTTGCTTCATTAAAAGATATTGGATCTGTATAATCTATAATATCTTCATCAACAGTAAAACATGAAACCTTGCATGAGTAAAAATAATAATCACTCATCCATGCAGGTTGTGTTCTGGGTCGCTTGTTGCTAGTAGTATCAATGGCTTGACTAGGCTCCCCTATCTCTTCTAGAGGTTGATGATCATTCATAGGTTCTACTTCCATCTCTACTTCCGGATGGACTATTTCATCCCCTCCATTTTGATCTATTTCTGAGTTGTTCTGATCATAAAAGACGAGTAAAGGTTGTGACTCTCTGTTTCTTGCTGCTTTTCTTCATAAATTTTTAGAAAAGTAGTATCACGACTTTCTATCAGACTTTTTTCTTTGTGGAAGAACCTATAACCTTTAGATTTTTCAGAGTAGCCTATGAATCTATATTTTATTGTCTTAAAATCAATCTTATCTCTAAGCTGATTTGGCACCATAACATGTGCTATGCATCCCTATTTTCTGAGACGATTTAATTCTGGCTTTCTACCAGTCCATACTTCATAAGGTGTAGAGTCTACTGATTTAGTAGGGATTTTATTCTGTGTATAATTAGTAGTCAATACAGCTTCTCCCCAAAATTTATTGGAGAGACCAGAATGAGATAACATACATCTCACTATATTCATAAGAGTTCGATTCTTTCTCTCAGCCACTCCATTTTGTTGCAGAGTATATGGCATTGTAGTCTGCCTACGAATGCCCATTTGAGTGCAGTAATCATTGAACTCCTTTGAATTGAATTTCCCTCCCCTGTCAGTCCTTAACACCTTAATCGGTCTACCCATTTTTTCTCAACTTTTATTTTATATCTCTTAAAGCTTTCAAAGGCTCCGACCTTTCTTTCTAAGAGATAAATATATGAGTTCTTGGAATAATCATCAATGAATGTTATAAAGTATTCTTTATTTCCGTGTGTACATACACTTAAAGGATCATAAATATCTGAATGAACTAGTTCTAATAATTCTCTTGACCTTTGACCTTCAGAAAATGATTTCCGGACATTTTTCTAGTCAGGCAATGTTCACAGGGCAATGTTCTTGCACATGTTATATTAGGTACTAAGTTCAATTTTATTATCTGGTCCATTTTTGAATTTCCTGGATGTCCTAATCTCATATGCCAAAGATCATAGTCAGATAGAAGACACTCAATATAGTTCAAGCTAACATTCATTGATTCTTCAGAGCTAATCACAGGAAGACAAAAAAGATCATGCTCATGTAAAAACTTCTCCATGGCAAAGAATTTGCGATCTCGGCCAATGGAGACATGATTATTGTATAATCTGACTTCAAAATTTTTCTTTAGAAGGAAATGTACAGAGATAAGATTCCGGCGAACCCCTGGAGTGTAGAGAACTTCCTGCAGGATCATTACGCTTCCTCCAAGGTCTAACATATATGATCCAACACCTTCCACATCAAGGTAGGTGTTGTTTCCCATATATAGCATCTGTTCACCCTTCTTTAATTCCTTGAAGTCCACTAGTCCCTCTTTTGTTTTTGTAATGTGGTGGGTTGCACCAGAGTCGATCCACCAGCCATCACACTCAATTGTGGCTGAGTTGCACTCAACCACTGTAGTGAATTCTGACTTGTTAGGGTCTTTTTTTCCCGGACCTTTGGATGGGTCTATCCTCTTTCCTTGCGGGCAGTTGGCCTTGAAATGACAAAAAATCTGGTAGTTGTAACAAGCTCCTCATGGAGTTTTCCCACATTGTCCCTTGAATTGGGGTTTGGAGGGTCCTAGGTTCTTGCGATGATGTACCGCATGCACTTCCTCTTGTTCAGCTTCATACACCTCTGCTTTCTTCTTACTAGCAGTCAAGTCTTGCTCGATTGCCAACTGAGCTGGAAAATGAGTAACTGACTTAATGGTCCCATTAAGTCGTAATGTGGTGGCAGCCATATCAAAAGATGCTGGTAAATTATTTAGAATAGTCGCCACCTGCATCTTTTCCGGGATTTCTGTTCCCGTGACTGCTAGTCCTTAGCCATGACAATCATTTTATTTACATGTTCAATTACACTGTCAGATTCCTTCATCTTGCACGTATTGTACTTGTGCAAGAGAAGCTGTACGTTCACCTCTGTCTTGGAGTCGTACTTTTCCTTAATAATATTCCCCAACTCGTAGGCATTTCCATAGTTTTCGAAAACTCTAATTAGATTATCTTCCATGTGAATCAACATCAAGCTATGAGCCTTTTTGTCATTCTTGTGCCACTGCTCATAAGTTTTTTCGTAAGTTTTGTTTTCCTCATCAGTGGCTTCTTCGGAAAGCTTAGGAGCAGGGGCATCAATGACACCATCAAGATTGTCATGCATAAGTCCATATCGGATTTTCCGACTCCACATATTATAATTCACACCATTGAGGCGTTCTAATTTAGCCAGTTTAGAAGCAATCAACTTGGTGGCCATGGAGGCAAATGATCTAAGGATAAAATGAGAAAGAGATTATAAGATAATGACTGAACAAATAAATATTGGTAAATAAAAAAATAGTTTTGACAAAAAACGACAAGTTTTTTTAAAAGATAACCACGAACAAAGTACACAAAAAATGAGGATTTTTATAAACTCGAATAAACAATCGGAAAAAAAATAAGATGAAGGACTACTCCCCTTAAAAAAAACTTCCTGATTTAGTCACGTAATATGAGTTTCTTTAAAAAAATCAAGATAAAGAGATTAGATTTTTTAAAAATAACACAGATCTTAGCACAAAAAAATCTCATATACCACACACACACACACACAAGTGTATAAGATATTTGTCAAGCTAGTAAAAAAAGGTTACCAATAACAATTTTAAACGAATAATCAAGTTTGGCAATTAGATAAAAAAGATCAAGTTTTTTTAAATCAAAGCAATTTATGGGGATTTTTTTTTAAAAAACTTAATGTAATGCAAGTTTTCTTAAAAAAATGTGCCAAATAATAAGGAACCACGACACAAAAGAAATAAATAAATTTAACGCTAAGGTTAAGAAAAGAAGATGATGCTACTTCAGACTGTGCATGAATAAGATTGACAGTTATCAAACCAGGCCAAAAGAAATCAACAATAAACTATTGATTTACCTTTTAAAAAAGATATAAAAGGATTTTTTAATAAAAAATATCAATTATTGTAACAAAAAAGGATTGAGAAATATATAGAACTAATGACAATGATTTTGCTATAATACAAGATTTTGTACTTTTTTTAATTAAATTCTCTCGATTCTTCTAACAATTATTGCATAATACAAGATTCTGTACCCCTTTTTTAATTAACGGAGATGTTAATGGAATTTTCACGGCAAAAAAGGGCACAATTTCCTTTTTAGCGACATTTTAAAAACATTGATAACAATTAGTGATGGCAAAAAAAGAGGGAGGGGCACAATTTCGTTTTTAGTGAATATGCGCGTATGTTAGTGGATTCTAAGAGTTACTACATAACTATGCTAATCACGTCAATTTAAAAAAATGTTGATTTGCACACATGGGTCTTGTACAAAAAAAGAAAAAAAGATTGTTGACATAATTTCCAACAATTTTCTCGGTTTTAAAAAGGAAAAACTTGATTTTTTCTGCAATCTACTTGGATTTTTACCAAAAAAAATTGAGTTGCCTGCTAGAGGTATATTGCCGTAGAAAAATAAAACGAGAGAGACGAGTGTACCCTTTATTTCTTTCTTAGAAAGACACCAGAAAGAAAACGGAAATCACAATCTGTCTCGATTGATGCAAGCAGAGATCGTCTGAGATGGTAGGAGAGGATGCAACGAAAGATCGTCTGAAATAGCCGCAAAGCTCGATTGGATTATCTCTTGCGATCGACAACAAGGCTCTGATACCAGTGAAGGAAATCGAAGAGGAAAAAGAAGGTTGGTAGGGATTTAGGGCTTCCGTTAGATGGTTTTTTCTTCTCCAAATCCATGGAGATATATAGAGGGCCATTCTCCATCCCGTTCGCCCAAATCATAACGGCCCACATTCGTTCCGGATTTATTCCCCATAAATCCCAATATTCATTTAGGATATTATTGTCATAATCATATTTTTTTACGATTTTGATTTCTCCATTATTAGAGAGATATGTAACTGAATCTTGACCATTAAGGTCAATATTTCTAACAATGTTGTGGTAGGTCCGCGGAACCGAGGAAGACCAATGTGACACAGAGTCAAGGAGCTTGGAGCATCTCACTGAGAGACCACTTTCAACTGATTAAATAGAGAGAGAGAGAATTCCCCATACTGAGAGACCACTTTAAACGTGGTTCTGGTTGAATTTTTGATCGCCCATACTGCAATTTGACATAATTAGAGTAGCAATTTTGTGATTCATCAGTCGCCATCATCACAAGAAATCCCTCGATTATTTGATTGCAACTTCGGTCCTTTTCACCATCTGTATCGTATAACCCTTCCTCCATTGATGTTCTTCTCCTGGAAGGTTGCTACCATGTCTTCTCCAGGTTCTCCTGGAAGGTTGTAGAGATAACATGGAACATTGTTATATATAACTTTTCTATATCAATTTTATGAGGGGAGTGCATCAAGTTCTGTTACACAAATTAAAGATATTCGTCACCTTGGGAGTGTAAAATTTTCTGACTTGCTTTTTAATATTCTTACCAGCAAAAATAGAAAAGCAACATCCCCATAACCAAGCTCCAGCTTGGTGGGAGCAGCTACTGCCCATTGGAGGATGTCTTGAGAGGAGCATATAAGAGGAGCAACATTGCCATTTTGTGGGGATCAGCTTGGTGTTAACTATATAAGAATAGCCAAAACAACCTTTCTCAGGGCTATCATGCAAATCATGATTTAGACAAAATCTGCTTGTTTTCATGTTAGTTGCAGCCTGGGGAGACATATTTTAAAAATGTTAAAAAAAACGGCGGGCATATTTCTGAACCCCAAATCATGATTTCATCTTATGGACCAAAATATGATGGGAAAATTTCTAAAACTACAAAAAATCCAAATTAGCATAGTTTTGATAGGGAACCCCACTATGTTGTACACCTGATGGGAGATCGTCAGAAGTTGCCCAGTGGTAGGAAGCCCCAGCATGTTTTGCATCATACGACAGTCAACTGTAAGTAAAAGTGAACGGGAAAACTAACGATCATATTACCAAACAGAATAGTCAATCGTTGTGGCAGCTATAGGCGGAATGCACAAACATCGTGAGCGGGAAGAGAGAGCGGTGAGGAAAAGCGAGGCTGTTTTAGTGAGGGCTCACACAAGAGATGGAAATGAGAGAAATCAGATCTGCAATGGCAAGAGAAATCATACCTTACTTGGGGAAGAAAGTCATCAAGGACTCATACTTCGTCACTAGACTTCAAAACCCTAACCCTTGCTTCACTCCAGCTCATGCATGCATGCCCGGGAAGAAAAGGCAAGCATCACAACAGAAGGATCAAGACCCGCCCCTTCCCACATCATTTTAAAACTAGTAATATCCAGAATACCATGTGTGAAGGTGGAAGATGAGCATAAGAATGGAACGTGCACACCAAGGTCAAAGCGGATTAGTCCTTTGTTTCTAATGCTCTTTGTTTTTGAGAAATTGATTGCAGTATTGTACCCATAGATAATCCACTGGTCGCACTAATACTTGTCATTTGGCATTAGGTCATACTGATACTAATAGAAATACACTTTAATACTAACCCATACTAATAGACTAAACAGTGAGGTTAAAAGGTATTACAATCCATTGACACTAATACGATGATCCACAGTTAATTTAACCTCAGTGACTTTGATGCTCTTTCAGGTTTCCTTGGAAGACAAATAAGAGAACAGAACAGATTGGAAAACACAAATAAAGACATCGATCTATTTTCTTGAACTGAAACCAAGTTTTCAGAATAAAATCTACGCAAGAAAATGTAAGAATACATATTATCTAGGAAAAAAGCTCCCACAACATTAGCGATCAAGTTGAAGACCAGAACTACAACAGTTTCAGAGCAAGATGGTTCAATGCTAACGTTACAAAGTTGAAATACATTAAGCGAGGCAGCAAACTCAAAGAAACGAGCAGAAGATGCATCAATAAAGATAGAAGGCAAATTGAATCACCAGTGGAAATGCCTAATCCAGAACCAGGCAGCCGCAACTTCAGGCCTTTGCCTTGGGTGGTCGGCCCCTCCCCCTCTTGACGCCAGATTGTGAAGCGGAGGAAGCAGCCCCTGCAGATTTTCCAGCGGTGGTCTTTGCCTTCTTCGTAGGGGGCCTACCCCTTTTTGCAGGTGTTCCAGTCGACACCTTATCCTTGGGCTTTGGAGTGCCAGAGGCATCCTTGTTCTTTGGGGGGGCATCCACGTGGCCTTGGGGAAGACAAGGGAGAGCCAGCAGGTACATCCACCTTGGGTTTTGGGGGTCGTCCACGTGGCATGGGGGAGGATGCGGGAGTACCTGCTGGAACGGGCACCTTGGCCTTTGAAGGACGCCCACGCCCACGCCCACGCTTCTTGGATGCACCAGGCGCTGCCTTCCTGTAGTTATTATCATTACTTAACTCAAGCTCGCCACTTTCCTTCATTTTGTTGAGGTGGTGAGTAAGCAATGTGGAATGACCAGCAGGGAGTTCCTTGTGCTGGGACTCAATGTACTCAGATATCTCAGTCTTGCTCGAACCATCAGCATTATCAAGGGCTGTTATTGCTTCATTTATGAGCTGAATCATGAGAGAGACTCTTAGAAGATCATCCAAATAATTAGACAGCAGCATATGGTGATCAATCGGATCAATAATAAAGCATGGGTTATTGGAAAGGAGCATCACTGAGATTGTGATATAAGAAAAAAAAGCCATTGATAAACTATATAGTCGTAATTCTTATTTTCTTAGGTCTTAATACTCTAAATCCTCAGGTTTTTATTCTGTCCATGGAAGAGTTATTTCAATGGTTGTAATTTAAAAAACCATGATCATTCTTAAGGCCCTGTTTGGTTGTAGAATAAGCCCTGGATTAAGGAGCCAATTCTCCTCCCGACACGGTTCCCAATGCTACAATTATTCCCCATTATTCCATCTTATTTCACTCTTATTCCTATCTTTATCCCACCATACCCTTATTTCACCTTATTGTCCTTATTCCTATCCTCCAGTCGAACAAAGAATAGACCCTTATTCTCCTTATTCTCCATCCTTATTCCTGCTTATTCCCGAACCGAACGGGCCCTAAGTGATTTTCTCAACAATAAGTGAGAGCCAACACATATGACATAAAAAACTATCTTGATTTCTCATACATAAGACAACATGAATTATAGAATGAGGATACATTCTACATTTCTTAATTTTCCAAAAGTAAGCTACAAAAATCCGTTGTGAATAGAATCATAGCTCGGAAAGTATTAAAACATTAGTGACCAACATAAATGATCATCAGTTCAGGAATGGCATTCCTCTCTGCGGCGACTGGCACTCGAGGAACCACATGGCAATTACAATTTGTTTGAATCATATTCTCAAACATATCCAGAAGAAGAAAAGTTGGTCACAAAGGCAGTGTTCCAAATAAAGAAAACTGATCATCTTACGTGCTTTGCAACGCATGTTTCCGGCAATTTCTTCAAGAGTATAGTTCTTACAAAAATCTAATAGCATTATATTTTTAGTTTCAAATGCCACTGCGGGTGTGCTATTGCATTAAGAAAGTCAGTTGGGTTTCTTTTAGTTGAGCAGATAACAGAAGAAGAGAGATCAGTCCACTAGTTGGGAATAAATATAACAATTTGAACCAGATCCAATCCTATCAACAAACTTTACCAAGAACTTTACTTGGATCCCTTACCTAAAAAAATCTACCATGAAATTTTTGTCAAATGTAAATCGAACTACATTGCAATGGATCAGTTATATTCCTCAAGAAACGCTCTCTAAAAAGGTTGGATGCAAGTAAATGTGTAACAGACTTCCAAATCTAAGAAAATAAGTTATTTCTACAGAAGATGCAGATGGATGACAAAAATGAATGGCAAACGTCCTTGATGCTTGTCAAGGGAATGCTTGAAAATTTTCAACACAACTCTCTCTGCACTTACCAACAATAGAACACAAGATATAGATAATGCTCCAAAATTTGGTAGCTCTAAAAGAGAAAGCGTTGGTAGTTCAACACGTAATGACAGGAAACATCAATTATGGAACACAAGGAAGCATTTTTCTTCCTTTGCAGAGCATATCTATAATGCACAACCCTAGAAAAAATTTAACTCCACTGCAAAAAAAAGGAGCCCCAATAGACAAATCCACTCTAATTAAACTATGAAAGAACCCTACAAAGCATGCTTACACTCTAGAAGTATACAATCTGAATAATGCAAGAAATTTAAGGAATATACATATATTACCCTTCGCTAACAAACTATAACTAAGAAAATAACCTCGACCAAGTGATCAAGTTCACATTTTTACAAAAAAAAGGAAAACATCAACTTTTACAATCATCACGATTTTCCAAGGATTTAGAGCACGAAAATCAAGCACAAGCATGGCATGACCTTACAGTAGGAGGAAAGCATACCCCTTATCGATCACGAACAAGAAAAAACCCTAACCCAACCGAAAAAGGTTGGAACTTGGAACGACCCATTTCAGTTTTTTTGGAACTAAGACATAAAACCCACATCAGAATTCCACTAAAAGCACTTGAACTGAAAAATGGATTCGCAGAGATCGAAGAAAAGGAGACCACAACACTACCAAACAACATGTAAAGATTGTAGGGTTACCTCGGGATAGGGAGGGAGGTCCGAGGGCTTTTCTTCTCTTCCGTCATGATCTGCACAAGTGGAACTCAAGAACATTAGGGGCCCGTAACAAGCAGGAATAAGGATGGGGAATAAGGAGAATAAGGGTCTATTCTCCGTTCGGTTGGAGGACAAGAATAAGGAGAATAATGTGAAATAAAGGTAGGTAAGATGGGATAAAGATAGGAATAAGAGTGAAATAAGATGAAATAATGGGGAATAGTAGTACCACGGGGAAACGTGTTGGGAGCTTATTCCCCTTATTCCATTCCTCCTTATACCCCAAACGAACAGGGAGTAGAAGTAGAATGAGAAAGGAGAGAAAACAACAGAGGAAAAAAGGATAGAAGGATGGCTACCTCTCTCTCTCTCTCCCTCTCAACCCTCGGGCTCTCTCCCTTTTTCAAATTGAGGTGGGTGTGCATCAGTTTGTAATCAAGGCAAGTCATATGGGGCTCTATTACAATTTACCCAAAAATGATAAAAATCAACAAACCCAACTTTTAAAAATATGTCAATAAAAACTTCTTCCAAAAAAAATTAACATGTAAACTAAATAAAACGGAAATTCATGACTTACTTTTTCAACACCAAAAAAAATGCTATTTCTCAAATATATAATATTTTTATACATTTTAAATTGAAAGAATATCCAATTCCTTTGTAACAAAGAAATTCAATTTCATTTCCGACTTCTCCAGCTACACAAACCTTCGCTGATAGGAAATAATATCAATACTGTCAAACGATACAGAAAATCTTATAACTGCAACTCGATCCTTCCATATTGGAGAAACCAATTCTCTCCTTCGAAGTAGTCTACTACACGGAACATCATTAGAAGGAAACAGTAATAATAAGATCCAAACAGGTAGAAAATTTGCAGCATAAAGCAGATTTTCATAAAGAAGAAACACATTTCCGCTTTCAGGAAGGAAAAGGCAGAAATCTAATGATAATAACAAGTGTTTTTGTTAACCGACCGAACATTTTATAGATGCAAAACTTTTTATACTAGTATTCACCTTAAATGTGTACAAAAATACCATTATTAATATAATAGACTTAATTTATGTAAAAAATCCTTGTGACAATTGCATGACCACAACTAAATTTTATTTTTTTAAAATCCAGGGGCTATTTTTTTATTCTCTTGTGAATACTATCTTTCTATATTAAAATAGTATCTTCCCTGCCAACATGACCCCCATTAATAAATATTTAACTAATAAAGGAAAAACACAACTTTATTTTAAAAATCAATGACACCCAGGAAAAGGCATGCACGACGGAGAGAGGCGAGAAAAATCAACGGCTGGAAATCGAGACATGCATCGAAATCCAACGGCAGTGGATCGCTGCGGTGGGAACTATTTGGATCGATGACGTGTATTGTTCCTTCAGTGACAAATTTGCTTTTAGGCCCCCAACCTTTGAAAAGGAGGGGACATCCGAGTATGCTGACCAAACCTTCACTTTACAAGAGCTAGAGAGTAGAGGGAGAGAGAGCGAGGGTTTATCTCTCTAGTTCTAGTGGTGTTTGCTGCACGGGTGCTCACCTGATCATGGCCGCAGCAGCTCTTCCTTCCTACCCCGAGGTGAAAAATACAATCTTAGTTGGGCGATTTTTGCGGTGTGGATTCACCACTTTTCTCCGAAATCTGCATGATCCTACTCATTTTAAGTTCCCTTTCAAGATTTTTGATGTGGGTTTTGCGTCTCAGGGTTCATAAAAATATTGGATCCTCGAAGTTGATCACAGTAATAACTGGGTTATGTTAAAAATTGTATTTTTTATATGGGTTGAGTCTTTTTCATCAGATTATGCTCCGGGAGCTGTTACTTGTTTTTCTGTTAATGTTTATGATTTTTAGGGATCGTGTCCCTTTTTTGGGTCTCCTCGTTTAAATCTTTGCTTGAGATCTTAACTTGCTTGGTCACTTATGTGCTCTTTTTGCCCTAAAAATGTGCCTTTTCTATGAGAGCTGATCTTGTTTCTGCAATGTTTGCATCCGGAGAGAAATGTAAATACTGCTTCCTTAACTGCTAAACATCATATTGGGCCTTTATTTCTGTTATTTGTTGGTCTTTATTAACTAAACCAAAATGGATATGTTGTTGGGACTCAATCTATTCTTTTGTTGTAGTTTATGTTATCATTCCTTGCTTTTAAGGTTTTTTTGGGGTCTTTTTAGTGTGAGATATGTTTTTTCCTATGTAAAATTGAGGTTCTGGTATTTTTTCTGTTGAATGATAAGCATTTTCATCTATATAGGTTATAATATTCTGACTGCATTTTTAAACTTTAACGGGGTAGAATATCAATGATATTTTGGTAAGGTCATTCCTTTTCCAATTCCAGTCAGCCTTCATTTTGAAATTTGAAATTCAGGCCCACTGAATTATGATGCCGTTTAAATGTGGCAATTTTTGTACTATAGCATCTAAATAATGTGATGGCGCTTACTTTCTGTAGGATATGCTGTTGGATATCTTGATGTAATTTTATAACAAAAGAAATTTTCAGACATACAAGCAAACTTTGCTTTGGTAGCTTTGCTATTTGCAATTATAGGTATTACATATCTGCACAAACTTGCTTGGGATCGCTGGTGGAATTTGATGATCTGATGGTATGTTCGCAGGCTTTGTTTTGATGAATGATAGTTATAAGGTATGGGGAATAAACAAAGATCATCTCTTGTTTTGTTTGATTAGTTTTTCTGATAAGGAAGGAATAAGTATTGTAGATAGATATTTTGATATTATAGCTATGTTGGGACTACCTTTTTTAGGATTGATTGTTCTGGGATAAAGCTTCCTTATTTTGTGATATGATCCTTGGTGCTCATCTAAGTATGACATTAAATCTTGCTTCACCCTTTACTCTATAAAAGGACTAGGGGTTGTGCTTTGTATTCCCCAATGTTCAGGAAGGTGTATGCGGTATTCAGTCGGAGGGGTCACTGCATAGAGAGAATGCGGTATGTGGGAGAGTATGCGGGGAGTATGTGGTTTTATATGGTTTGGTATTTTTAATTCTTAAAAATATAAATAAATTTCTGATATCATGTTAATATCCTCTAAATATTATATTGTTGATTATAATAATAAAGAATTGAAGGTACAAGGAACAAAACTATTGGGATAATAGAGTCAAGTGAGCAAAAACATCAATTGAAAGAGCATTAAGTTGGATGTCCTAATTTAGGTTAAGGTTTTAAAAAAGTCTATTCAAAAAACGGCCGCATAAACGGCTGCATATATGATATACTCGACTGAGTATGCGGCTTGACTCATCTAGGGCTTGTGCTTTGTATTCCCCAATGTTCAGGAAGGTGGTATGCAGTATTCAGTCGGAGGGGTCACTGCATAGAGAGAATGTGGTATGCGGGAGAGTATGCGATTTTATACGGTTTGGTATTTTTAATTCTTAAAAATATAAATAAATTTTTGATATCATGTTAATATCCTCTAAATATATTGTTGATTATAATAATAAAGAGTTTAAGGTACAAGGAACAAAACTATTGGGATACTAGAGTCAAGTGAGCAAAAACATCAATTGAAAGAGCATTAAGTCGGATGTCCTAATTTAGGTTAAGGTTTTAAAAAAGTCTATTCGAAAAACAGCCACATAAACGGCTGCATATACGATATACTCGGCTGAGTATGCGGCCTGACTCATCTAAATGCCGATTTGACCACACTCGGTGCGCCAAGGCTTCCGAGTACGAGTATACGGCCGAGTATGCGGTATACTCGGCCGATTTCCTGAACACTGGTATTCCCTCTATACTCAAAGATGGAAGTGTTTTAAGAGGCTCTAATTTCATCTCCTCTTTATCAGAATGAATGGTTTACCTTTTCATGCTGACACTCTCTTGGAAATTAGACTTTCAGGATTTTCTTGTTCATGAATCTGTCTCGAACTGGTTTTATTTCAGATAATCTATTCTTCTCTTCCTGTTCGTATCAGATGAGTCATCCAACTTCCTTGCTTCTGATCATCATGATGCATTTGAAAGAAATATTTAAAACAGGATAAAACAATCATGATATATGGCAATGTTAAACCCTTTATTAATTTTTGTAGCCACTGTTCTTAATTATACTGGTATTGTTATACTGTTTGCAATAAAAATCTGTAATTGGTTTGATGTTGGAAATATGTCTTCCTTGGTGTGAATAAATTTTTGACCATGACACCCGAGATTCTGTCTGTTTAACATGGCTTGTTTTAGACCATTTTTTTAATAATTGTTTTTTTTTCATTTTCCTTTTACGTAGATGATAATGGAGGCAATCACGGCGCTAGGTAACGAGGATGGTTCTAGCAAGTCTGCCATATCAGAGTACCTCGAGTCCAAGCACCAGGATCTTCCTGCAGGCCACTCCGAATTGCTTGCTCACCACCTCACCAAGATGAAGGATGGTGGTGAACTGGAATTTGTAAACAACAACTACAAGAAGACTGACCAGAGTGCTCTGAAGAAGCGTGGTCGTGGTCGCCCACCAAAGAACAAGACAGGTGCTCCATCAAGCCCTAAGTCTGAAGGACGCCCTGCTAAGCCCAAGACTGATGCTCCGTCAAGCTCCCCCAGGCCTCGTGGTCGCCCTGCAAAGCCCAAGGACCCCCTTGCTATTGCTGAAGGCCAAGCCTCTGCTGGGACGCCCAAGCGAAGGGGCAGGCCGCCCAAGAATGTTTGGGGTTTTACAAAGAAGGCCAAGACAAGCCCCAGTGATGAGGAGGAGAAGCCAACTAGCACTGAAGCAGCTGATCCTGCTTCCCCTGCTGCCCCTGCATCTATGCAATCTGGTGCCAAAAAGGGGAGAGGGAGGCCCCCGAAGGCGAAACCTGAAGAAGTTGTGGTTTGAATACTGCTGATCGATTTAATCTGCCTCCTGTGCTTATTGGCAATGAATCTCCTGTCTTTGTATCGTTAATCAGTGTTGTGTCTATCTGTTTCCCTGATGTAGAATGTAACCAATCGTCTCTGTGAAACCATCTTGCAGTAAGAAGACTGTTGTTTGTAGGCTGATTCTTCTCGTGGTAATTGCTAATGGTATGTTTATGATATAAATATCTCCTTTGCTTATGGATTAAGCTTAATCCGTCAAGATGCTTGTGAATTTAGTTTGTACTCCTCATAATGGGTCATGTGAGATGTAGTTTATCTGATTTAATGCTAACTCGATTAGTGATTAGTTTGTTGATTAATGCTATAAAAAAATCTGAAAATGCCCCTTTTCTGTGAAAGCGAGATCTTGGGGACATGGGAAGCTTCTGGCATTGTTATACAGATAATTTTTGGTCAAAATGAGGACCTTGATCTGATTGATTGTATATCAGACTGCCTGTTTTTCTTGCTCTTTGAATGTGATGTTTGTAATGCGTGCTCCTTCCGTTTGTTGAGCATGTTTATATCTTGCCTTGTCTCTGACATGGTCAATCAGCTTCTTTAATGCTGCATGTAGGGAGTGCTTTGATTGAGTTCTGTTTGGATAGGAACCTTCGTAATTATTTTGTTTTGATACCAATTGGACACGAATCAGTATTCTTAGATACCGGTTGATGAGGGATCAGCCATTGAATATGGATTTAAATGTGTAATTAACAACCATCATGTGAGCATAGATGTGATGGTGGTCGGTTACCGCTCTCGTAATATTGAAGAAGAAAGATAACTAAAAAGGAATACAACTCTTTTTGTTTCCTCGCTCACTTCCTTCATCTTCTTTATATAGCATAATCGTAAACTCATAGTCATATTCCTGATTTCTTATATAGTCTACATAGAATACAACTCAATAATTAATAACATCAGGAGTCTTATCCTTTAGGATTCCCATTCCTTATAACTCTCATTCCTAACAATTTCTCTCTTGAGTTGAATTTCATTACGATCTCCACATCGTCTTGAGTATGCACTAGGATATCTTCATCGTATGCATGTCTCCTTACCATGTGCCATCGCCTTTAGGGGACACACCCGTCACTGGGTACCCACAATGTGTCTTCTTGCACAATCTTCTACCAATCATCTCTCGCAAAATTCTTTGACGCATGTGGTTGATTTATCAACTAGACCACCATATTATGTCTTCTGAGGATAGTGCATCGTTTGTATCACATCCACTCGTCGATATTGAACTATGCTATGATATGCTGTGTCATATCTTTCCAACAACGTTGAATCTGGCTTTGATACCAATCGTTGGGACATGATCCACTATATCATTTCTGTTGTGATACTAGTTGTTGGAACACACATTAGTATTGCCCCTTCTCGGATAGTGATTGGTGGGATCAACACCGAACATGGACGACGATGTGACCACAACATAAGCAAGTTAAGAATAAGATAACCATATATGACGGTAGTCGATCATCTCTCGCGACCACCAAGGGTGTGTTTGGTTCGTGGGTTATCAAGGGGAGGATAACCTAGTTTTGTGTTTATGTGTTTGGTTGGTGGGTCAATGGTTGGGAGGGTTTGTGTGATGTAATTGTATTGAAATTTGAAAAAGTTGATAGTTATTATGATATGATTGTATTGAAATTTGAAAAAGTGGGTGGTTGTTGTGATGCGATTGTATTGAAGTTTGGAATAGTGAGTAAAAGTTGAGTATTTTATTATTTTTAGATGATATGATAATATAATATATAATTTTTTTGATGGAAAGGGAGTGCGCCCAGCTAGTGGGTTAGGAATGTGGGGTTTGGGGGGTAACCCACCCAAATTGGGACGTAACCCCCCAACTGAACGGGCACTAGGGTTCGTTTGATTGTAAGGTTGGGCATGGTTGGGTTGGGTTGGGGTACCTCTATGAATAGTAAACTGTGAGGAGGATTGAGAGGGTTGGAAGGAGGGGTACCCTGTGTTGGGCCAACCCAACCCTGCCCAACTCTGCAACCAAACGGAGCCTAAGGGTTACATTATTGGGGTGGTCTAGAGGCAATGCCCCTAACCTCTCTATATAGACCAATTACAAACTTATTGTCATATTCCCATGAGGTCTATAGAAAGAATACAACTCAATAATTATTAGTATTAGGACTCCCATACCTTTAGGATTTCCCATCCGAATACGACTTCTATTCCTAACAAGTTCATAGGGGTTAGTGTGGTAGTTAAGAAGAACATGCTGCAAGTAGACATGAACTTCACCATTTTAGTGCTGCAACAGTTTTATGTCGTAGCTAGGTTTGGGACCCTTTGCTTTACTGAATGATGTGACGTCCCGGACTTAATTAGGTCTCAAGAACGTTACCGAGGAAAATTGATCTTGACAACTTATTGATTTGGCTAAATGTACTTGTTAGTAATCATCCAAAATGCTCAACCTTAAGTTGTCAAGTAATATTCATTCTTCACAACATATTACCCACAAACACATATAATCTGTATCCGTTTTAAATAGTGTTGGGGTGTTACAACCTCCCCCACTAATATTTGTATCAGTCTCATTGTGATATGATCCATCAATTACTTCAGTAATAGTGGTGGCTATACGCTCCTGGTTTTGGTCCCTTTAGGTAGCATTTTCCACTATTAAATAGAACCCGCTCTAATATCATTTGCAATGTTTCAGGCTTAGGTCCCAAGGCTGTTATAGAGAAAAATTGACCTTTACCCTTGCTGGGCTTCTGGTAATCCAAACCACTTATAACAACTATCACATTTTGTGGTATTCAATGTTGAACTATATTGGGGTGTTATACAAGATTGATGGTGAATGTTTACATTTTGCTTTACATGTAATCTCTGTGAATCAACTACGATGGAGCTTAGCATGATCTTGGTAGGTTGTTCTACTTTACTAGAAGCTTTGCACTCAGTTTCCCTCTGTCGAACTAAGGGTTTTGTAGGTTCGCCCTTCCAACTACTCTCGATGAAATAATTACTCTTCATTCCTAGATCTCATGTATTTTCGGAAGGACAAAAGCTTTATAGATTCCATCTGTTATAGAATTGGCATCCTTTGTCGACTGTACACATGTGTTTAGAGCTCATCAGATCTAGATGCACATGAGAACTTTCTTTTTCTGACACTTTTAATCTTACTATCATATTTATGAAAAGTCCCTTGATTCCTAGAACGTCAGACTTGCTACACTTATTGTGCAACTTAGTTATTTTATTTATTGTCAGTTCTTTATGCAAGAATCATGAAAAAAGAGTGAAGGGGGTCAAGAAAAGATGGGTTTTTTCCGCAATCTTGCAACTGACTTGGTAAGCGGAAAGAGAGATTGTCTATCTAACTGACGAGATTAATCGGAACTTTAGTTGGTACGTCGGATTCGTGGTTCATATGCTCTCTTCAAAAATAAGTATGTGGGTCTTCTCGCTGATCCTTCCTCTTTTCTTCGTCCCCCACCCTCGGACTGTGGTTGGCTTGACCATGGACTTGTCTATTTTCATCTCTTGAACTCCTTTTTTTATAAATCTGGAAGGGGCCTCACATCTCATCGACGGGGAGGGTCCTTTTTAGAAGATGAGTCCTCGGGCTATCAGAGAGGGATGGATTTGGTAAAAAGAATTGGAAGAACTTCGTTTTTCTGGGGGAGTCGTCATTCAAGAAATCCCTGTAATTGAAAAGCCCTAAGTCTTTCGGATGCACATATTTATAAGGATGATTCTTTCTCGATGGAACATGGTATCCATAGCCTTGCATTTTTTGGGCCGCACCGCACCCCTCGCTTTTTCTTCAATGGCCCTTTAATCTAGTCTACCGGAAAAGCGAGAATCAGATAAGAAAATGCCCTCACTTGGGGCAGTTGTTACTCTGTGATATGATAATTCGAGTCAAGGTGGAGAGTGTTAAAAAGCCTTGAATTTTACTTTCCATTTTATATTAGGATTTGGAATGCATGCAATTCTACAATATGATGATTCAATTTTAGGTTAGATTATTGACATGCGTAAATACTAATTGATTATAGTCTCTACATTGATTGAGATTGTATCCTAATCTATATGTTCATCCCTATACATTGCAGAACTTGTGATTTGACATCATAATGCTATCGGTCTAAGTTATGTCTGCTTGGAATTTGAGGTCTTATTTGATTGGGATACAAGGACCTATTTGCTTTAGAATTCAACATCATGTTTGCTTTGCAATTTGATACATGTTTGCCTTGGTACTCAAAGTCATGTTTGCTTTGGCATTTGAAGTCATGTTTTCGATTGGATTTTGGTCTTGTTCCATATCCTATTTACTTTTGGACTTGCTTGTATGGAAGGTTAGTATGTCTTTTGAATCATCATATATACTTTAATTCCTCCATCATATCGAAACAACAACAAAGCCTTTCCCAAATTAAGCAGGGTATACAACATGGATTCCTTGCCTCCATTCAGATTTATCTTAGGTCATTCTCGAGCTTAGTTCCAAAAAACTATGATCCTTTTGAATAGTCTCATTCTAACACTTCTTGGACCTTTCTCACTCGCTATTAGCTATCTCAACACCCCAAAACTCACATCTTCAAATTGATGCATCAGCCGACCTCCTTTTCAATGATCAATCCATCTTAAGCAGTTTTCTCTCATCTTATCCTTTATTGAAGCTACACCAGTTTTCTTTTTCATCATAACATTCCGAATCTGATCTTTGCATGCATGATCACACATTCACCTTAGCTTTTTAGTTCTGCTACTGTCATTCTTTGCACATGTCTATAGTCACGGGCCAATATTTAGATCTATAGAGCATAACAGATCTCACGATGCTTTGTAAAACTTTCCTTTGACTTTCAAAAGAATTTTCTTATCACATAACAAATCTGACATGGCTAGTCCATCATATCTAAAGAGATCTATAATTGCTGCAAAGGATGTATCTAGTTATGAGTGAGCCTTCTAAATCTCATATTGTTATTTTTTGTTGCTTACTTATCTGTGTGTTGGTTTCAACGTTATACTTCTACTGCTTCCAACAATACTATTACTTATCAAGGAGGGTAGTCTTAAATATAAATAATTTTTAATGGTCTATTTGTATATGTTTCGCATTCATTCATTGTCTAGCAACCTTATTATATTTCTATTTTAAATGCCTTAAGGTTTTTCTAGAAAATGGAACTCATGCAATGATAAGTTGATTCAAATAATACCTTGGACTCTTTTGGCTAATATGAAACTTGTGATGGGTCATTAGAATTCTCCTTTTACATATGGAAGATAATGTTGGCTAATTGATACATATCACTTTCTCTGCTGCTTTTGTTCCCCATATGAATTTTAGGGTTATGTACCCTACCTTGCTTTTGGTATTCTTTTTTCCTTATCTATGCGAATCTATGTCTATTTGGACAAAGGGTAACAAGGGGTTCCCCTCTTTCTTAACCTTATCCATACATGAGAATAAAGTAGGTCAAAATGACGTGGATCCATGTCCCCTTTATACTCCAATCTTAAATTTATGTTTTTAGTATTGTATGTGTTTTCGAAGTTTGGTGGCATCATATTCACATCTAATAATTAAGATTATTCTATTATATCTATAGCTCAACTGGTAATCGTGAGTCTGTGTATCATTACTATTTGAAACTAGGTTGATGCATTAGTAGCATTTACGAACCGAATTGTAACGAACGAACCTATGTTTGAGTCCGGTTCGATAAGAAAGTTTGAGTTCAAGTTCGGTTTGATAAATGTTCGATAGGATATGTTCGAGTTCGAGTTCGTTTAGAAAATGAACTTTCGAATTCAGTTCGATATAGTTTGTTAACGATTAACTTAACATAATTTGTTTATATGAATAAGCTCGAGACTGAAGTTCGATAATAAGGTTCAATAAAAATTATTCAAATTAAAGTGGTACAAAGATGAGCTACTTCTCCGACAAAGAAATCTCTGTCGTCAAGCATCATATTTGACTACCTCAATCAATGTCTGGGCCAAGAAATCTTCTCTTCCTCTATCCCTCGGAATATATAGTATATAGTAACAGTCATGTCCCTTTGCCAAGAATGGAGAAAATTTGATTCAGAACACAGATTCAGATAAGTCAAAATAGATCTAAATGGACCCAGAAGGAGGAAAGTAAGCATACCCACATTTTTCTTCTACTTTAAAAACGAAAAATTTTGAGAACATTTTCAAACACCTATAATATGATTTATAAACTACATTTTTATATAGTGCTACAAAAAGAGATAGTGGAAGTATAGATAGATGAAGTTGAGCAAGGGTCCCTATATATTTGAGGGCCATGAAAGTGCGTTACAAAAGAAAGAGGGACTACTATTCGAGTAGAAGCGAAGGAGGTAGCATTTATAATGTAATAAATACCATAATTTTTTAACCCCAAAATTTATCGTGTGTATAAATACGAAGTTCCCCACACAACTACACATACATATACATTTATCGAACTCGAACTCCTATCGAACGAACATATGTTATGTTCATGTTCGATTCATTAAGCTATTGAACTAAAACTAGAAGTTCATGTTCGACTTATTTAAAAACGAACGAACATTTTTCGAAATATTATCGAACGAACTCTAATCGAATACGAATATGTTCAGTTCGATTAGCAAACTTAATTGCATTAGAACTCACATTCGTAGTGGATAGTAAAATAGAGCTTGGAATCTGCAATAGATGTCAGCAAGTCCATAACTAAACCATCCAGAAGTAGACAATTATAATTAGGATGATTGTTGTTTAATGAAGCCGTCGAGTCATAAGAATGACGAGGATTGAGATTAAATTCAAGAATGAACAATCTTATTTGCTCAAATATCCTTTGGTCATGTTTATCAGTGACAAAACTTTGTTATCTTATAATAACAAGACTTCTCTCTATACTAAGCAATCTTAAGATAAGGATTACATCATGAACACATTTGCCACAATCAATATATTGTAGATGTTACTACAACAAAAATGAGCTATAGTGACTTTTTTTTTCAAAATCCGTCACTAAATTAGACGTTGTTAAATATATAACAACAATATTACTCGTTGCTAATGTGTTTTTGTATTCAAAATTAGCGACGAATATCATATATTTCGTTATATCATTAGCAACGGTCAACATAGCAACGCTTATCCGTTGCTATTTTTCAAACTTCTAATTAATCATCGCTAAATTTTGTAGTTCAAAATTTAGCGATGATTAATTAGAAGTTTGAAAAATAGCAATGGATAAGCGTCGCTATGTGGACCGTTGTTAATGATATAACGACATATTTGATATCTGTCGCTAATTTTGAGTTCAAAAAATCATTTAACAATGAATAATATCGTCATTATATATTTAACAACATATAATTTAGTGATAGATTTTGAAAAAATTGTCACTATAGCTCAATTTTTTTGTGTAACTTGGGAGAATCCCAACTTAAAATTAAGATGGGTGTACATAGGAAAGGAGTCCTCATGCTTATAGTTTAAATTAATAAATCCCATATGTGTGTATGGAATTTTGTTCTTTTAAGGTATTTTCTGAGTTTTGTAGGTAAAATAATACCAATATTTTTATGTTTTTTTGATATTTATCTTCTCTTTTTTTTATTTTCGATTTCTGTATTTATTTTTTATTTTTAATATTCATTAGTTTATTTTCACATTTATTTCTAATTTTTGTGGATTATTGGTGAATACATTTTTCAGTATTTTGGGTTTTCTAAAGGAAATAAAATATATGTAAAGGAAGGGTAAAAACATTTTTTGTTATTTTACATTCTAAAACATGTTTTGTAGAAGGTTTTATATTTTTATATTTTTTTGCAGCTTTATAAAAATAAGTAAAGTTGGCCACAATTTAAGTAAATATTAGTAGATATAGTATAAAATAAAGGACACTTACGAAAACATGAAAGAATACTTATATGGTGGATTTATTTCCATGGAAGGTGGAATATGTAGTACATAGGTGGAGGTTTTTTATGGCTTTTAGAGTTTTGTAGATTTTTATAAAACTTTATAAGTTTTATAGTGTTTTTGGATTTTTTAAGTAAGGATAAAGAATTTTCAAAAAATATTAGAGGATTTATACTCCAAAGAAAAATCTACATCAATTTTTTAGATTTTTATAATCAAAATATATTTTTAATGATTTTCCAAAGTTATTTTATAGTATTTAAGGTTGTTCAAATTTCAAAATATTTGATAGTAATAATTATCCCCATCAAAATTTGTGGTGATACTAGATAGATAGTAGGTTACTAGAGAGTTTTTCTCTATAAGTGATTATATGTTGTGTTTTTCATGAATTTCAGTGGAAAATAATTACTATTTTTTAAAATAAACAGATATTTGTGAAGTTCAAGAGAGGGATTTGCATCCAACCTAAGAGGTACATGCCCTAGCTTTCTAGCACCCTAAATAAAAATGTAGTATTCCAAAGAAGTTTTTGGAATAAAATATAATAAAAACAACAAAATAATATGAAAAATGCAAGATCATAGAAACCATTGTAAGAAAAACACATAAGATGTGGATATTTAGTGCACGTCCTCAATAAAGATTGTGGTTCAAGGTAATGAAAAATGAGAGAGATATAATGTATGCAAGTTTTGGAGCCTTAAAAACAAATAAAAGATCAAGTTTTAGTCCAAAAAGACCAAAAGCAATATTTGAAGTCGGAGTTAAGTCTCCAAGAGCCTGCTGATGGGAAATCTCATGCATATTACAAAAGGAGGAGGAGGTTCTTGTATTTTTCTACCTTTTCACACCAGTGTTGTAATCAAATTGAACATGTCCGTATTCAAATAGAGTTCTCCTGATGAAATTTCAAAAAATGTTCGTTCAAGTCTAAACGAACTGGACATGAGCTTCAAATTTTAGTTCGATAGCTTAATGAATTGAACATGAACATACAATATGTTTATTCGATATGAGCTCGAGTTCAATATATGGATACACAAGTGTATTTGTTTGTGTAACCTCATATTTATATACGATAAATTTTGGAGTTAAAGAAACTATGTGATTTATTAGGATTTATACCACTTTAATTTGAATAATTTCTTATTTTTACTGCTTATCGATCCTTATTATCGAACTTCAGCTTTGAACTTGTTCATATGAACAAATTTGAGTTAAGTTAAATCATTACGAACTATTATTAAACCAAACTCAAACTTTCATTTTCTAAACGAACTCAAACATATCCTATTAAATATTTATCAAATAGAACTTGAACTCGAACTTTCAAACGTTCTTATCGAATCGAACTCGAATATAGGTTTGTTCATTACAGTTTGTTCGATTAGAAACCCTATTTCATGATGAAGGGGAAGAAACACACTATGTTTTAAGCATTGAGGTTTCCTTCCCCTTCGAGGTGTTGACATCTAGAGGTGGCGCTCAAGTTGAGCGTAGCTTATATGGTCATAAAACAGCTGACTAAGTCCCTGGCAGAGATGCTTTTATTGGACAAAGGAGGGGTTTAGTCGCTGCTTGGAGGTTACCTTTATGTTTGCAGAAGAACTTGAGGGGTAATGGAGCTCATGTTGGCTTGTCATCAATGGTGAGCAGATCTCTACACTCTAGTCAATCTAAATTGGATACTACGTGACCTTTTCTCTGCTCATTCGGTACCTTAAATTTAGAACGTATCGACAACATCTTGTCCTTGGTGAAATGGGAAGGAGTAAATGTGGGAAGATGGTACTTGGAGGGGGTGTGCTCTAATAGAGATGTGGATCTTGGATAAATATTGGGGGGCTTTAATTCACCTAGCTAGGAGTTTCATATGACTCCCCATGTTGCCGGTAAGCTTCCTATGCTTGCATAAGGAAGTGAGCCTCTTGATGAATATATGACCTTTTACGTGGTGATTGGATGGGCGAACAAAAAATGAAACTCCTCAAGAAGGGGTTAAAATGGAGAGGGTCGGGGCCCAACCCAACAAAAGGGTTGAAGATGAACAAGGGTGATTATATATGGAGAATCAAAACGTGGAAGGAAGATTACATGATTTGGGAGAAAAGTTAATAGGGACTCTTGCTATAATGGAAGAGTTAATTGCCAAAGGGGAACTGAATAGAAGAAGTCGGGCAACCTACTAGGATACCTAGAGTGGAGAAATGGCCTAAGGAGTGACAAGCTGCTAAATACCTTAATTTGTGATAATTAAGTTATTACAGTCGGGCAATTAATGATTCAATAAAAAACCACTTTAATAATTATCATGAAATTAATGTAAAAAGCAATCATTTTTTTATTTTACTTAGAGTAAGCCCAAAGTTGAATACATGGAAGCAATTACACTTTCGGGGTTAAATTTAAATAATCTAGTGTTAATTTTTTAGAGATTTTTTTAGATTTTTCCATACAACTATGAGATGAAATGCAAAATATACCAGGTATTGGGGCTAATTTACGATTTTGCATGCAAATCAATTCCAACTCCGATTTAACTTAGCCAGAATATTAAATGATGTAAAACTAAGCTACTGGAATTTTTGGGATTTTCTGAATGAGAAATAAATATTTGATGAATTGATCAATGCAAATAGGGTGATCTAGAAAAAAATAATTTTAATAAATAACAAAGCTCACTATTTTTAGAAATAAAAATATCTTATACGTAACACAATGAGAGGAATCTAGAACCATTTCAATTTTCTAAATATACTAAATTTGAACGTAATTAAAAATAAATTACTCAAAATACCAAATAAATTTCTAAGAAAGTTTTGCATGTAAATGATGACTTTTTAGAAAGATAATAAAGAAGAACTAATTCTACATTTATTGATTTTTTTGAAAAAATTAAAGCAATGACAGGGAAAATATGACAAATTCTACCGCAAATCAACCAATGCTCATAAAAATACCATTAAATATCCATAATGAAGAGAACTAAATGCTATACATTATACAATTTTTAGAATTGAAAATGGCAAAGATTGATAGTCCAAACAGATATTCAGATGTAGGGTATAACTGCAATTTAAATAAACTAACTGAAACAAAAAAAATGCAAACAAGGCCTAGGTGAAATTAACAAAACCTATAAGGGTTCTTGCGTAAAATCTCCAAAAGGTGGCTTTTGACTTGCAAATCTAGGAAGTGCCAAGGGCACATGCGTAAATGGCCCGCACATGTGATGGGTGAGTGACTATTGTGGAGGTTTGGTTGAAGCTTTGGGATCTAAGGGCTCCACACGGAGGATGGAGGCGGTTCATCAGACCCGAAGTTGAGGCTCAGATCGAGGCTTGGAGCAACTAGCTAGGGCCTCGCATTTCATCCATTACATGAAGCATGCAGTCAACATCTGACGACTCATTTATGTTAGAGGTTCCTTCCAATCTTTTCCAGCTTCGGAAGGTCGATGGTGACGACAGGTGTTCCGATGAAGAGTTTGACACATGACCTAAGGATAGTTGGGTGATGTACGAGGATGAACTTGGTGAATAAATGTGAGGCATGTTCATCTAGATCATCTTCTTGAGCTTGACAGATATGCAGGTTGACATAAAGCTCAATCATCAACTTGCTGCTTGAAGATGAAGAGGACAAGATGATGAAGAGGAGAGGACATCTTGTTATATATGTTGCTTTGACAGAGGATCTCTGGAGTGCTATGATTGTCGACACACGAACCGATTCAATGGTGAAGATGTTGGTGAGGTGTTTCGAGCTCCAAGATTTACAAATGCAAGAAAGATTGTGCTCGAGGAAGGTAGAGGTCGACATGCTAGTATGCATGTTCTTCAAGACCTACAACTAGGATATGTTTCTCACGATTTTTGGTCCCATCTTGACATTAAGTCTAAGAAGAATGGAAGGTGAGCGGGGGAGAAGGTCCTTAAATTGAATGGAGAACAAAGGTGGATCTGCAATCTCGACTTTTTGCAAGAGTCGAGGTGGACCTAAATGAATAGTTATGACATAAGGGGTGAGGTGATCGTCAGGTCGACTTAGTTTCCAATCGTAGAAGATGTACGGTGGAGAGTTTGAGGAGGCAAAGATGTAGCATAGGGTTTGGAAAGGAAGAACGAGCAGAATAGAAAAGGAAGAAGAAAAGGGAAGGAAGGAAAAAACGGAGAAAAGTTTTCACCTGATGAGTTATCTTTGCCTAAAATGGGTGGAAGAAGGCTCTTCCTCTGTCGTAGCCTCCAGTTCTTAGGAAAACATGATCGAATCTTGGCAAGGCTTGGTTGAGGTTTGCATCAAAGCTTGAGGAGGAGCTTTCGATCATGCCTTAGGCAGGATCTGTGCAACGTCGTCGCTCGTACGACTCCTAGCTAGCTGCTTCACTAGTTGACAAGGAGGAGATGATGGTTGTCTATCGTACTAAGGGTGGATGGGGCTTGATGAGATCATTGGTGAGCGTTTTGATGTGAGGCGGTTAGGGTTCACAAACAATGCAAGGAGATGGGTGTTAGTGGCTTGGTTGATGGGAGGAGGACAAGGGAGAGGTGTTGGGCGACCATGGCGTATGAAGGAGGTGAGGAGGGGTGGTCTTGGCGTGGCCGAGAAGATCAGAGGAAGGGGACAAGGTATCAGTTGTTTGATCGATCGAGATCGAAAGGCTGAGAGAACTCCACGTAGAGAATAAAATAAAAGGAAAGAAAGTAAATAATAAAAGAAATGAGAGAGACGATCACGGTCGTTGGATCATATATGATCCAACAAATGGAAAGAGACACATGGGATAAGTGGATGGGCACATGTTAGCTCCTAGAGCTGCCATGTGTTACCTCCAAAAAAATTGAAATAAAAAGTCAAAGAAAAATTCAAATAAAATAAGAACAAGCCTCAAATCAAATGTTTTCTTCATAAAAGTCGTTCACCTCAATGAGATTACAATTTCATGAAAAGACCAAGACTAAAAGATGTCATTTGTACGAACTTTTTTTTGTGGTATTTTATGTATATAAAATACTCTATTTTATAATTTTACAGTTTTTATGGTTATTAATGAAATTTCAAAAAAATCAAATAAAATAAAAGAGAGATATTTACACATCAATAATATTTTTTGGGATTTTTAATAATTGAGAAATAGATGGATAAAATAAAAGAGACTTATGTACATACTCTATATACAAACTCATAATGCTACATTTTCTTTGATTTTTGAATTGTTTTAGATTTTGATTTTTGCACACTTTATTAAAGAAAATAAATGAAAAGAAGCAAATTAAAACGAGTTAATTCTGCACATAAAATGATGTCAAAGTTAATAAATATGTATAATATATAATGTTCACAAGAGCAAGCACTGACCCCTGAGATAGTAAATTGGTTTCAAAGAAATCAAGAAACTCCATTTGCAAACACTTAGAACTCTGGATGGAGAGATCACCATAATTATGAATGGAAAAGTCAAAATGATGTACAACACTGACGACAAATTGGACCTCCAATAAATCAACCAACCACATTTATGAATTTTGACGGCTCTAACTCTAGCTATCCAGCAACTTGCTACAACACAACAAAAAGCCAATCAAGCACAACAATAAGCCAACATTGAAAATGCTCGACAATATGCCGAGATTCGATCTTACATTCCAGCATTGTCACCTCAACCTTTACCTAATCCTAATACCAATAGAGGTAGTTTATCTGGATCATTTCACACCTACAACCTGCCAAGTTTTTCACTTCACCCCTTGGATTTCAAGCTCAAAATCAAGGATTTTTTGTCCCCACCTCATAAAACCAATAATTCCATTAAAAGAACTCATCTTCATAGTTTTTCTACATATAACCAAGGATCCACCCTATAATAGCCTAGGAATCAAGTGACTTTCATAAAACCAAATCGTTCCAACTAGTTAACCAATACCGTGTCTCTTAGAAATGGAAGGACTACATTTGCCTCTACCATACCACAAACTATTACACCTGATGAGACCCAAATTGAGGATAAAGAGGACATTGAGAATGAAGCGGGTCAAACTGAGACTAACACACCTCCTCCTCTTTCCTCCCCTACCATAGTGATGGAATCACCTGAGTGGGTATATTAGGTACTCGTTGTAGCATGACACTCAATCAACTAACCAGAACCAAGAAAAGGTATCTGCGAAGAGTGTCTCATCTTAAATTTATATCAAGGACAAGCCCATGATCTAATACAGGGAGGCATGCAAACAACTTTGGATTAATTCGGATTACTTAGGCCTTTCCAATGCGTATTTTTCGTGTTTTTTATGTAAAAAATGAATGAAAATGCAAAATGCGGGTGAATCAAGTTAATAAGAAAATACACAACCAAATTAATTTTTAATGTAAAATTAATTTAATTTAGCTAAATTATATTTTTCCTATAAACCTAATCCAGTGATGAATGCAAAACACTTTTTTGGAATTTTATGTATTAAAATGCAACAATGAAAAATACAAACCTTTTATGCTTTTTATGCAATTTTTGCTCAATCAAAATGAAATGATGTAATGAGGTTACATTAACTTTTTAAAATTGTCTAACAATATATGATTTTTTTATGAATTTTTTTAATAAAAACAGAGTGACAATTAGTAATTAATTCCTAATAAATTCACAATATTAATTTATCCATTGAACAAATTATCTCAAGAATAAATTATTTCAAGAATTTATTTTAATATGAAATCAAAGAGAGTTGGAATTTCACAAAAATAATATATGTGGATTTAAATAAAATCATTTATGAAAATTACTCTATAATTTATTTAAGGCACGACACAACTCCAATTTAGATGAAACTTGGCCAATAATTAAATAATATTTCAAAGCATCATTTCTGATTTTTGTGAAATTCTTATAGGAATCGTGATTTAAATATAAAATTAAGACCACAAATTAGGTAAATTTGCAATATTTCACTTTAAAAAAATTTTATTAATAAAATAATGCTAAAAAATATCCAAATTGATGTTCAAACATAGGGGTATCCATGCAATATAGAAATTAAAAACTTTGGATATAAAAATTGCACAGGGACTTGTTTGTAATTACAAAAACTTAAAGGAACATGAATGAGGAGAATGTGATATATAAAAAGAAAAGAAATTGGTTGCTATAAAAGATGGTGGTATGGTGGAGTTGAATGTGAGGTTAAGGAAAATGGTGGAGTTGAATGAGAGGTTAGATGAAGAATATGGATTTGAATGGGATTGGTGGTAGAATGACAAGAATATGAAAGTTAGTGTAGATAATAGAAATTAAATAAAGAAAAAGAAATAAAATTAAGTAGGCTACTAAAATACAATAAAATAAAGAGAAGAAAAAGAGCGGAGAATTTACAAAATAAGACAAACAATATGTACATTTTTTTACTTTTTTACTTTTTATTTTTTTAATAAAAGATATTTACAACATGAAAATAAAATAAAAATAAAAATAAAAACAACAATGATTTTTTGGATTTTTTTAGTAATTAGAAAAAGTAGACAAAAATGAAGAAAGAATGAATATTTACATTATATACAATGTACACCTAGGTCCCAAAGCCCATATTTTGCAAATGAGCTTCAGTTTTAATGAAATTACTTTCATTGGATAGATAATTTTCTAACTTAACTTTAAAAGTGAGTTTGGTGAATTTGAAGTTCATACGGAGTGGGAATTTGGCTGAGAAGTTGGACTTTACGCCTTTTTCTCTTTAGGTCCTATGAGGATTTATTTGAGGTGAAATATATTTTGTATTTTGTATTTTTATATACATTTTTTTATAAATAAGTTAAAAAAATAATTAGTCAAAAAGGAATTGAAATGAAATTATTAAAAATACATGAAGTTTTGAGCTATTTATTAGTGAAAACTCCTTTATTTAACGTATTTTTATTATTAATTTATTTTTGTACAATATAATATATAATAATTATTGTATTTTATTTACAAGAGTTATTTTATTAATTTATTTATTTAATGGACATTTATTGAGATTTTACTAAGGGATTTTGCTAAGTTCAATATATTGAGATGATGAATCATGGATTCATCACCCCTATACTTAAAATTTGCTAGTCCTCAAGCAAATAAAGAATGCATAAGTTGGATTAACCCATGACTGTGCATGTGAATACAAGACTTGATCTGTTCAAGAACTCTTGCTTTTAGAGATCCTAAAATTCTAAGCTGAACCAAGCTCTAGTCAAAAGGTATCCAATTTATCTAATCATCGGTCTCTCTGTATACATATATGATAGGGATATGACAGTAAGTGTGGACTGTAATTACAAGAGTAGAGTTGCAACTTCACCCAAGGTTCAAGTCCAAGAGACTCCCCTTAGAATCCGATCCTGAACACTAGTGATAAATTATTTCTTGCATCCAATCCATCGTTTCTTTAGTTGTCGGATTTAAAAGTGTAGATGGAAGGCTAGTTAATGGAGGGCATATGATTGTGTCATTTCTTCTCTCCCTCTCATTGGAACAAGGATCCTCTCGAGTGCCTTATTAACTCAACACATGTATTTTTGGTTGTTGATCAGTGTGTCCGTCAAGAGAATTTAGAGTCGTCTATACTTGTTTTCCTGGGAGTACACTGGGATGTGTCTCTTTTGAGTATCTAAGATATCTTCGACACTCAGAATTGCATCACTATACGATGTAGAATCCTTTTTGGGTGCTAGCCCGACTCCTGGTCCTAATAATGATGATCCAAGCGGATATGAAATGGTTAGGAGGGCTCGCCATTGGTGGAAGCTCTTTGATATTTTACTTTGTGTGGTGAGAGTTTTA